>CM021104.1:220905208-221005688 GCA_007115665.2 Sequoiadendron giganteum
TTTTGTATTTTCTGAGAGATTTTAAGCTGATGTTGAACCACTTGGTGGTGTTGATGTTGATGCTTCTGTCATAACGTGCCATCGATATCTTGCTTGTAGAAGTTGTCTTGCCAAGATATGTGCACTTGAATGCAACTTTTGAGATTCTTGATCTGTTTTGCTGATACCGGAGTTAACTCTGTCTTTGTGCGCCCATCGTGATAGGGTGCCTTCTGAATCCTTATGATGAAGGGTCTCCGCAAATACATGGTCAATGTGAGAATTGGATATCATGCGTGGAGGCATGGATGGAGTGTGTTTAGGAGTAATAGATGGATTGGTCGATGGTTTGGAACCTTTGACTCTCCAAACTTGGGAAGATGAGCAATAATGGGGGGATATGGAAGTGTGCATGGAATTTGGACCAACTGCTTGATACACTTTGTACGTTGCTTGAGAAGCCTGCTTTTTCCTTTGTGGAAATCTTTGATGGATACTTGCCCCATTTTTATTTTTCCCCATAGTTTCTTTGACTGATGGAGTTTGATAGGGATAATCTTTCTTTGTATTTTTTGGTATCCATATGTACTTGATTTGTCCAATATGCTTCTTAGCTTCTTTTTCTTTGATAACGTTCTTCATGCTTTGATTCAAGTCTTTCTTTTGATGTTGGTCCCAATTTGTGGATGGGGTGATCGGTGGATGAAGATTCGTGATATGGTGGGTTGTAGTATTGGCATTAGTTTCATCATAAGGATTCTTTGTGCTCCCTATGTTGATGTTTGCTTGAGACGAAGTTGCCCCCAGTATGGTGATAGTATTACTGATATGTTGAGATCCCTTGATTGTTGAGTAACGAAGGCCTTGACGTTTAGGATTGCCAAAAGTCTGCACTGGTTCCAAGATACCCTGTTCATGTAGGCCTAATCCTCTGCCTTGATAATTCATCTGCTGAAAAAGTTTATTTGCAATAGGATATGATTTACCTTGGAAACAAGGTGTTGCTCCTTCTCTGCTTTGTGGTGGACCTTCAAATGTGTCAGCTTCTTTATTGATGAGATAGCTTGCTCTAAGAAAGGTAAGTGATCCAACTTCATAAGTGACAGGATCCTCCATATGTGGGATGAATGCTTGATTGATATCTTTAGCTTGATCTTGTGAGATATCAGATTGTAGTTCTTCTTCAAGAGGTGTTGATGCTTCAATGTCCACACAAAAGTCTTCCTCATGATTTATTCTTGATATGCTTTCACATGATGTTTCTGATTCACAACTTATGTAGAAACCGTCTTCCTGACCCATTTCTGATGTCTCTGCATTTGTCTACATCTTGATCATGTGTACAAATGTTAAGAGTAGGAGACTCTTGTTCGTTGGTAATGATTTGAAGAGTATGAGACTCTTGTTTTTGAAGATCATCCACGTGTCCATCCAAAGAAAGCATCTCATGGGTAGATGGAAGAGTATGTGCTATGCGGATATGGTCATCATTTGCAACATCTTGTATAGATAAAAGAGTGCCCATTAGATCATTGTAGTATCTCGGAGATACAAATTCTTGATTTTGACTAATTCTGGAATTGCTTTTGCCATGCTTTTGATCACATTCTTGACATGGGTCAATTTCAAAGGATGGATTGTCTACAAGGGGTTCTTGGACATTGTCCTTAGGCATGGGAAGTGGATTAATATCCACTTGTTCTTTGAATGGATTTGGATCAAGTGTAGTGTCAAAGATTCTTTCACTATTCTCAATCGTGAGGTCGAAGGATGTCAATATGTCATTGGAAGGGCCATTGCTAGACCTTGATGGAAGATTTTGATCACACTTTGGAATAAGTTCTTGAAATATGTCCTCTGACTCGTTAGGTGATGTAGAGACATTGTCAACACGATCATTGGTGGATGGATCTTGGTTTATGTCAATGGGATCAAATAATGTTAACACATCTTGAAATAGATCGCTAAAAAGTGGCTCTTGATGAACGATGATTTGATCAATGGATGGGGTAGACATATCTTCAATGTGCTCATTGATGGATTGATTTTGATCATTGTTTTCAACAATTTTGGTGGAGGGATTGTCAATGTTCTCAAACATAGGATCAAATGACGTTAATGTTTCTTGGATTGGATCATTGTTGGGTATCGTCAGTGAGTTTTGATCGTGATTGAAAAGTGAATCTTGGTGTATGTTGATTTGATCATTGGTCAAGGTTGAAACATCTTCAAAGTACTTATTGATAAATTGATCTTGATTTTTGATTTCAACAATTGTGGTGGGAATCTGTTGCAAGCTCTGTTGGGCGAGTAATGCCTATGTTTGCTGTTGAGCCAACAACGCTTGTTGTTCATCATGTTGTCTTTGTGCCAACAAAGCTTTTTGTTGGGCTCTTTGTTGTGCTACTTCTTCTTGGATTGTTTGCAATAGTGCGTAGAATTCTGCTTGCGCTTGCGCTTGTTGGGCTACTTGAGCCGCTTGTGCTTGAGTTTGTGCAGCTTGTTGGGCTTGGAGTGCCTTTTTGTGGGAAGCTTCTTGTGCAGCTTGCAACATGATGGAGAATGAATTGGTCGTGCTGTGCTTTGGCGGTGGTGGCAGTGGTGGTGGAATGGTGTTGATTATTGGGGTTGCTTGGATGGTTTCCATCTGTTGTTGTGATATCGATGGAAAGATGGGATGATTTGGTATGATATTTTGATTTGGCATGATAGATTGAAATTGAACATTGTTGTGGTTGGGAATCATATTGCTTGGATTTAGGTAACTTTGATTTTGCATGTTGTTACCTTGACTTGAATCAACATATGGAGTTGCCAATATATTGCTAGGATTTTGAACAACATTAGGGGGATTTGCAAATATGTCGACCCCAAAGTTTACCAAGTGTGGATTTGAAATGGTCATGTTTGGTAAAGTTGCACTTGGTATGTATGGATTTTGTGGGATAATGTTGTTTGGAAAACTCATGCATTGAGTGTTTGGTTGATAGATTTGCAGATTTGGACTTGGATTTAAATCTATCATTGGGAAAAGTGTTCCAAACTTTGGATTGGGTATGCTCATATTTGTTGTACCATTGATGTTTGTATGAGATAATGCTCCCATGTATGCATTGTACAAGCTTTGAAAATCAAATGGTATTGCAAGGCTTGGATAGTTTGGTTGAATCAAATTGCTCATGATGGATGGATCAAATTTATATTCCATGTCCCTCTTGTGTTGAGATCGAGTTTGAACCATAAAATGAAGATCAATTTTCAAGAATGTAAGAGATGAACCTCTAATCCTTTAGATCGGTCTAAACCTTAGGTTCAAAGAAGCAAAGAACTAGGATAAATGAAGGATCAAAGCGATGATGAGATTGAGATAAATGAAAGATGAGTGATATGGATGAATGGAACTCTTAAAGAAACTTTGAAGGAAATGCTAAACTTTTAGGACTTTGATCGATCGTGGTTGGATTGATAGTTTGACTAGATGTGTTAAGTCAAACAAGAGTGATGAATGTAATCGTAAAACTCTAGGAAGTTGTGTTATCCAAGAGTGAACTCCTACAAGATGGTAGTTTGACTAAGTGCGTCAAGTCAAACGTGGTGATGATTTGATAATTTGGCTAGGTGTGTTAAGCCAAACAAGATGAACTCGTAAACCCTAGGAAGTTGTATTATCCAAGAGAGAACTCATGTATAGGATGATGGTTTGACTAGATGTGTTAAGTCAAAACAAGATGATTTGATTTCTCCTAAAATTTTAGCATAAAAGATGTCAAAGATTCCAAGAGCTGTTGGTGAGGTGATTTTTGACTGATTTTGATGGTTGAGAGATGGATGAAAGTGATTGAATTTGATCCTAGACTTGACCTAGAATAACACTTCTTCTTACAAGACTTCGATGTTTAAGAACACGCTATATTTCCTATGGGAGGAAAGCAAACCTTTCAAACAATTCAGGATCTCAAGATGCTCCTCACTAGCTTTCAGACTAAGCTTTTTGAACTTTGGTTTTGGGATTTTGATCATGTTAGAAAACACATGTGTAATCAAATTTGTCTTTTATCTTGTCTTAGTGAATCCTTTTTACCAAAGTCACTTGCTTGATTATGTTTTCAAACTGAATGTCTAATGTCCTGCTTTCATTTTCATCCCACAATGTCCATTATGTGGAAATCAAAGAAATTAGGGCAAAAGTTTCCTAGGTTTATCCTTAGTGAAAACAAATGACGATAGAATTCAAACACTTAGAAACCTCTAAGGATATGATCCCTAGGGAAAGCAAGAGTGCTTAAATTCATCAAAGGATATTTGTTTCTTCCAAGGTGTTTGAAATTTGAGGCTCTTGTGAATGTTCGTTTTTCAATGTTTTGAATCCAAGCAAAGTGTTTTTGATTCCAAGCACTTTTTACAACCCTAGGATGATGAGGCAATATCTTGTTGGGTTCCCACTTGGATAAATCCAGCTACGCATATCTTGTGTGAATGGCTAAATGTTTGACCACACTGGCTCCCCTCCACGACACTCACTTATTCGGGTCAGCCAAGCATTAGTACCCATGAATCTCCCATGGCATACTTTCCATTTCCACAACAAGACTGCATGTTACGTGGGGCGGCTTCAAAGGACATGACCTTTTGCACCAACAAGATAGACAAGGTTTTGGCCAATTTCTAAACAAGGGGTTCTAATTCGGGCATTCCGTTCGTGGGGGATTATCCAACATCGGCGAGAGTCCATTGTTGTCCATCTCGTCGAAATAATCATCGTGATATTGGCCTTTGTTCCAATATCCACACTTATATCCCGGGTGGAAGTCGCTTGGCTTTAGCGTGTTCCCGGTTGGGTCGTTCCCTTGGGTGATTACTTTTTCCCACAAGGTAGGCCCTCTAAGATAAACAAAAGCGAGCTAACATATTCCGTCGTTCACACAACCTTCGTTGAAAAACAAAGGGGAGAACCTCTGCAATATATCATGCTCACACTCGCATGATTTGTTCAATTTTTAGATCCCAAATTGAAGTGTGGAGGCAATCTTTTATGCAACTTAGGGTCATCAAAAAGACTTTTGATTCTCAAGATCGCCGTGAAGCGCGAGAGAAGTGCATACGCCCTTTTAAATGACACTACTTTGCAAAAAAATTTACAAAACACAAAGTACACATGTTCAATTTTAAATTCCTCAAAGCAATTATGAGTTCGTTTTAAAAGCACCAATTGAAATGTGAAGTTGCCTTGTTCAATTTTTATCCCAAATTGAAATCTAGTAAGTGTCTCTAAGGTTCAATTTTATCCCAATTGAAGAAATCAAGTCAAGTGATTAATTTTAAACCCAAATTGAAATGTGCGTTTGGTTTAAAATAGAAAACGAGAGTAGGAATTGGAGCTCTAGATTGTGACAACAAGCATTAAAAAATGCTTTTTGTTAAGTTCAAATTTTGTTTGAATGTTTAATTATCCAACTCAAATCTTCTTTGATTTATCCTTCTTGATGCAAAGTAGCTATGAAACAATAAAGAAACAATGATTAGAATGCTAAAAATAAAAATAAATAAAAAAAATTAGGAGTTTCAAAGAAGGCATATAATCAAAGATAATTAGGTAGCAAGATTAAATGACATCATGTTTGATATATCAATTCGTTTCCTAAGCATGAAGAACTAATACAAAATTATATCTTCATATGTAATCAACAAATTTCACCCTCCTCTAGAAATCTGCACCCAATATCTTGAAGTTAGCAAAGCATAACCAATTACCAGTCAACAACTTCAAGTTAGAAAATGATTTTTCATTCACTTTTCTTTCTGAGATGCATCTCCTATTTCATTTTCCTGTTTACTCCGGTGGTACCCTGCAGCTTTGAATTTATTCATTTTCGGCCAATTTCAAAGTAAACTTTATGACATGGGATACTTCAATAGATATGCAACGTTTGATTTGACAGGAGATTAAGCAGATCAAAGGAAATCTAAGTCACGAAACATATTTACAAAATATATATCTTAGTTAGAATTATGGGGAGTGACATAATAACACTAACATCGACAAGCATTTAAAACAGAGAATAGTTAAGAGGCTTGTATAACACAAAACAAAGTCCATATTAAAAGCATCGAACCCTTAATGTGAGAAAGGATTGCAATTCGATACATCTGTAGAGGCATCAAACACTTTGTTAGTGAAGAAAGCATTAAACTATGCACATGAAAACATGCCTGTGTACTTACTTATTTCCCATCAATTGAAGCACTCACATACTGTAGTGACCCGATCAGAACAAACCAAATCTCACGTTCATTCCTCCATTCGCTGTCTCCAGTCGCATCATCTGACACATGATTAATTGTAATGTTTGGATGCCTCTTGTGCACCTGAACACTCAAACAACTCACCGGCCTAGGGATAGTGTGAGATTTGCTCTTAATACCATATGTATCGCGTGATCTTCTGCAAGTTTTTCTGCAACGCTACTTTCTTCATTCATTCACTCATTTATTGCAGCATAGTATTCATGCAATTTATTATGCCTATTAAGAGAGGTGAATGCAGTAGTTTTTTTCTTCTTCAGAGGCTACGGTAACCCTACCATGTACGCAAATCTCTGCCTAAATCAGGTTAAGTGTGTAGACCTCCTATTTCGATCTGCCTCAAAGCTAGTGCCTAGTCTATTTTGAGGGCTAGTATTCTTTGAAAGGCTGCTGATGTTTTCATTAAAAAGCTATCTGGCAAGTGTGCAGCCGTGTTCCACAATCTTTACTAGCACCAGATTGTCAAGATAATCCTCGATCTATTCACTCTCTCCACTTTGTTGACCTACAATTTCTTGACATGACCTCTCAGCAGGGAGGGAAACTTTTGGACTTGGCACTTTTAAAAAAAGGTGACTAAGAATTTAAGGTGGTAGTTAGAGTCAATGGACATGGAGTCCATGCTACCATAGGAGGATAAATAAAAAGCACATGCGTCATAATTGCCACCATCAATACAGAAAAAATCCTGAGGCATCATTTAAGACAGATTCTAAGGCAAAATACGCGAAATCTACACAGCGCATGGATACCACTTGCTTATTCACGAAGTTTGCTGTCACCAGAATAAACCAAACAAGAGTTAAAGAAAAACATGATGGAAACCATAAAGTCTATGCTGTAGAGGCAACTGAAGTTTAAAGTTCGCTGTCAAGAAACCATTATCATAATTCTGCAGCCAAGTGAAAGACAAGAGAATTAATTGTCCAAAGGAGATCGATTTTAAACAATACATTCTATCAGCAACCCAACAGTGGACAAGACGTTATTTATTTGACAAGACCCCATTTATGGATTCAAAGTTCAGACACATAGACTAGGCAGTGAATTATTTGATAGAAGGACTCAAAGAAAATGCGGTCTCCTCGATAGCAAGTCGTGCGCGCCCTCTCAGTGCATGCCCTTTCAAAAAAAATAGAAAAGGCTTTAAGAACTTTTAAGCAAACTTGGATCGAGAGGTCTGAGAAAAAACTCTGTTGTGGATAGCAGCTGCAACCGCCTTGATGGACATGTATGCAATATGTGGATGAATATGCGGAGCAGGCTAGCTGATGTCTTAGAGGTATAAATCTCAGCTACTTTCTAATACCAGAAATGCATTGTATTGATCATCTTTTACAGCCTTGGAAATATCATTATTCTACCACATGCAAGAATATGGCTGGCACAAAAAAGGCGTTTTCACAGGGATTGCACTCAATAAAAGATCTCAAGAAATATTTTGCTGCAACAAAACAATGACGCGACTATAGAGGACCTTCAAAAAAAAAATAGAAAGCTAAGGCATAGCGTAGGTGAGGACCAAATAGAGAAAAAAAAAAAACATTTCCACCATGGTCATCATCCAGAAGACCACTTAGCTATTGTCTTGGCATCTTTCCAGGCCTAACACTATTTTCTAGGAATGTGCAGTGTAACTTGTGGACTAATGCGTCTCTGATTTTAAAAAAACCAGTTTATTAAGAGCTTGAATGCAATCTTTGTTAACATGTGTCACTTCACTTTCCTTCTCTATGCTTATATAAACATTTGTAAAGAACAGTCCTCTATTCCAAATGCAAAAGCCAGCATTAGAAATGCAACACACACAACAAAAAAAAATCTTTTCTTCCAAAAATTCTTACATGGATAATAACGTGACACAGAGAGTCAATAAACGAAATGCCAAGGGTTAGCTTCTAACACAGCTGCTTGGTTTTAGCTTGACAATTGATATTTGAAATTTTGTTTACGCCTTAAAATTATGTCAAATCAAGATGGTTATCATTACGCATTGGTCATTGTTCTTAACTGAAAATAGAAACATAGAAATGAAATGTATTATTCAAGCCCTCCTTCTAACGCCATTTTGTAGATGTCAAAATCTGCAAGATCAACCTAAACCATTTTATGTTGTTAGCACAAAAGTTAGTTTAAATTAGCAAACTTAAACATCCCTATGAAATATAGAATCATGTTAAACAATGCAACTAATAAGAACAATGCATAAAACATGAATCATTCCTATCCCATAGTAGATTGGTGCAACTTAGTGTTGTAGGAAGTTGCCCTTTCTCAATCCTTGATAAGCAAAATGCCAAATGATGAGCAAGATATCCTCTCAAATGAAGAGAGTGACCTTGCAATCAGAAAATATTGCTAAGCAAATGGTGTGATGATAAGCAAGATCAGTTCTCACAAGTGGAGAGTAACCTTACAATGAGCATGAGTTGTGTGTTGTGTATGATTTGTGTTGAAATGCTTTGCATTTTATAGATTGAAAGATTGAAAGATTGAGAGATTTTGAGGAATGTGGGATTATTCACAAACCAATGACAAGGTGCCACTTGTCAAGTTGTGAGAGGGTGAGGAATGTGCAAGTCTTGGCCCATGTGCCAATTTGAAATTCAAATTTGGATGAGAAGACATGAAAGGTGCACTAAATGCCAAGTTTGACTTGTGCAAATAGCATTTAATACCTTGTTGGAAGGGACAAGTCCTTTTTGGGGGGAAGATTCAAATTGGAAGAATATTCCATTTTGATGCCATTTTGAATGTAATTAGAGGAAATAATAAATCAAATAAATGATTT
Organism: Sequoiadendron giganteum; assembly: GCA_007115665.2. Taxonomy (NCBI): domain Eukaryota; kingdom Viridiplantae; phylum Streptophyta; class Pinopsida; order Cupressales; family Cupressaceae; genus Sequoiadendron; species Sequoiadendron giganteum. The sequence continues at coordinate 220,914,282 of CM021104.1, forward strand.
ATTGGTGCAAGTGGGTGGGTTAGTTAAGAGTTTGGATTTGACTCTAGTTGAGTCAAAAGCTAGAGAATGATAATCATGATTAGAAGTTAATAAATGTAGATTAATTAACTTGGATGATATTAGGAGGTGACATTTGATTAAATCAGTTTGATTTATTAAATCAAATGAGAAGAACATAAGGATTAAATAATTTGATTTATTTAATGAACCTTAGGAAATTAATCAATAAATATTTTAATTGATTAATAGTAGAATAGAGCGGGATGCATGATGTTATTTTTGCATGTCTACAATTACAAAACCAAACAGAATGAGAATGATCTCAGGGTCATTGAGTGAAAACCACACTGTGGCACTCTCTAACCATAGAATAGTAAAAATAAATGATGCATCCAATAGCGAAAACCTCTCTGAGGCACAAAAGGGTGAAGGATTTAATGTCCCCCCTATTGTACTTGACCGAGAGAAATCAAAAGTCCTAGCAGAACAGTGCAATCCTATCAATTTGGGAATAGAAGCGACACCACATATCACCTTTCATGCTGAATCACTTTTGATAGAAGAACAAGAATTTTTGGCTGCATTTCCAAGATAAATAAAGGTGAACTTCATATGGAGCTATGCTGACATGTTGGTTCTTGATCCAAAAGTCATGGTTCATCATTTAGTTGTCTACCCAGGGGAAAAGCCAGTCAGACAAAATTTAAGAAAGATGCACCCTCAAATAGAATTTCTAGTCAAGGTAGAATTGCATAAACTCCTAGATGTTGGCTTTATACATCCAATTGATTATCTAGAATGGGTTTCCAATATTGTTCCAGTTTCAAAACCAAATGGGGACATCCATATCTGCACTGATTTCAGAGATCTAAAAAAAGCATGTCCTAAGGATGATTTTCCACTACCTAAAATTGATATGATAGTGGAAATGATGGTTAGAAACAAAATTCTATCACTAATGGATGGCTTCTCAGGGTATAACTAGATTATAATCACAAAGGAAGACCTATATAAAAAATAAATTACATGTCCATTGGGCACCTACTATTGGAATATGATGCCATTTGGGCTAAAAAATGTGGGAGAAACATATCAAAGGACCATGACACTAGTTGTTCATGACATGATTCACAAAAAAATGGAATATTATTTGGATGATATATTGGCCAAGTCAAGGAAAAGAGAGGATCATATAGCAAGTCTAAATGCCATCTTTGATAGATTGGAGAAATACAAGGTTAGACTTAACCCCAAGAAGTGCGATTTTGGAGTATAATTAGTCAAAATCGTGGGATTTATAATATCCATGAGAGCAATAGAAGTGGATCCCACCAAGGTCAATATGATTCTCGACATGGAGGCACCCAAGACCCTAAAAAAACTCAGAGGGCTAAAGGGAAGGCTCCAATCCATCTGAAGATTCACAGCACAACTAGCAAATAAATAGATCCCGTATTCACATCTACTCCACAAGGGAGTAGCATACAAGTGGGATGATAAGTGTGATTAGGAATTTAGTAAAATCAAAGAATCTCTTCTTATGCCACCAATTTTTATGCCACCTACTTAAGGAAAACCGTTGATCCTATACATTTCGGCAACCATGGTAGCTATCGATACTTTACTAGCTCAACATGATGAAAATGGAAGAGAGAGAACGATATACTACATCAAAAGGAAAGTGGTAGGGCATGAGCTCAACTACACACCAATAGAAAAATCTTGCCTAGTAGTCATGTTTTCAGCCCAAAATTTTAGACACTACATCTTGGATCATCAAATCAAGTTGATTGCAAAGATAGACCCACTAAAATACCTTCTTTCTAAGGTGACTCTCACAAGACAAACAACCAAGTGGGTCATGATATTGAAAGAACATGATATTGAATATGTAGAATGAAAGGCTATCAAGGGGTAGAAAATTATAGACCAACTAGCAGAGACTCCAATCTATTTAGAGAATCCACTCATATCAGAGTTTCTAGAAAAATCCATCTTTAATATCAACATAGCCGATCACTGGAAACTCTATTTCGATGGCTCATACATACAACATGGATCAGGAACCGATGTTTTCTTCGTCACCCCACAAGGGGATTTTATTCCTAAATCCTAAAAATTGGCATTCCCCTACACTAATAACATTGAGGAGTACGAGGCTTTAACCATAGGTCTCAAGATTGTAGCAGAGTGGAGGATCATGGCACTAAAAGTTTATGAGGACTCACAACCTATTATCAACCAAGTCAATGTCAAGTACCAAACTAAGGATGATAAGCAAACACCATAAAAGAAGTTAGTAGAGAGACTCAAAGAATAATTCACTAATATTACCTTTGAGAAGATACAAAAGGCTAACAAAAAAGCAGCTGACACCATGGAAACAATTGGATCCTTACTAGATATCCCTCGTAATGTCCCAAAACATGAATTCTTGGTAGAGCAGCTTCTTATACCCACATTTGAGGTACTAGAATCAGAATATGTGTGTGAAATTGTTGGTCCTGGTGATCCCTAGTATCATGACATCTATACTCACTAAAGAATAGGATTCCTCCCAGTTGACTTTACCCAAAACCTTAAAAGAGCCTTTGTCAAAAGGTCCTTATGTTTGGTCATCCTAGGAGAAACCCTTTATCGTAAGAGCATTGACGGAACCCTATTATGTTGCTTGAATGTGAACGAATACTTTACTGCTCTAACTTAGGTACACAATGGCACTTGGGTGATCCCACAATAGTGATTTACAATTTTTGGCCAAACTAGACATTGAAATTATTATGTTTCACTAATTCTTCAGATTTAGGCACCTATAGCGGCTAAACCATGATGAATTTGAAGATGATGCAAACTAGAGTTTCATCACATTTTTTCCGTAGATTCTAAAAATATTTTTTTTCAAAATTCTTAGAATCAGATTACACTTCTTTTCCCATCTCCCATGAAAATTTATTTTTTTAGAAAACAACATTTTAAAAAAGTGACGCTCACCGTAGACAACATTAATATTTTTTTACAAACGATAAAATTCTAATTTTTTCGAATTTAGATTTTTAACTATGATATATATCACTTTCGTTTGGTCTCATAGTTTTTTATTGAATATTTTTTCCTTAATCAAGTTTTGAGTCAAACCAATTGCAATTTAGACATAGGTGGACTGTATACAACATAACTTTATTTGTACATATCAATTTTTTTAATTTATTTTTAATGGATCAAGGACATCAACACCCAACACAAGCATATTTTTAAAATTTTTATTCTAATAATCTAATATTTTCCACATGTGCAAAACAAAGAGCTTGATTTTCGGTGAAAAAACTATGTTTAATAAAAATAAAAAAACACATACATAATAAAAATAAAACATATTAATATTATATTCATTGGATGGATCATTTTGAGGACTACCATCTTTCAATTTTCATCCTCAACCTAAGCTTTGAAGGGAAAAAATTTGGAATATTTTTGTGAGGGAGGGTGGCAAGGTTGGAAAATGGGGGGTTCAAGTTAACCTAAAGGGTTCAATTAAACCCCTAGGGGTTCTTTGAACCAGGGTTCAAGTGAACCCCCCTTCCACAATGGAAAACACATGTTTCGACATTCAAAGGGATTTGATCAAACCCTGGTTCGAACGAACCCCTTTTGGGTTCGCTCAAACCATGAGTTCGTTCAAACCCCTCAAAATGATATTTTATTTAGTGGGGGCATTTTTTGGAATTTTTCCTTCCTCATTCTAATTGTAAACCACTTTTGTGGGTTCACCCACTTGTGGTTCACACTCAAGTGGTATGACCTTGGCCAAGAAGTTGCTGAGAACTAGGTAGTACTGGGCAACAATGAAAAGAGAGGGACATGAATTTGTTAGAAAGTGTTTATTGTGCCAACATCATGGAGATCGTATTCATGCACCAACTCAAGAGCTTCATCCTATTGTTACACCTTGGCCCTTTTCACAATTGGGGCTCGATCTCGTCATAAAAATCACACCCACCTCATCCAACAACCATAAATTCATCATCACCACCATGGAGTAGTTTACCGGGTGGGTCGATGCAATTCCCATGACCTACATAACCGGAAAGAAGATATCCAAGTTCATCCTAAACTATCTCACTTGTCGATATGGTGTCCCTCACTCCATTATCTCTGATAATGGGACACCTTTCAAGAATTAGGATTTCTATGATCTATGCCAAAAATTAAAAATCAAGCATCGCTTTTCTACTTCATACTATCCCCAAGGCGTGGCCAAGGAGAAGCCACTAATAAAATTATTTTGAAAATACTTAAGAAAATAGTCAATGACTTTGGTCATGACTATCATCTATAGCTAAACCTTTCCTTATGGGCCTACCACACCAAAATTCACATGCTAAAAGGCACCATCCCATTCTCCCTAGTCTACGGATTAGAAGCCATCCTCTCAATCAAGATCAAGCTCTAATCATTATCGATAACACTAAAAAACCTCATTACAGATGATAAATATCAAGTTTCAAGGTTAAATGACCTGGAGTTATTATATGAACGACACATGTATTCCCTCAACCATCTAAAGGTCTATTAGAATTGGCTAAATCTTAACTACAACAAGAAGATTAGGAGACACACCTTCCAAGTGAAAAAGAAAATTTGAACCCAACTAGTTGGGACAATTCATCATCATAGAAAGCTATAAATCAAAGGAATATTAGTTATCAAAACCAGAGGGCGAGCCTCTGCAGGAGCCCATGAATAAATTTCATCTCAAAAAGTTTTATGCCTAAAATCTTGCAAAGTATAGAACCCAAAAGTACAAAAAAATGAAAAAAACTCCTGAAAAATGGTCATTTTGATCAAAACCTAGCAAACAAGAATCTTGGTAACAATAAAAAAATCAGAAAAAGGATTGAAAATAGTAAAGAAAAAAAATTGTCCTCTATTGAAAACCATTTCGATGGCAGTTTGGAGAAGTACATTGGTGAAAACGAGGAAAATAGGTGCCAAGCATAAATAAAGCACTCTCCATCCACTAGGATCTTCAAGGAATATTCTACGCACTCACTTATTCATTACATTCCATTTATCCCTCCATCATCTATTCACAACTATACCATAGCATGATCTTGTGTTGGTATCATGTTATACCCTATTACTATTTGTCATATTCCTAAGGTAAGTTTTTCCTGACTTTATCAAAGTAGTCTATCACATCATACTGGGGGAATGTTCCTATATCTACATTGGATCCTGTTCGTGTATATTCTTATGGTCTTCCTTCAAATAAAAAAATCCAAAACATCGAAAAAATAGCAAAAGTCTTAAAAAATTCATCTTTAAGTCTTTTCGGCCTATCATCTAGTCAAACTACACTGTCTCTGAGCTGGAACATAGTCGAGGTTGATCTATGATCATCCCTTAAGACACCGTAGAAAATTTCTTTAGGCATCCGTCGCAATATGGAAATCCATTTGCCCATCTTTTCTCATCATTTTGTTTAGTCTATCATCAGTCAAACTACGTGGTCTCTACATGTAATACCTTGGTGCATCGTACCTATGTGTGTCATCAAACATGAAGTAATTGGTCATTTGAAAATCTTGAATCCTAGTAAGGAAATCATCATCATTAGCATAATCACGACTTGTTGGATCTCTTCTCTTCTACCTTCTTTCCATACTAACATGGTACTATGAAAGTTAATCAAAACATCACAAATGCATCCACCTTGCATCCGTAGGATCATAAACATAAGTGCATATTATATCATATAGATCATCCCACATCATATCATCTCACATTACTATCATCTCAACTAATGAGGAATAATATAGTTTTTTTATTCTAAGCATCTTAAGAAATCATTGCATTTGCAGTCATCTCATATCATACATCATCATGATTTTTCATAAGGAAAATAAATAAATACATCACAAAATTCATTAATGGAAATCATGAGCATTTACATCCATAAAATCACTTGCATATCATTAACATTCCAAATGCATAGAAAATCCAAAAATAAATACATCCATAATCATCATGTAGCAGCATACACCATATTGCACAAAAAAAAAGAATTTCATAATATCTCATAGGAAATTAAAGTGCATCCACGTATCATACATTGTAAAGAATATCATAAATCAAACCATCTCATATATATTCAAAAATGTACAACTATCATGGTAAAAAATTGGATCAAGTGTACATCAAAATATATATTACAATTAGGGTAATAAGTATCGAAGTGAAGAAATAAAAAAATGGATAATTGTCTATGATCAAGGGCTAGCCTTGCTCACTGCTTCCCTCTCCGGTCAACCTCTCACAATGGTCCTCTGGTAGCCTCATCCATATCTATTGAGAGAAGTCTAGCACTCGACCTGCTATTGGAACTACCTGCCTATAGTGTTGTTGATAGTATTCGACCTCTCTCACCACATCTTGGTATGATCTAAAATATAACAATCGACCCTGGGTGGATGAGGTTGCACTCTCCAGATGTCACCTGAGACTGAAATTCTGATCCCTCTTGGATCAATCTTGGTCCCTCTTAGTAGTTATTGTCAAAACCTGCTACCAAGCCTGATCTCTCTTTGCTGTCAATATCTGAATTTGACCCTATAACTACTAGATCAGTGCATCTCTATTATATTCCTGCCCTCATGGCTGCTACTGAGGGATTGCTTTGTCCCTTTCTATGGGCCGGTCATCGTGTGTGACTATTGGTGGTAGTGTAGGTTCCCACAATGGTGTATGCACCCATGGAGGTGTGCACAATGCCTGATCTTTGGGAGGTGTTGGATGAGGAGGTGGTCCACCTCCTCATCTATCCCCATCCCCATTATCATTACCCTTTCCTCCCCAACAACTGCCTCTACCAGCTAATGTACCTCTGGGCCTCCATTAGGAGAGTGCCACATGTGGAACTATCAATCTCAAGGGAGGTCTAAACCAATATTTCTATTCCTGGGTAACTCTTGCATCTACTAAGCCTTGATCATATGGCCATGACCTAGCCACTAGTTTTTTGAGCAAGGAAACTGCCTCAACTATCTGGATGGGTTGGCACCAAGTTGTCTCTCTCATACTAGAGGTGAATATCACCACGCACTGATAATCCAACCTATCCTGGACCTCACCAAACTATCAAACCACCCTGTCTAGAAGGTAGCACTGTATCATGGTATGGTCCCAGCCCTGCATCCACCTGTCCTATTGAGCAAATAAAAGCTTCCCTTTGTCATCATACCATGGGCCTATGCCAATCCAAGGCCTCTAAATTAACTCTCTCATATCATCAAGAAACCTTCACCAATGGGAGATTCCACCTGTGCTAGTATGAGTGAAGTGGATATGTGTCTAGCCATATTGCCAGACAATGAGGTCATCAATATCAAGCACAATCGGTGTGACATCTGGACAAAGCACTTGAATCCACTCCCATGCCCAAATATGTAGTAAAGTAACTTTAGCCCCGAGGGACCTGTTTTCTAGGTATGAAAACTCATGCAAATCTCTGTATAAAGAGGCCAACATCAATGGCCACTAAGAAAAGCACTCCCTAGAACCGACCATCTCCTCCCATGCCAGTCCCCAACCTAGACTAAAGTATCGGCCCCACCAATTTGATGCCATAGGACTAGAAATTATGGCTGCAATGATCAACATGTAAGTCGGTTGTATACCCCGATATCACTCTAAGTCAATCTTCCCATCAGATAAATGGATCTCATCAACACCCATCACATCATAGCAGACCTCCCTACTAGCATCAGGATCATAAATCATACTAGCTCCATGGATAGGCAATCGAAGGATGTGCCAAACATCCTCAAGTGTAATAGTGGCCTCGTTAGTAGGAAGATGGAAGGAGGAGGTCTCACTATACCACCGCTTGGCCAAGGTTGTCATCATAACCAAGTGTGTTTGAACATGAGGAACGTACACAACAAACCAAAGGCTAAGAATACCAAGCTGCTCCTGAAGGTACACATGCATACCTTGCAATCTTTGAAGCACAGGCCATCTGTTCTCCCTTGAATGAAGTATGTCGAGGTCCTCCTACACAAGGGAAACCATCACATCAAGTATCATAAAATAATATGCCTCTCGTGTCGGATTTTCACATTTCAAACAAAAAATACGATGTTGTTTGCAAATGTGGTGTAGTTTGTAAAGTTCTAAAATGTACCACTGTGGTGGCATTTCCCAAATTCTAAACTCCAAAACACATCATGCATTGCTATTTGCACATAGGGCTGAATTTTTCCAGAAACCCTAGTTCCAAACTACACAAAATTGTTGAATTTTTATATGCAGCAGAGTTTGGACAAAACCCTAATTCTCGTAATTGGCCTACTGTTAAATATTTCAAAATATTTGGAAGTAGATTTTTTATTAAGAGAGATGAAGATATTGGCATGTTTGAAGCTAGAAGTGATTAAGGAATATTTCTAGGTTACTCTACTAAGAGCAAATCCTATCGGTGTTACAATAAAGGATTGAAGAAAATAGTTGAAAGTGCAAATGTAACAGTTGATGAAGACACTATCAGATCATCTAGGTATTGTGGATATGATTCAAACTACCATAAATATAGTACTGGGAATAGAAAGAATGCACAAACACATAATCAAATTCAAAGTGTTATGATGAATCAAGAAAACCATGAAGAAGATAGTGGAAATGTAGAAGAAAGATTAGAAGAACCCAAAATTTCAAGGTATGTAAAGCAAAGTCATTCTGAAAGTAAAATCATAGGAGACAAGAACAAAGGTGTGTAGACTAGAAGAATAATTACAGAAGAATATTATCTAATATCTAATACTAGCAATGTCAATGAGTCATGCAAGGATGAATATTACATGGAACCCATGAAGGAAGAAATGATGTAGATAAAGAAAAATGATACTTGAATTCTTGTTCGTAGACCTCAAGAAAAAAATGTGTTTGGAAGAAAATGGGTCTTTCAGAATAAGCTAAATGAGAAAGGTGAAGTAGCTAGAAACAAAGCAAGACTAGTATATAAAGGATAGTCATAGAAGGAAGGTATGGATTGTGAAGAAACCTTTGCCCCTGTTGCTAGAATTGAAGTTGTAAGGTTATTTCTTTCTTATGCTACTTTCAAGAATTACAAAGTCTATCAAATGGATGTAAAGTCAACATTGCTAAATGGTGAATTAGAAGATTAAGTCTACCTTGAACAACTGGATGGACTTCAACTAACTGATGAAAAATACATGGTTTTTTGATTTAATAAAGCACTATATGAAATCAAACAAGCTCTTAGAGCATGGTATGGTAGAGTGGATAAATACTTATGGAAGCTTGAACTCAATAAAGGTACTGCCAACAATAATCTATATTTTAAGCTTCATCAGGATAAAGAATTGATAATTGAAGTATTTAACATTGATAACATTATTTTTGAAGGTGATGATGAATTATACATGATGTTTTCTAATGTAATGAAAGGTGAATTTGAAATTTCAATGATAGGAGAACTTAAATTTTTCTTACGATTGCAAATTACTCAGTTAGATGATGAAATCTTTATTTCTCAGCCCAGATATGTAAGAGAGTTACTGGAAATTTTTTCCATGGAAGAATTAAAGCCAGTTGGTACAACCATGGTAACTGGATGCAAGCTAACACAAAATGATGATTCTCCTAAATCTAATCAAATGAGATATAGGTACTTGATTGGTGGATTTTTGTATTTCAATCAAATCAAATGAGACATTATGAATGTAGTGTGCATGGTTGCTAGATATCAAGATGATCCAAAGGAATCACATATGATTGCAATAAAGAGAACACTCAGATACTTAAAAGGAATAGTTTTTTTTTGTCTTCCCTATCCTAAGGATGATGATCTTACTCTAAATTCTTTTACAGTTGTCGATTGGGTAGGAAATGTGGATGATAGTAAAAGTACAAGTGGAGGTGCATTCTTCCTAGGGAAGAAGTTGGTTTCTTTGCGAAGTAAAAAGAAGAATTCCATTTCCTTATCTACTGTTGAGGCAAAATATATTACTGCCACAAACATATCTAAGAATATGGTTCTACATTTTAAAAAAAAGCATATATCTATCAAGTATCACTTTTTGAGAGACAAGGTGACTAATAAAGAAGTCAGATTGGAATATGTGCCCACAAAGGAATAAATTGAAGATATATTTACTAAACCATTTCCTAAGGATAATTTTGAGTATCTCAGAGGAAAGTTAGGGGTGATTTTCGCTCCTAATCTGAACTAAGATGCAAGTATTTGCATTAATATATCCACGTACTAATAGATCTTGTTTCAGATTGATGTTATTGTGGCTACTACTCAGGGGCAGTAGTCAAATAATTCAGATGATATTTTTTTCAAAGATTATATACCTTTTCCATTGGTGTCAAAGGGGGAGAAGATCAATTTTAAAAATATCTGTACAATAAAGGGGGAGACATGCAATAAGTACTAAGAAAGTGGAAGAGAAATGTAAGGAAGAGAAGAATAGGTTAAGAAGAGCTAGTTGTGTTGATGGTATTTTTCACATCATGTGTTTCCATCAATGCCAAAGAGGGAAATTTTTGGATATTTTGGTTGTGTTTTTGATATGTGGTTGTCATTGATGTAAACACTATTATAAGTAATGATTTTGAAGGCTAGAATTGTCGAGCATATTGAGAAAATTCTAATAAATATGTTGCAAGAAGTTTGTGAAGCTGAGGAGGTCAGAGTAATGAAAAGTTTTGCACATTTGTGATCAGAAGGCATGCATTAAAGGGTTTGTTTCTGATCCAAAAAATTTAGAGGTTCACATAGAGAATTGAGAAAGTTATGAAGTTTTTTTTTCGTACAGTTACTCAGTTACTATAGCTAGTGTTTCTATAAGATGAGATTACAATTCTGATGACTTGATTTCTTGCATACATTCTTGAGATGGTCAATGATGTTTCTAGATTTTTCTCTATCAGTTTCGTATGTCTGCATTGATTGGTGTATTCATGATTGAAAATTTTCCCTTGTGTATTTGATTTTTTATGTTCTTGGTCGACATAATGGTGGTAGCATGTGGCAGATCCTTAGGGATTAATATTTTATTGTTTAGTGCATTTGAGGACGTTGATTTAGGTCCTCACTATGTTGTGACTAACTTAGGTTGGTGCAAACTAATATTTGTTCATAAAATTGGGCTGATAGTTGTAATTCATTCTCCATTTGTGGTCAACATAGTTTTTGATTTAAATTCATGTAGCGGATATATAAGAGTGATTTTTTCCTTCACTTTGAAGTGAGTGTGTGTGTGTGTGTGGTGTATGCTCGGTGAATGAATGAAAAATGTGTGAATAAAGATTAGATCATTTGATTTCAAAGTAGAGTGTGAAGATGATTGAGAAAAGTGTGAAGAAGTATTTTTGTGCCTAATCAAAACTATCATCAAGCTTTTGTAGAAGCTAATTTCTTAGTTCAATCTCATCAAATGGATTTAATCTGATTGTTTTATGTAAGGTAGCGAGCCTTCCCTTTGAGAAGTTAGATTTAGAGAATGTTTCTGAATGCATGTACATTCCTTATTCATTCTTTTATTATACTTCTTGCAGCCTAGTATAATCTTGTGGACTAACATCCACCATGGTTTCTCCCCTATCAGGGTTTCCACATATAAAATCTTGGTTTTGATGTGTCTCTGTTGTATTTTTCATTTTTTATTTCACTTTTACTCATCATATATAAGAGTAAAGGTTGACTTATTTTGAATTAGTTTAAATTTTGTAGCAACTAATCCACCCCCCCTCTGAGTTGTCTATCCTTATTTTTCCAATACTTGTTGCCATTGATTATTTCACGAAATGGGTAGAAGCAATACCCACAAAGAAGGAAACAAGCAAGGTGGTGGTATATTTCCTATTGAATAACATTCTTATCAGATTTGGAGTTCTTGAGAGGATTGTCTCAAATAATGCTATGTGTTTCAGATCTGATGAATTCAAATAATTTTGTGATAAACATGCAATACAAGTTTCGTATTTTGCACCTTACCATCCTTAAGGAAATGGTTAGGCTGAGTCTAGCAACAAGAGCTTAATGAAAATAATCAAGAGAGTGATTGAGAAGAATGAGAAATCTTGGGACTCCAAACTCTATTTGGCACTCTGGGTAGATAGAGTGACTGTGAAAAAGGCTATGGGTTATTCACCATTTGGCTTAGTTTATGGCATAGATTCTAGGCTACCACAAAATAGCCTATTGAAGATGTATAATTTCATACAAGAATATGATGAAGAGATATTTGATGATATGCAGCATGTGATAAATAACTTGGTGCAATTAGATGAAACAAGAAGAGAGTTTGAGCATAAAAATATGAAGATGTAGTTGCAAGTTAAGAATTTACATTACAAGAGAGCTTCTCCCAAAAAGTTTGAAGTGAATAGTACAGTGTTAGCTTGGAATGCGAGAGCTCAAAACAAGGGTAAGAATGCAAAGTTTGAAGCATTATGGATGGAACCTTATTTGATAGCTAAAGCACACAAGAAGGATTCATATTTCCTCTAGAGCTTGATAGCTGAAATTTTGGACCTCCTAGTACATGGGCCACAATTCTTAAAACCATAATTCTCCTAAGTATGGTGTTATTCCATGTACACTATATATTTTGTACACTTTTGTGTATAGGTGTGTTTGTTTTATGTTGTGTCTGGTTCATTTTTGCTTCCTTGTTTTGGTGGTTCCTAGTTTTTTTCATCCCTTATGTGTTGGCTAGTCTACTTCAACCATATATTATAGGATCTCGCTATCCCTGCAAGAGACATACATCCCTAGTGGGAGCCACTAAAGAAACCCCTAAAATTTGTGTTCCATCTCCTTGGTCTTGGTGAATTTAGGAGGTTGTGTGTTTTTGTCTCCATCTAATATGAAGGGTTTTAGGTTTACTTTGGTCTTATTTTGAACAACCCTTCGAGCCTATATCTTGGCCTTTATTTTATTTCATTGTTGAATCCTTCTACCAGTCATCGGTCTTTTAATTCATAACTTTCAACATCAAATCCTATTGAGTGATCGACCCTCTGGTCTATATTTACCTGTTAATCATGTCAGTTTATTATTTTGTAGTTGTCCGAAGTCAAGCTAAATATTTCCCTCTATTGAAAACCTTAAGTATTTTTATGTTATGTTTGTGGCCTCATCATCGTAGGTTGGTTCCCTTATAGGGTTAATTTTTTTGACATGTGGAGGTAAAATACCCCTTGGATTCCATGTGATTCACAATCGCTGCCCACCTGCCCATTCCATTTTGTCTTGAATTATTTTATTCATTTGAGCTCATGGGCGAAGTACATGTGTCCTTTATTATTGGTGGGCTATACATCTCTAAAGAGGAGTTCAAATTGTCACTAAATATTGATCAATGATTGGAAATCATTGAGGTGGTTGCATCTGGACTATTCCCCACTGACCCGTCTTCTTTTCTTGGTTATTAAAATAACCACATAGGCTAGAGGGTGATTTCCATTTGTACTCACTCTGATCGGTCAGAGGATTCATGTTGCTAAATATCACCTTGGTTGATGGTTGATTGTGGGTGATGTCGAACAATATGGATCACTCATTTCCATCTCGTGTGGGCCCCATCCTTCTTGCGACTTTCTCAATAGGGAAGCGGGCGTCTATCACATGGAGTACAACTTCAAGGATGTGGGAGGTAACATGTGCATTACTAAAGTGCATATATTACACATGGCTAAAGATCTTTTAATATGGGTTGTTGATGTTTTATGAAGGAAAAAATTGCTACCAACTAAGGATTGTGTGTGATGAGGAAATGAGATTTAGTCTTAGCAACTCCCTGTCTTCTCATTGATTAAATTTGCACATGAGTTATGGCTCACAAAGGTGAGAGAAGAAATACACATGGATGATGGCTGAAAATACAAAGATATGGTGGGGCTCGTAGGTTACCAACAAGTGTTTCCACATGGCCTCCTGCCATTTGACATAAGTTGTGGTTGTGTACAGTCGGATCTTTCATAATAGGTTGATAAAATCTGGGTCATCGATGAATCAACTCGTTGGGAGAATCAACGGTTGGTATTCAGAAAATTTTGATGGAATACAAGTTGTTCTGGTTCGTGTGAGTGAGCCTTAATAATTCAAAGGACATTGAGCTATCAAAGTAAGGATTTGCATGTTTATTAATATTTATCTCAAAAGCGTAATTCAGTATTACGAGTGTAGACATGGAAAACTAAACAACACACTTGATCCTGACCACTAATGTCATTTCTTCCTGAATCCTCTTCTTAACTTATCATCACCTTTTCATCTCTTAATTAGTTAAATCATTATTTATCTAATTAGGTCTTTGTCCCTTATTGATTGAATTAATCAGTTTAATTTAATTAATCCTCAATCCCTCTCTAATTAAATAACTCATCTTATTTGATTAAATCCCTATTTAGTCTTCTTATTAAATTGAATAAATTAAACATTATTTTATTTAATCCAACCTTATCCCCTTTAGTTACATAAATCAAAAAACTTATTTAATTAAACCTTTCCTCTCAATTATTGACTCAAATCAATTCATAAATTTAAGTCTAAATTGTCACATATCCTAAATCCTTCATTAAATTAACTAACCTTTTGATTAATTTAATCCTAATCTCCATATTTCTCTAGAGAATGCAACTTGCACAATAATTCAATTACTTTGATTTATTAAATTTCCTATTTTCTCTCAACATGGCATAAAAGGGGAATATTCCCTCAAATTTGAATTCAAATTCAAATGGACTTGGTCCTTCCAGCAAGGCATTTATTTCACCTTACAAGTCCTTTTTCCTCTAGCCAAGTGGCCATAACTCCATTTTCTTCCCTCTCCAACAAGTCATTTCACTAATTTGAAATTCCACCTAATTTCATTTATTGGCACTTTGATCAAAATTTTCACAACCTTGAACCATTCACTTCTTGACAAGTGGAACTTGGCCATTGGATGTTGAATAATCCCACAATTCTCAAATTTCACTCATTCTTCCAATTTGGAAATCTATAAATGAGAGACTCTTCCTCTCATTCTATTATCCACACTTAGAGAAAAGGTACTCTCCTCACATTGAGAGTTAATTTTATCCATTTCCATCACCATAGCTAGGTTATTGCAAGTTTTATCAAGAACTCATCTTGTTCTTCATAATCAAAGTGGATCAATCACTCATCAAATCATCAACATTGCAACGAAGGATTTGGGAAAGGGCCAATTTCAACACACGAATTGGCACCAATTCCCCCATGGGATTGATATTTTTTTCATTGAAATAGGATTCATTTAATTTCATTTGCATTGTTCTTCATTATCTTCCTATGTTAATGTTTCAATCTAATTTCATTGGGAAACCTTGTTTTATCTTGCATATGAGCATACTAATGTGTTTGCTTCTTGTATTTGTGCAGGTATAGGATTGGGGTTCACAATGAGTAGACTCAATAGACTCAAGGATCTCATGTTGTGTTTTGTCAACATCTTCTCACATCATAATTGGGGTTGTCAACCTACGAGAAAATAGTAAGTCAATAATCATTTTCTTCTAGCATTATTGTTAGGTTGTTTTTTCTCAAAGCCTATGCCTATTAGGGTTTTTCTTATATTGACTATTAAAGATTTGGCATTCTAAAAAAGTATTTTTTAAATTCTACATTTTTATAATTCATTCCAAACCCTTGCAAAAGTCGTAGGCCTTTCTCAGTTAGACCAAAAACCCTTCCTTGTTGTATTCCTTGAAATATGGTTACTAAGGTGAAAACAACTTCATCTACGAGGCAGGATTTCATCCCCAAAAATACCTTTGAATTAAGATCTTATGGATCAATTAGCACCTTCCACTAGCGACAAACACAAAGGTCAAATGATTCCTAGAGGACCAAAAATAGCAGAAGGCTTGTTTGAAAAAAGAGGTTCTATCAAAGATGCTAGATTACCCTATACTGGAAGGGAATTGTTCTATAGTTTGTTTAGGAATAGAAATATGGGTGTCCTAGTAGGAAAGCCTTGGAATTGTGATTTGGGAAATCTAATTGTACCAAATATTTATATGGATGTTGACTTGCTAAAAGCAATAGCTACTAACTATGACCAAGTCACAAGGACCATTATAACATATGATGGAAAATAAATGGTTAGGATCACTAACGAGGAATTAGGTATGGTTTTCAAACTCACTAAATGGAGTGCTGAAATTTCTAAAATAAATGAAGAAGCTCTTAGGTAGGAATACGAGAAGACCAAGACTTCAATGAGAGTCCACATTTTGCCAAGATTTCTAGCAGAAATTATAGGAAAAAATATTGTGATAGGTTCACGTGATAAGGAACCTTTCCCTATCAATTACTTTGTTCCTAATTTCAAGATAACCTTTTATTCCATTTGTCAAAGAATTGGTTATGATCCTCTATTGGGAATTCCAATTGTCTGGATGTATATGGCTGCCCTTATCCAACATCCCCAGTTTTGTGCAGTATATGATTATGGAGGATTTCTTTCTAACATAATGCATGAGGGACTAGTGACGTTGAAGAAAGGAGAATCTAGAGTAGGATGCAACTAATATTCACTATTGATGCATATGTTTTTAAACAAAGGTGGAATGCATTTCGGACATAATATTGTTTTTGAAAGAAAGGAAGGTGACTTGGATCTTCTTGTGCAATGTTGGACAAGGATGAGAGGACATATCGTTATGTCACTTTTCAGAATTTTTTTGCTTCTTAGTTGAAGAGAGCTTTGGTCATGAAGTTCCCCAGAGTTCCTATTACTTTACATGATTTCTTGAGACGAAAGGAGATAAGGCCTGAGATAGGAATTGATCATAATTAGGGAGATGTTATCTCACTCCCTGATGTTACTATTTTGAGATTATATGGTTCTATAGTAGCACCTCATTTTTTGCCTAGGTTTGTGCCAGAAAAAAAGGTTTTCTTGAAGTTATGATGCAATTGGGAAACATTAAAAATTAACATCTTCTGAATCAAGGAAAGGGAAATTTCTTTTCTTTATACACTTTTTTTTCTAATTTTATGATTACCAAATGTGGTTGGAACAATATGATTGAAGTGATCAAAACATACCACATGCAAAGGATGATCGAGAGGGTCAGGTATGATCCTAAAGCTTTTATGGCCTAGTTGAATGACCAAAACAAGAGCTACAAGTATGACCACATTTTCCACTATCGAGAAGATACAATAAGGAATGTATTTGACAATGTGTAATAGGAAAAGAGATTGGAAAGGTGGATTGCATTTAATAAGGGTAGGTGCAAGATCATGATGGGCCAAAAAGTGGCGATATCTAAGTGATATGATCGCCGATGTGGCTGACGACTTTTTTTTACCCAAAATTGATTAAACGAAAAGGGGTTTTTAAAGGAGATTCTCATCTTTCCACCAATATAAATTAGGTTACTTTTAATTTAATAAATAATTATTATTCATTTTCTATTTGAATTATGACTAGAGTCCTAATTGATAGGATGATTGAAAAAAATCTATAGCTTTCAAATGATATCAAATTTTTTGAATACAAAACATGTGTCACATTATATGCTTCACATACTATAGGATTAAAAAAAGAAGAATTTAATTTCATAAATTTTTGACCAAGTTAAGGTGGTCAGACATATGAGTTTTTATATTTTTTAAAATTTGTAATAAAAAATTCATAATTAATTATTTACTTGGAAACAAATTAAAAAAAAATATGAATCACATAGGGACATGAGTCCCCTACTTATATCTAAAATATTATAAAAAAATATTATCATTTTATTGTGGTTAGGGTGGCAAAATAGACACCTGCTTCTTATTTTTTCCCTAAAATTTAAGTACAACTGCATTGAAATTTCAAATTTTCACCAAATAGATAATTTTTTTTAGTAGTTTGGAAACTACATTCAATTTTATATAGATTCTATTCTTACATATTTTTTAAATAATATAGATAACTTATTCAAATTTTTATGTCAAGTTGTCTAACTCTGATTTTTTGAATTTTATTGCCACTTAAGGGCCTGTTTTTTCCATGATGATCCTACACATACCCATAAGATGCAAAGGAAATAAAGCATGAAGAACCTTATTTTAAGACTCTTCTTGAGGTCAAGGATATGATTCAGAAGGTGGAGCATGTAACAAGGAATTTTGATTCAATAGTAGGCCACCTTGAGGCTAAACGGGTAGTCAGTAAAGATAAAGGGAAGGATCCAATTTTAGAAGAACAAAGTGGAGAAGGAATATCTAGTACGGGAGAAGAGTCTACATCATGAGCCCCTAAGGAACCAAAAATAATGTTCTTTATAAGGACAAAGAGTAATGGAAATAAATCTAATGAACCCCATAATCTCACTCAACATGAGGAACATGGATCTCCTTCTCTTGTGACACAAGTACCACCCCTATCTTGACCAAGGCTAGTAGAGCCTGAAATTGTAAATGTCGATTCTCCACTAGCTAGTGAGGTACCCCCAAAGGACCCTCCATTGAAAATATAGAAAATTCTGACCACTAGTTTAGTGGATTACGATGAAGAAGGCTTTGATGATGATATTTGGGTATCCCAGGAAGAAATACAAGAAGGAGTGCATACTGTATTTGTTGTGAGGGTGACTAATCAATAGGGTAAAATAATGAGTAGTGTTGATCTCAGAGGGATCAATAGAAATGATGACATGAGGATTGAGGAATGTACCAAATTCTTGCATGATGACTCATTTGTAAGAACTCAATCTTTTTTGGAATTTGGATATCTGGCTAAGGGTATGTGTAGGATCATCATGAAAAAAATAGGCCCTTAAGTGGCAATAGAATTTACAAAAAACAGATTTAGGCAACTTGATGTAAAAGAATGAATAGGTTCTCTATATTATTTCAAAAATATGTAAGAATAGAATCTGTAGAAAATTCAATTTTGTTTTTAAAATATCTTTTTTATTTAAAAAATAAAAAAATCTATTTGGTGAAAATTTAAAATTTCAATGTAGTAGTACCTCAATTTCAGGGAAAAAATAAGAAGTAGGTGTCTATCTAAACACCCTAACCACAATAAAATAATAATATTTTTTATAATATTTTATATATGAGTAGAGGACTCATGTTCGGATGTGATGCATATTTTTATGTAATTTTTTTCCAGGTAAATAATTAATTATAAATTTTTAAGAATATAAAAAAATCTTATGTCTAACCACCTTAACTTGGTGAAAAATTCATTAAATTCAATTATTATTTTTTTAATCCTATATTATGCAAAGCATAGAATGTGACACATATTTAAAATTCAAAAAATGTGATACCGTTTGAAATCAATAGATGTTTTTCAATCAGCCTATCAATTAGGACCTTAGTCATAATTCAAATAGAAAATAAATAATAATTATTCATTAAATTCAAAGTAAAGCATAATTTATATTGGTAAAAATCTAAAAATATCCTTTAAAAAACCCTTTTTGTTTCATCAATTTTGTGTAAAAAAAAGTCGTCAACCACATGGTCCATCATATCACTTAGATATCGCCGCTTTTGGCCCATCTTGATCCTACACATACCCCTAAGAGAGATGAATATGTAAGGAGTGTGGCTATAGAAATGAGTCTTCATCAAAAAAAATTTGATGTTGTCATTCAGAAAAGGGTATTAAATGATATGAGAGCCAAATTTTAGAATATGACTATAAAAAAGGTCAGGAATTAGTGAGAACAGCTGTATCTTGTTGCTAACTGAGTGGTATTTAGCTTCAACTATATCTTTTGATACAATCAAGAAATGTGACAGACCACTCTATGATACAGAGGAGCAAGATTTACTTGCATTACAAGGATCTTCTTTCATTGAAGAGTGGGAAGCCTTGGCTATATGGTCTTTAGCCCCAACTACAAGAAAGGTAAACATTGTTGAGCCTGCACCTAACTATAGGGGAGGCCTGATAATAAAGAGCGTCAAAAACATCAGCCTTACAAGATGAAAATTTATCTGTTCATGTTGCACAATTTACTAGGGCCACTATGGAATCCATAACTATTGAGAAGGATAAAATCATAAAAAAATTGAACAATTTTTTGGTTAAGTATGGTGACCTCGAGAGAGATAACATGCAATTACATAAAAAGATTGCATTGATGGAGGATGTATTGTGAAATTTAAAACTTGGAAAGATTAAGAAAAATGATGTTGACTTCCCCACTATTACACAAGAGGACATATCCCTTGAGTTTACTACTGATATAAGTACTTCATGGGAAATTGTGCCATATAATATGGGAAATGCACCAATTTCTATAGTAGAACCCAGTGTATTAGAAGGGAAACAGGTGGAAGGGGATGTTAAAAGGGATGATTTTCTTAAGGAATTAAGTGAATACAAGGACAAGTGTAAAACATGATGAAAATAATTTTACAAGAAACATGAAGATTGTGATAGTAGTATTAGAGCATCTAAACAAAAAAGTGAATAGCAAATTGAATAGTATTCACTACAGCTGTTCATCCATGGTTGATACCATTAAAATGTTTGATATTGATATGGAAAGAGCCATTCCAGTCATAGAAATTTGTATCCTTAGGAAGAATATTTAATATTGATAGGGACTGGGATCAAGCAAGATCCAAATCAACCTGAAAGGTTTAAACCTATTGTGCTTCTTGTAAACAAGATTGAGGGATATAGAGGGAATTTTGAGGCATTGTAAAACAAGATAAAGGAATTGATGAAATCCTTTCATGAGTCTCATCATGGTCTTCTTCCATCTATCTTAAGGGATGATATCAACATCAAAACTTTTTTGAAGTGAAGTAAACAGTTTCCATGCTGAGATTTTTTTGCTAGAATTTGATAAAGAAGCTAACCCAATTGTCACCAAATATGCACCTTATAGGAAAAGGGATGATGAAGTAATGAAATTTGATTGGCTAACTGAAGATGAATTTCTATCATGGAAAGGCAGGTATTTGGAAGGATTGGAGGCTTTGCAGTACTAGTGGAGGGTTAGTGATTTGAAGGTTTGAGGTTTGCAACCATGATGAATAATGGATAGATGGGAATGCACTAAATAGACTAGATTTATTATAGATTAGGCTTATGTGGAAGTATGAAGAAATAGTGCATCTTCTTCAAAATTTATTTGATGAAAGGGTTGTAGAAGTGGTCTTACCTTTTTTCCTTTTTGTTTTCTTCGTGTTGTTCCTTCTTTTCAGTTTTTGTGTGTGAGCACAATTTTTGAGGTAATTGTTTGATTGAACCCATTTCGAAGATTGGACCTGATCCCTTGCAACGAATGAGAACTACATTCATTTCCTTACATTTCTCCCACCTCTTGCGAATGTGTTGTAAATAAATGGAAGAATCTTTGATATAGGGATCCAATAGGGTTTTGACATGTGTACTCTCTAGCCTGAGGATTTTTTTGCTCCTTCGTTTCTATAAGAAGGAATTTAGGGCTAGGAAGTAGGGGTTCATTGTTTTATGAAATTGACAATGAGAATTATAAGAGGAATAGTAAGCATGTTTTTAGAATTTTTATCTTGAGTTTTAGATTTCATAATTATCTATGTAGTTTTGATAACAACAAAGAAAAATATATACTGAGAAATACCAATTTCATGGTTATTGTCTCTCCTTCTACTCATTTTATGAGTTATGAATGAAAGTAATCCAGGATGTCTTTTATTTGTCTCCATTGTTCACCGATGGATTTTTAATTTCATTCTTGTTTATTAATTCAATTAATTAATGTAAATACTTGCAAGACATTACTATACATTGTGAGATAACCCTCCTAGGTTTCACAAAGCCCAAAGTGTAGGAGTAGAATTTTTGCAGCTTCCACTTGTTTGTTGGCCAACCCCTTTGGAGTACTGATTATTGGAAATGGTAAAGTTCATAGGTATTTCTAGAGATAAGTTTGGTTCTTACAAAATTACCAAAAACCACTACATGGAAACCATAAATGAAATAATATGTTCAAATCTATGCAACAACAATAAACAATACATATATATGTGCATCTAACTTCATTTATATATATATATATATATATATTGGTGTAGATTTTTTTTTGGAGTTGCATATATATGTATTGCATGCATTGGATGCATATGTAGGAATTTTTTGCTTGGAAATATACAAACACAAAAATTATGTGTTTCTTTTATTGTGTGCAGATATGTATATATGTGAAATTAGATGTAGAAAAATTTCAAATATACTGCTTGCCATGTTATTGTTTGGGGAATATGAAGTTAAATGAACCTTTTCAATTATTATTTCTTTCAGCCGCAAGAAAGGAGTTGTTAGAATAATAGGTTGTATAGTATGTGTAATAAGGAACATTTATTTCACCATTGATCAGAGTGGTGGATGATGTATGTTCTTTCTCGGGGGTTTGGTGAGAGCCCATGAGGCTCCATGACCTAACATGGTAGGGTGGAGAGCATCCCTCATTTTGTTGCGTTTCATTTCATATTTCCTATGTACATATCTATGTGTTTTTTACATTAGATGTAGAAAACATTCATATATTTGAAGTCCAACTATGGATATATATGTGTGTTATCTACATATTACTTTAGATGCATATATATCTATATATATATATTCCTTTGTAAGCATATATGTATAATCTTTTATGGCTTTCCACCCATTTCCGCTACATGGAAATCATAAATGAAATAATACTTTTGGATTTTTTCAATAACAATCAACAATGTGTATATATGTGTATTTAACTTTGGATACATGTATACTGATGTAGATTTTGTTTTGTAACTCCAAATATATGTATTGCAAGCATTTAATCTATATGTAGGAATCTATTTCTTGGAAATATATACATACAAAAAAAATGTATACGTGTCTCTTTTCTAGTGTTTTATTCTTGTTTTATTCTATGTAGATATGTATGTGTGTGAAATTACATGTAGACAACATTCATATATACTTGTCCCCATGTTTATTTTTTTGGGAAGATAGTTGTTATTTTTTTTTTCTTCAAATAGGCATCCTTACAATAATAGGATTTACATTAAGTGTAATAAGGAAGATTAGTTTCACCATTCATAATAGTGGTGGAAAATGTGTGTTCTCACTTAGGGGTTTTGTGAGAGCCTATGGGGTTCCATGACCCAATAAGGTAGGGTGGAGAGAAGCCCTTCTTTTGTTCTTGTTCATTTTACTTTCCCTATGTGTAGATATGTATGTTTGTGAAATTAGAAATAGACAACATTCATCCCTATGTGTAGATATGTATGTATGTGAAATCAGATGCAAACAATTTTCATATACACTCCTTCCCATGCTTATTCTTTTCATAAGATATTACAAATTTTTTTTTAGGCCTATAGTTAAACTTCTCAACCAAAAAATATTTCTCCTTGGAATGGCTTGGCCCTATGTCCATTCATCCCAAATTATTGCAACCATTGACAAAATAATCGGTACATATGTTTCAATTGATGGTTGCAATTCTCCTATTTTGGGAGAAATATAGTGCATTTATTGAAATTGTTCTTGTTTTTCATAGTAATAAAATGGCTTATGCTATTTTCCATAAAGACATTTATTTATGTTGATTCTTTTCATGTAACCTCAAATAAATTATTTGATCTATGGTTTATGTCCAGTGGGAATTGTTGGAAATTGATAAAATAGTTCATGTTCTTCACGATAAGGCATTGTTGGCTATTTTTGTATGGCTTCAAGGATAGTTGTTATTTGTCTAGGCCACAATAAGGATTTCATCAATTTTTCATCTAAAATTTAATATACAACCTCCCATTGTAAAAAATCCTTAATGAGGTTTAGAAAAATAACAACTATCCCTCAAGGAGAACATGGACTATTTTATTACTTTGTAAACATTGTCACCATAGAGGAACCATACAAAAATTAATGTTGATGCCAACTAGTGTTTAATTTTGATGGCCTTCTCTATCAACATGCCAAATGCTTTTAATTTAAAAAAAATAAATATTGCCACCTTTTTCCGGACCATAAATTAGGTGTCGAAAGGCTTAAAAATCGGGAAGGATGATGAAAATTCTTGCTAAAGTTCAGACAATAGGGGAAAACCACACAATAGGATATTTTCAAAAATTTGTCATTTGATGTCTTTATTTTTAATCTTCTTGTGTTGGATGAATGTAGAGTATATTGTTGCTACATTTGAGTTCCTAAAGTTAGATCAATGGTGACATCAATGTTATATATAACACTTTAAATACAAATTATCATTGCAAGAATGTCCCAAAAAATAAACATAGGGATCACTATGTATCAATGTTGTTTGCATCTACTATGACATACATACATATCTACACATAGGGAAAAGGCATTGTCCATCACTGTGATCAATGTTGGCATAAAAAAAATTCTCACATTAACAAACCTATAAAAAAATATAGTCTTTTCTCAATAGTAGCTTATCGAGAATGAAATAATATAGCCTTTTCAATAGTCTCGCATTGAAAATGAAACAATATACCCTAAGCTAGAGAACAACAATCAACAATGCCTTATGGAATCGACGTTGTTTGCATCTACTATCACATACATACATTTTCCATAGCTCTATTCCTTAGTGCCATTACCAAGGCATTTACATTGCTTTTTGAATCATTTCCCCATGCATAAAACACAAAATAACCTGCAACCACCTTCATAGAAAATTTACAACAGATGGTCAGACTTGCAACTTCACAAAATCTTGTCATCCCAGCATCTACATTAACTATTTTATGGTTTCTATGTAGTGGTGATGGTTGTAATAACACCTTCCATTTAAAACGTCAGATAAGGTAGTGAATGTCTTCACAATTTTCAATAAGGCATTGTTGGGTCTTCTTCTCTAGATATACGTTCCATCAAAGTTGTGAGCTAGTATTGTGAGCTTCTTTGAAGGTTCAATTTTAATCCTTATGTTCAAAACATGTATCAGTATGTATGTATATCTATAAGTTTCCATTCATCTATATGTATATTGTCTACATCTACTACCACGTACATACATTTCTACATGTATACTTTTTTAGTGTGTATATTTCCAAGTAGTAAATTCCTACATATGCATCCAATGCATGGTGTTAGTCTATATTTGTTGGCATGTATTCTAGAGTATCTAGCAAAAGAGAAAGGAAAATCTATGCATATTGCTGGGGAACCAAGTTCAACTAAAGAACCTAATTCAAGTGAGTAAATTGTTGTTACACCTTTTTTACATACCAATAGAATGTTAGGGACAAGAATCCTAGCCAAAACACATACAGGAAATATACAACACCAATAACATGACAACCATCAACACACCTAAAATTCTATTAGTATCTAAATAGGGTGTAATTAAAATTTCTTCAATTGAATGGGGTTCTTCAACAGTATATATATCAGCACAATAGATTC
The DNA here is from genome assembly GCA_007115665.2 of Sequoiadendron giganteum. Classification (NCBI taxonomy): domain Eukaryota; kingdom Viridiplantae; phylum Streptophyta; class Pinopsida; order Cupressales; family Cupressaceae; genus Sequoiadendron; species Sequoiadendron giganteum. Next base: position 220,939,706 of record CM021104.1, read on the forward strand.
CTACATATGCATCCAGCACATGCAATTCCTACATATGTTCTTGCAAAAAAAAAAATCACCGATATATAGTTGTTTGAAGTTAGATGCACCTTTTTAGTTATGATTTCTTTCAGCATAAAAAAGTTGTTAGAATGATAAGCTATATATTATGTGTAATAAGAAATATTGGTTTCACTAGTGATCCAAGTGGTGGACCATGTATGTTCTTGCTCACTGGGGGTTTGGTGAGAGCCCATGGGGCTCCATGACCCAATATTGTAGGGTGGAGAGTAGGCCTTGTTTTGTTATGTTTCATTTTATATTTGCCATTTTTTGTTTAGCTACACTATGGCTCTTTAATTTTGTTTTTGCAATAACTTTATTATCTTCATCATAATATATGCTTATGTATATGTACATGTATATATTCATGTGCAATAAAATAAGTGAAGGTTTTTTAGATGGAGGCTAGAATGAAGGAAAGTAGAATGCATAGCCATAAACAACAACATCATTATACTCTCCTTTAAAGAGTACATTGTACCTTCCATTCATTATAGTCTCCATCAAAAATGCATTACATATGAATAGGTACATTTATATATACCTATGCATATATGTATGATTTAGTTGCTCTCCATAAAGCATTATTGAAAAAGGAATTTATGTGTATGCAGGTTATTTTTTTTGTATGTATGGTTTTATGTTTCCAAGTAAAAAATTTCTACATATGCATCCAATGCATGATGTTGGTTTCCACAACTTGGCTATTATTCCTTTCAGCCTCAAAAAAGGAATTTTTAGAATGATAGGCTCTATATTAGGTGTAATAAGAAACATTAGTTTTTGCATTGATAATAGTGGTGGACAATTTTTGTTCTTGCTCAGGGGTTTGGTTATAGCCCATGATGCTCCATGACACAATATGGTAGGGTGGAGAGTAGGCTTTCTTTTCGTGTGTTTCATATGTATGTTTGTGAGTTAGATGCTCATAACATTCGTATGTATGGTAGGTTGTATATTAAGTGTAATATTAAATAGGGAATTCCTACATATGTTCTTGCTACATATGTTCTCTGCAAAGGAGTTATTGCAATCATAGGTTGTATATTAAGCGTAATAAGAAAAATTGGTTTCACCACTAATCCAAGTGGTTGAAAATGTATGTTATTTCTTGGGGATCTGGTGAGAGCCCATGGGGCTCCATTACCTAATATGGCAGGGTGGAGAGAAGGAATTCCTTTTCTTCTGCTTCATTTTATATTTCCTATATGTTCTTTAGCTAAATTGTTACTCTTTAAGTTGGTGTTTGCAAGCACTTTATCATCTTATTCATAATAAGTGCATATGTATATGTATATATGCATATTCAATCAAGAAATTGAAGTTATTTTACATGGAGAGTAGAATGAAGGAAGGAACAATGCATAAGTGTAAGAAATAGCGGTGTTACATTCTCCTTTAAAAAATGCATCATACCTTCCCTTCATTACACTCTCCATAAAAAATGCATTGCATATGGATAGATAAATTTACATATACATATTCATATATGTATGCTTTGGTTTTTCTCCATAAGGCATTGTTTAAAAAATTAATTTGTGCATGTGCGGGTTTTCTTTTTTTGTGCATGGTTATGTTACTATGGATTCTTCTATTTTGTCATTTTTCCATCTGGGGTGTTGCTCAAACCAGTATTGTTTCATTTATGGCTTCTATTTTGTGTCAATGGTTGCAACACAGTGAAATAGTTAATGTTATAGAGTTTATGTTTTTTTCAATAGGGCATTGTTGAGTGTTGCTCTCTACCTTTGGCTATTTTGTTTCATATTCGATTGGCTTGACCTCTTTAGTTATGCCATTTTTATTTAAGTTGGTGTTTGCAGGTATTTTATTATTTTCCTTATATTATTGTTGTAGGCTCCTGATCCTTGTTCAACTTCCAGTCTTACATCAACTATAGACCAAAAAGACACAAAAATTCCAAAGAAACCAACTTTATTATTTGTGTCATAGAAACTAGATCTGTGTGAGTTGTAAAGCCTGATAATTACAACAAAGAGCCATTGTAGTCCATCCTTGCTTGGACCCACATGATCAAGTGGGTGCAACTAGGATTATTCCAAGCTTGTTGGAAGAACATGCTCGCTTTTATAGTGCCACACCCAATATCCCTTCCCAGCTTCCGCACAACCTTCCCAATGAAGGCGCCTCAACAAACCATTTCCAAGTATGTCTTAGAGTCCATTTCATCAACCCCCCACCACTTTAGCAACATGTTTGGAGATTATTTTCACATTGCAATGTAGTCCTTCCGTCAAGGCGTTGATTTTTTCCCTGATTTGAAAGTTTGTAGTGTTTGCAAGGAAAGTTATGCTGACATGAAAGTGTGAGCATTGAACATGAAAATTTTATGTCTATGTTGTAATACCCCTCCGTTTTGCCTTTTGGTTGGATAGTGTGTCCTTGTGTGGGTATGTTGTTGTGATGTGTTTTTGGTTATTCAGATGTTATCTTTATTCCATGTTTTGGGTTTAACATTATGGATATTTGAATTAAAGATGTTTTATGCTTTTGAATTATATTAGTATGTTATAATTTTCAATTAGTTGCATTGTATTGGTGAAGGGTGCGGTATCGCATCACTCGCTTTCGAGTGCCCTGCGATTTCGAGATTTCCTCTTCACAGTGTGTATTTTATGTTGTTTATATTATATGTTGTTGTTTACTTGATTTACAAGTTGATAGGTACAAGACATCGACTCCACCTGGTTTCATAGGTTGGAGTGTGTCCAATGCCCAACAGTATTCGATTGGGAGATAGTAGTTAGGTTTTAAGTGCCAAGTCATCACCCTAGTCCTAGTATGTCATTAGGGGTTTGTCGGGTTATGTTGCTTTGAATATTTTTCGCTCTCTTCATTATTTAATTTCAAGTTAGAAAAAGGGTAATTAAATGGCTTAATGCATTTCAGTTGTTGATTAATTTGATTTGGGAATTATGTTGAAATGTAATTTATTTTATTATTAAATTAATTTAATTAATAAATAATTTAATCGTTGATTAAATCTATTTTATTAATTAATTAAATTTATAAGTTTGAAATAAGTTAAATTATTCATTTTGGAAATTTATGCATATTGGTTGAAATTCAAAATTAGAAAAATGATTTAAAAGTCAAATTTGGAAGTTTGAATTCAAAATTGAAGACATTGAGATATTTTTCATTTTTTGTTTCCAAGAATTTATGAGGGCGGTTGTTGGAATTTATTTAGGGTTTTATCCTTATATTTGAATTTTGCTTCACAATGTTGGATAAAAAAATTTGGACAAGTTGGAAATTGAGGAGGGGAAGAGTTGTTGCATTTTTGTGGGTTTTGGATTGTAGTTGTGAAAATCTGTGGAGATGAGGTTGGGAGTTGAGCACCATTTCTGGATCCCCTCAAACTAAAGGAAATCAGGTTCATTCAATTAGTAGTTTCAATTTGAAAGGATTTGCAATTTATTATGCTATTTGGAAATGGTTAAACCTATTTGTGGTTGCAAGAAATACTCATGTTAAAACATACTTCATATTGAAAACCTTGTTTTGTATGTGATGTTTTCTCAAAAAAAAATGGAAATACATGTGTTCTTGGCTGGAAAATTATCTTTTCAATTTGATTCTTTAATTAATCATGCAAATCTATCTTTTCGAGATTTAAATATATATATATACTGATATATATACACACATATATAGATAAAGTATTTTATATTATGGTTATGCTGTTGGAAAATTTCAAAAAAAAGAGCACATGAGAAGAGGTACGGATTTCAAAAAATCCGCAGGTCATTATAAAAATAAAAAAAATTTAAAAAAAATAATAATTTTTTTTTTTGAAATTTGTGTGGAGGCGCTAGGGGCTCACCTCCCCACCGCGTGGGGAGAGAGCCGCGCCCAACGTGGGCTCCCCCGGCTACCCCATGGGTTGGCTGCACACACAGTCAAAACCCACCTCCACGCCCGACTGTGGGGTTCGGCGGTGGGTGCAGCAGCCGCCCAAAGCGGCCACCTCTGCCCCTGCAAATGCTGCCTCCGCCCTTCCAAACCCTCCCCATCGCCGTTGTGAAAATAAATCCATGCAACCATGGGGAAAGAAGCGCGGCCATCCCACCCTAATCCGGTCGCCTCGAAATTTGTGCGATCGCCCCAATCAAATGACCACGTGGCCCGAGGATAGGCGTGGGTCCCCTTTTAATATATAATAAAAATATATTTATATATTAATATTTTAAAATATATTTTTATAATATTAAAAGATTATTCAATAATATTTTATATTATAACTTATAATATTTAAAATATTATATATATATATCATATTTTATTATAATTGTATAATTAGAGTGGTGAATTTAATTAAATATGCATAGGAGATTATTGAATTCCTAATGGCATGATTTCAGTTTAATTGTGGAAACGAAAACATTGTATTCATAGTCAAAGTTTTGATTTTATTGTAAAAATGATATAATGGAGAAATTTTAAACCAATGAGCTATAGTCAAAATTAATGGATTTATTTAAACATATCTTAAATAAAACAAATATTAGATTTGGAGGTATTATGTTTTTATAAGCAATATTAATTGTTTTTTAATGATTCAATTTGTGAGGAGAAATAATGATTTTTAAAATGTCATGTCTTGAATTAAGTAGAGGAGATGTTTATTGCTTTAAAACGTTATTTTCTGAATGGAGGAAACAAATGATTATTTTAGATTTATTAGAATCAATTAGAATATGTGATATTGGATTCAAAATTTATCCTTGTCCAAAGAGTTATTATTTACTTTAGTTTCATTAATGTGAGGAAACACTGAATGTTAATGAAGAAATGGATTTAGTAAATCCAAAGTAGAATTTAATTCACATCTTCTTGCTTGTTGTGATTGTGAACGGTTTTCATCTGTGTTTTGGGGGACTGAGTTATAGAGTTTAATAAGTCTTCCAGATGGGGTTTTTAGTTCTGTGGGTTGTCGTTTTGTGTTATCAACCTATTATGAGTCCCTTGGGTAGTGTATGGTGTCTGGTTAGTGTTTACCCAGTTTCCACGAATGGGAATGTTTGTACCTCCTTGGTTTAGGAGTGGATTATGGGATCTGCGCCTCCTTGTAAGGAGTGGTTGTTATTTTGTTGCCTCCAGTGTAGGAGTGAATTTCATTTTGTGTCACTGCCTGAGAAGGGCGTGATCGTGATATCTTGTTTGTGCACTTTGGTACCCTTGCTGTTTGGATGGTATGTGTGTTGTTAAGTAGAAGAGTGGCTTCCCTAGGGGCCAGAGCTCGAAAGAGGTAAGATTGGGTAACCCTCATAAGTGGTTTAATCAAGTGATAATTAAATACAACACTTATAAGATTAGGACTAACTTCTCACTAAAAAGATAATTATGCCTCACTCATAGACCCAAGTGCTCTGTTAAGCTTGGGATGGGTGGGAAGGCTAGTAATGGCAAGGTCATCTATCTTGTCTGTACGGAAGGTATTTGATTTTGCATTAGTAAGTATGAGGGTTGGGGATCGGTTTGAGGCCAACATCTTGATGATCCGTAGTTGGTAACTCATGACGAGTTGTGCGATGACACTATGTCTAGGAAAACCGTTGGTATTTGTTTTCGCTTTAGTATGTATGAGGGTCAAGGATCGGTTGAGGCCACCATCTTGATGATCCGTAGTGGGTAACTCATGATGTGCTATGTGATGGCACTTTGCGTGACCATAGTTGGTACTTGTTTATTGTGGTATGGTTTTCATAACATACATGATCTGATCGTGATTGGTGTTTGATTTTGTGTGTATGGTTCTCATAACATACTTGTTTTGCTTTATTTTTGGAAGAAATGTGACCATGTAGTGTTGTATGTATGTTGTACTTGCATAGTATCTATGTTGTACTTATGTTGTACCCAAGTTGTACTCATGTTGTATTTGAGTTGTACTTGTGTGGTACATGTGATTGGTTGTTTCAGTTTGGTACAATTATGATTTAGCCTATGCCTACAGGTGTTGGTCTTGGTTAAGATTCCTTGTTACTATATCCTAGCACGGGGGGTGGGCCTTTGGGTTCCACTTGGTTGGGTGGCATTCCCTAAATCCGTTGGGCCTTCTTCTTGTTCATGTGGACAAGAATTCTAGTTGGAGAGCTTGTTGGTTTCAGCATCAGTTCTTGCTTTATTTCTTTTCAGTTGATCTTGTCTTATTTTACCCCTCAATTGTTATCGAGGTGGAAGTGGTAATTGTAATTATATTTATTGGACTTACCTCATTCAGGGAATGAGAATTGTAATCTTATTATTTAATTTGGATAAATTGAATTGAAAGTTATCTCTTTTTCTTTAATCTATATTATCTTAATTGGAATGCATTTGTTTAATTGTTATCTAATTAATTGACATGGTTTAAGTTCATGTTTTTTGTTGAGGTTGTATATAACCTCTGTCTCATAACCCTAGAGGTCATTGGCATGGGTTAATAAACTTGCATGTTAATTGTTCTTAAGGAAAAAAACAAATTAGCCTATTTAAGTACTTGTTTGCAACTTCCTCTAGGGTTGCATGGCGGGGCGTTACATATGTTGTGATTTTATTTTATTTTGTATATATTTAGTTTAGTTAATAGGATGGATCAAGGACCACAACCTCGTGTCCTTGTAAAGATTACTCAAGTTGAATAAATGCTTATAGCTAAAGTTGCTCGAGTTTTATAAGTGACCCATGCTAGAGGAGGCCAATACAAATATGGTGACCTTACAATAAGCTTCCCTCGAAACATCATGACCATTGCAAATTTGTTACCACATCACCTACATGATCTTAAAGTGGTGATTGTTTGAAGAAATGGCATTTAGCCGATGAACTAGATGATTTCTATGTTGACAAACATAATTTCATGGCTACATTAATAACAAAAAGTGAGCATGATCCATATTATAGTGATGTTGCAATTGATTGTGATGCTTTAAATTTGTTGCCTTTTATAACTACTGACATATTTGATGCTCTGCACATAATGAAAGAACCAACACATAACCTAGTTGAATCAGTGGAAACTCTAGAAAGTATTGTTGATGAGGAAGTCAAGCTTGAGGAATCATCATCATTTATTCCATTGATTCCTAACCCTTCTTGAGAATTGCAAGAAATTAGAGATGCCTAACCCTCCCTTAGAATTATAGAAAATTAGAGATGCCTTGTAGATTGAAGGCATTAGTGAACATACTTTTCCTTGGCCTAAGATAAATTCTAACCCTATCAATGAATATAATATAGAAGGGTTATTAAGCTTGACTTTTATAACATTATTCCCCACTAGAACACCAATGCCCCTACAATCGAGAAGCATACAGATTCACTTACATGAATATGCATTACACTTGATACTATGATAATAGATTTGGAAGGAATGTAAAATTTAGATATAACCTTTATAATTTGATAATGAGACATCGAAGAAAACAAATTGCTTATGTTTTCATGAAAGAAAACTGGGAAGAAAGGATCCCAAAGTCTATTGTTGCTTAGCGACTATTGCTTCGAGATGCACTAGACACTCAGATAGAAAACCAACTTGTTCACTTTGGTGCATCTTTGCAAGGGATGCACTCATTTGGGGAAAGTGCTGACAAGAGCTCGCAAAAATGATCCACCAGCTTGGCACACCGACTCTTTTCTTCACTTTGAGCTCTATAGACACAAAATGGCATGATTTGCACAAGGTAATTGATCCTCATGCCCAGCCACATATTCCATACTCCTAAAGATGCTTCATAGACAATGTCATCCATAAATTGCACATATTAGCCTTCTACATGCACTTGTAGTTCACCATTTTCTATGAAGAGGTTATTCAAAGGATTTTCCATACAAAGGATTATTGGTATAGGTATGAGTGGCAGCATTGTGTATAAACACATGTTCATGGTTTTTTGTGCCTCCCAAGTTCCTTGAATATGGATATGCTTGATTGGTCAAACCCACATGAGCTTCAATAGGAAAAAACTTCTTCGATCGCTATGTTTCAACATGGAATCCCCATTCCCTAGAACAACTAATATCAAGATTCCACCACTCATCTTTGGAGGACTAGTGTTTGCTTGATAGTCCATAAATTTCTTGCATAGATCCAAGGGTGGATTACGAACGAATTTTGGATATGGTACAAAGGCATACCAAATTAAGTTAGTACACTTACCTCAGGAAAAAAGGCCACCAATTATAGTATCTCTACAAAGCTCCATGGAATGCACAACCATCATCAACATTGGTAATTGACAGTGAATAAAAAAATCCTATAAGCAAACAAGAAATGATGAGCATGTTAATATCTACAACCCTGAGATTCTTGGAATCTAGTGAGTAAACATTGATTGCTAGCCACTCTTGTCAAGACAAATTGTGCTAAACTACATTTCCAAATATGCATCAGAGTCTAAAAAAAGTTTGAAAGCTATATTGATATCTTACAGAGGCTTGCAAATACAAATTGATCTGGGGATAAAGCGTTACTTTCCTATGAAAAATTCATGATGAACTTGGTTGCAGTTCATCACATTGGTGCACAAGAAGCATGCCATATGTTGTAAAATTTTACCCTTGTCATCTCAAGCAGACATTTCCTATCTTTAAACATGAGTAGGAATACATTCCACCATTTTTCAAATAGTTCATAATGGTGACGAGCTTGCAAGTGTTTATATTAATTGTTACATGCAAAGACCAGCTGAAATGGAGACTATATCCCTTATTGAATCTACACAGTTGTATACATTTTGGAAAAATCACAATGGTGGGGGTTGGTGTTTATTCCCACACCTTGATATCATCATTGTTTACCCGCTATTCAATTCTACCCTCTTGGAGCATAGTGATACCTTTGAAACATTTTGCTGGTCAAAATTTCTACGATACATTTTTTTCCAAAATGTTGAAGCAAAGATAGGCCTTACTAGAGATAGTATAACATAGAACTAGAGGCTATTTCATGTTCCTAACTATCACCCTTGGCATGTCAATAAAGTTATTGCTCCCACCACCAATGAAGAGGAAGGTAATAGTGATACTGACAACACCTAGTCTTTGCCTCCCACATATGAATATAAATGGGAGTTTCTTTCTTGTCTTGGCACTACAAATAATGTTTTCTTTGACCAGCTACAACTATTGGGTAGATGAGACTTCGATTTAAATCACATGTGGGGTGCACATGATTTTCCTAAGAATTTGTATAACATTGATGTAGATTTCATCTCAACAAGTAAATTTAATATAGCTAAAGATACTCTTTTCCCAGTGGTTGCACCTACACTTTGTCATCATATTTCTCTAAAGAAAAATATTGCTCTAAATATTATTGAACACCATCTTGCATCATCATCATCACTGTTGTGTATGATTATTCAAGGTACTACTGGTCAGGTAAATCATTTCTTATAGATAACATCTCAAGAACACTAAATACATCACTGGATGAGAGAATGAATCCTTTGCTTGCTTTGGCACCAACAAGGGTGGTCGCTTACAATATGTGTGCCTCTATAGTGCATACAACTATCTGAATACCAATTAGAGATTTGAATCCTTTTAAAAGGATATCCATTGACCATATTTCAAGAGGACTTCAAACATATTAAGTACATCTTAATTGATTAAATGAGCTTCTTGGGGCCTAAGTTGTTGCTCAAAATAGATAGTAGATTGTAGCAAGTGTTTCCCACTAGACATATGTATCAATTTGGTGGTGCCTCTTTTATACTTGTGGGTGACCTAGGACAATTTCCACCTATTTTGGACAGGCCTATCTATGCTTCTTGCTACACATCCTTGGCTCTTTGGAACACTTTTAATGTTGTTTTCACGCTCGACACAGTCTTTCGCCAACATGGAAAATCAGATACACAACAATAGTTTCATAGAATCCTTTTCAATATTAGAAATTTTCAAGCATCTCAGGTTGATTGGAATACTCTTATGAATTGAAAAAATCCCATGCTTGTAGCTAAATAAAACTAAGAGTTTGATGCAGCTATTCAATTATTCCCAACAAATAGGTTGGTTGCCTGGCACAATAGAAAACTTCTTCAGTAGTTAAATGTACCCATTGCAATTAGTGTTCCTGAAACTACTCAACAAAAAAAACTTGATTATGGTGATGATGATAAACTTCAAGAAAAGCTCTTACTTGCAATTGGTGAAGAAGTAATGTTAACAACAAATCTTTGGGTGGCAGCTAGCTTGGTTAATGGATCATTGGGTTTTGTTAAGTCTATCGTATATGGTAGGGGTGTTAAACCACCTCAATCACCTGAATATGTTGTTTTCCACTTCCCAAACTATGTTGGCCCAGCATGGGCTTGAGACAATCAAAAAGCCATCCCCATTCCCCTGTTCGCATGCGATCATCAAAGAAAGCTCCCCTTGACAATGGCTTGGGAAATAACAATACATAAATCTCAATGGTTGACACTAGAGAGAGCTACAATAGATGTTGGAACTAAAGAAATAATAGTACTAAGGTTCACAACTCTTTCCTATGTAAAATCAATAACAGGAATATGTGTAGATCCACCTTTCTCTTTTGAAAAATACTCTAGACTATATTCCAAAAAATACAGTGCACTTCAAATCAAAGAAGAGGACCACCTCCAACAATTTTATGCATTTCCATCATGATGAAATGTTTCTATTCTTTATGGTAACTATATTGCTTCTCCTTTCCCTATTCATTTCAATGCATTTAGAATTTTCCCCATTTATAATTTTGAATCCTTGTCATTCCCTACATAGTCTAGTTGCAATCACTACCGCCAAGATAACCAGAGTTATGCTTTTATGGTGATTACTAAGAGAATTTTCTATTTTATTCTTGCATTATGCTTCTCGTCTACTCCAATGATAAAACCTATATTCCTTCCTCTTCTTTGCTTGAACAATTAACATTTATATTTAATGTTTCTCTAAAGACCTTTCTCTTCTTTTTTACACAATCCTACTACTAGTGCTCTCACCTTCAAACCATTTGTGTGTAACTATATCAAATTATAACCAATTTAGATTGCAAATACTCGCAACTATAACTCCAAATCTTGACATTGCTTAATAGCTAGACAATCACAACTTTTCCATGGTGTACGAGTTGAAACTACATTCCATTTATATACAAGGTAATGCTATATCTCCTTTATTCCATCCCTTATTTAGAACTGCATCTCAAATTCTTTATGACAAAAGATACGTCTGTACATACTTTCACAAATGAATAACACTGATTTCAGCTAAAAAAAATTCTTAGGTGCCAGAACATAATTATATGGGAGTTATAATTGTAAACATGTTGGATCCTAAGCATCTCTCCACAAGGTATTCCTACATGTTGTTTATGTGATCTCTTCTATTGCAAATGCATTACACTTTATTTTTTATAAACTATAAAACTATTTATATTTCCTATTTTAGATATTGTCTACCAATGACTCATGCTCGTCATACTAAACTTCACATTTTCCTCATGTCTAACTATATCTAATTGAAACCTTTTTTTATAGCGAATGTTCTCAACTATAACTGCACATCTCTATAATAATAAATAGATTTGTGAACACATGTTTGGCATGGTGTACAACTTGTAACTACATTCTATTTATATAAAAGTAAAGGTTATATTTCCTTTATCCCATCTCTTATTTCAAAACTACATGTTAGATTATTTGTCATAAATGATACAACTATATATACTTTTAAAAATGTATAACATTGGTTTCAACTAAAGAAAATTCTCAGGTGCCGAAATATTGGTTGCACTATTAATCATACTGGTGGCAAATGCATGTTCTTGTTCGAGGGTTTAGTGGTAGCCCATGAGCCTACATGACCAAATATAGTAGGGTGGAGAGTAGGCCTTCTTTTCTTTTGTTCATACTACATCTTGTTTCACCCACAAGGTATGACTACATCTTATTTATTTAATCCCTTTTATTGCTCGTGCATTGCATATTATTTGTTATAAATTATAGGACTTTATATTTCCTAATTTACATATTTTCTACCAATGAGGCATGTTTATTGCACTAAACTTCACATTTTCCTTCAATTTTTGTAGAACAGAGTCAACAAAAAAAATCCTGTGTCACATAACATAGTAATGTCTTAGTCAGGGATCTTTCATCTCAGTTCATATTGATGAGTATTGTGGATCTTTTCACAACATTAGATCTTCTATCAAGTTAGCCTTTCTGCAAGGCTTTGAGATAGGCTCTATTAACTATTCTTATTTTTAGTTTTCATGAGTCCCATCATTCAGAATGGTTTGGATTTTTGTTATGATCTTGAATTTGTTGTTTTAAAATCACACAATGGGTTTTTTGAGGAAGTAATATCTTATAAATGACCTTTGAGAATAATCAATGACTGCGAAATCAAACATAATGGTTAGACATAAAATAAAAATATATAATTTAAAATTTGTGTATCAATATTCAACAAAATTCTATGAATTCAATTACCTCTTTATTCTTAAGGTTTTACATGACTTATGTAAATACACTTATTTGAAATTTCAATTATATTCTAAGCTTTCACATAATTGTTTTATCCTTTTGAGATAATGTATATCTATCTCAATGTAATCTATGCTCTATTGTCTTAGTGTAATGGTTTCATAAAAGTATTATTAAAATATTGTGTTGAAAAGGCTATATTGTTTCAATTTTAGTTACCGTGCTATTGAAAAAAGACTATATTTTGGCATACATTTGTTATTGTGAATTTTTGTGTTTTGTGGGTTTTTCCATCTGGGCCATTGTGGAAACCAACATTGTTTGATTTATGGCTTCCATTTTGTGGCTATTCTTTAAATGAAATAAAATAGTTAATGTTATACTATTTATGTTGATTTGCATAAGGCATTGTTGATTGTTGTTCTTTGTAACCTTAGACTATATTGTTCCATTTTCGATAAGTTGTTGTAAAGGATGTATTGTTTCAATCTTTGATAAGGTGTTGTTCATAAATGACTAGATTCTCTTTAAAAACTGATTAATGGTTGCATAAATGTTCCATATAACATATAGGGATCAGTATGTATCAATGGTGTTTGCATCTACTATGACATACATACATATATGCACATAAGGAAAATACATTCTCCATCACTATGAACAATGGTGACATCAATGTTCCATATAAAACTAAAAATATGACTTATCATTCCAAGAATGTATCAATATATTGTTTCAATTTTCATTATCATGTTGTTGAAAAAAGACTATTTTTTTTATACGTTTGTTACTATGAATTTTTGTGATTTGTGGGTTTTTCCATCTAGGCCATTATTGAAAACAATATTGTTTGATGTATGGATTTAGTTTAGTGCCTATTCTTGAAATGCAATAAATTAGTTAATGCTATACAATTTATGTTGAATTCCATAAGGCATTGTTGATTTTTTCTCTCTAGCTTAGTCTATATTGTTCCATTTTTAATAAGGTGTTGTTGAAAATGCTATATTGTTTCAATATTCGATAAGGTGTTGTTCAGAAAAAAATATATTGTTTATTAAAACCGATTAATGGTTGGATCAATGTTCTATATGACACATAGGGATTAGTATGTATCAATTGTGTTTGCATCTACCATGACATACATGCATATATGCACATACAAACAATATATTCTCCATCACTACGAATAATGGTGACATCAATGTTGCATATAACACTCAAAATATGGGTTATCATTCCAAGAATTTGTTAGTATATATCAATGTTGTTTCCATATTGCATTCTTAGTCACTACAATCAATGGTGAGATAAATGTTCCATATAAAACTTAAAATGCATTCCCTACGTGTAGATATGTATGTATCCTATTCTTAACTCCTATGTCTGTATAAATCCTTTCCATTTGGACTTCCCCTCTGCCTATTAGCTCATCATTGCATACCACTACATGTAACTGCTAGTTTACAAGAGTTCAAGGCCTAATGTGAATGTGTTTTCCACATTACAACATTAACGATCGAGGAAAAAATAGGCCAAAATCCATAAGAAAGGCCCAAATGCATGTGAAAATATCCAAGGATAGATTTTTCTACGTTACACTTGGTTTCTCTATAAATTAGAAGATTTAAGTTTGTGAAATGATTATATGTTGAAAGTATGGGAATTAACCCTTATTCATATATTTGTTAGTATTGAGTGGTGAATATATATAATATTTTAATAAGAAAATTACCCTTGTGATAATAAATTAATCCTAGTCAATGTACAAAGCCTTTGATCTCATTACATTTACAAATCCATAATGGATGCAACCCCACAGAATATGTCTAGCCATTAGGTCCTATCCTTCTATAGATTTATTCAAAATTGTTATGATTATTCAATTAGATGAAGAGACTAATGGTGTATCTAGTTTTACAAATATGTTTCAAGTATATGTTACTAGAACTCAATATATTGCTAATAACATTGCAAGGTAATACAAAGATGACTATGATAGGAAATGTTCATTTTATCACTCATTGTATTTGTTAAATTTAGAGTAACTCCTTAGGGATATTTTATATTTAGAAGAGATTTATTTAGTTCTTTTTTTTCAATAATTCATGTAATTGAAAGAATAATTTATTTATTTTGTAAAGAAAAATGACATAATGAGCTATTATATTTATATTTCATACTTAAAAAATTTAGAACAATATTTTTAATTAATTTACCGTCAATGTCTATTGTTAGAGTTAATCATTCATGATATGATTTATGATTATGATTTGGGTTGTTAAATGTGCTAGTGAGTTTAATTATTCTATCTTGATGATGTATTTACATGTTAAGTATATGCTTCTATTTTATATTTGGATATTATGTTTCAAAATAAAAACAATTATCAAACCAATTTTATGAGATAAACCAATTATTATATGGTTAATTATGGAGAGTAATTTATGGATTTTTGGTGATGGTTTTAGCTACGTGGTGATGGTTTCAATTTTATATGGTTTCATTTTAAATTATTGTTTATTTATAAATGAAATGATATTTAGCTATCAAATTTTATCCTTAAAATTTGTTTTCTTAAATATTATTAATTTAAAATAAATTACCATATCTAGCTCCAAAAGATCTTAAAGTTTAGAAAATTCATCATTATTATTAGAGATAAGTTTAAAAATAAATAAATTGTAATTCATTTTAATATTTTAATTTTTTTAAAAATATTTACTTTGGAAAATAAGTTTTTTTCTACAAAACTTCAATTTTAGTATTCACAAAAGACAAGCTAGGTGAGTCATAATCATGGTATTCTAAAATACCATCATTATCTAAGTGATAGTTAAAAAATTCAAGAATTATTGTATATTTAAGCTTGAATTCATTGAGAAAATTCAAGCCATTTTTAATCTTCTTGAAAAGTAATATAGGCTACAAAAAATAGAGATATTTCATACGATTATTGTTTTAAGATAATAATATAATAATATGATTCATTATTCCTCAAATAAGATTTTTTTTAAGTATGAGTTCTTAGTGACTTGGTTTTTGGTAGAGTTTCTTTTTTACCATATAAAAACCAAGTGTATAAATAAATCATTACAAAATTAATTTAGAATTTTTTCATGTAAATTATGAAATCTTCTAAAGAGATTAGGATTTAAAGAAATATATAAAAATATAGGTATCAAGGATAAATAAATTTTATAATTAGGCTATGTAAAATAATGTCAATTTTATGATAAATATTTCAATATATTTTAGGTATGAGATTCATCCAATATATGAATTCAAAATTATAATTCAAGCTAATTCTAGGAGGCTTTTCTAAGTAATTAAAAAGATAAGTTTATAAAATTCATCTAATTGTTTTACTCTTACATGATGTCATATCAAGAAAAGGTTTTAGGATTAGATGTTATCAATCTTAGTCAAGATGATCAATATAATATTACTCATACAAAAGGTTATGTAAATTGTGACAAAGAAAAGATGTTTGAGAAACAAAATAAGAGATGATAACAACTATTTATTAATAATTTTAAAATTAATAAAGAATAAAATGATCACAACAAATTATAGCTAATACTATTATTAGTCTCCAATGACTTTTTTATAGTAAAAGAACCTACTATAAAAACTAACAAAATATAAAATCAATAAAATACAGATAAAAAAATAATCATATAAATAGAGATAAAAGTATAACTTGTACATTATATATACACTTTTACAAAGAGCTAGTCTGATTAGGAGAAACCATGTGTAATCATGATGTTTCAAAATACATGATTTTTTTATGTGGAGAAAAATACATATGATCTGTGAAGTCCTTGTTGATAGAGAAGTAAACCAACTCATGTGTTATTTATAGCATAGGTCTTATCATTTGTAAGAAAATATAATAAATGAAGGAATTTAATAGTAGTTTGTTAACAAACACCTACATATGAATTGTTAAAGATAATGATGATTCAAAAGATTATATACTACTTTATTAGAATCTCCCATGTCAACAAGGTTATATGGCTCCATGATAAAGATAAACTAGTACTGAATGCACATGTAACAACATATCAGGAGGTGGTAACATTTCGTGTGATGGACCTAGGAGAGGTTTTCCTCATTCCATCTCCAGATTATTCTAGGTAACTAAAACTTATTATTTAATAACAGTCTACTACTTTTCCAAATGATCATGTTACTATTTGAGTTTGAATTAATTAAACTTTGAAATATAAATCTTTCTAATGTAATTTTTAACAAGAAATTTTGGTAGAAATCTAAAATGCAGGAGTAAAGTAGAATTAATAGCACATGAGTGCAATAGTTGTAAGAAAAATCAAGTGACAAAAAGGATGATTAAATAAGCCTACAAGCAAGAAAAGTGCGAAAATAGATGAGTGAAGGGCATTTTGATAACAAATCCATCCAACGCACTGGGCATCATAATGGATGAGAAAACATTGAGCATTATAATATGTTTGGTAAGAGAGAAGAGGATTATAAAACATTATATCTATGCATGGTCAATGTTTTCCCATGCATGATTAGTTCAGAGGGATCATTTTCAAATTAAAAAAATGCATATTTTATTTCATATGGTTTAGGACATAGAGAAAAACCATTTCCCAATCATTTCATTGAAAATAAACCCTAGAGACCTCAATCGAAAGTATGCAAAGGATAAAGAGATCTTGTAATAGGGTTGTCCTAGCGTCTGATTGTAAACTAATGAGGGTTTCACCACCAAGCTAGAGTGTATAAAGAAAAAAATTTGCAAAATGTAATACTTAAACCTAAAGTAATGTAATATTTCACTAAATGACCTAAAAATGCATGAAAATTAGAACAAAAAATTGAGAGATGAAATTTATGCCCCTAGAAATATGAGGAAGGTTGAAATGGGCTCTAATACATTGAAAAAACCTAAAAAAAAATCACACTAGAACTCATATGCTAGTCTATGCATGTTAGTCCCAAATCAAGGTTTTTGGGCAGGAACTCGCTTCTAGAAAAAGGGTATGTGGACTACAAAAGTCTAGAAAAATATCTGTTGTATGACTCATATGCCACTTTTTGCATATCACTCATGTTCCTCTTTTTTTGGAATTCAAAGTTCATATGTGTTCTCCAATATCTTCTCTTTCCTTCCAAACTGATTTTTGAATCCAAATTTGTAAAAATACTTGCAAAATAGAATATAGACTAGATTTTCTTATGGGGGGTTTTCCTTGGTCAAACCCCTAGTTTAGTAATTAAAGCTTGATAGAATCAATGAAACTTGAATGTAAATGTAAACATAAATCATAACCTTAAGTTTGTCTCAAATTAGGAAATCTAAAATGCAATATAACCCTATTCTAATGTGCAAGAATGAGATGCATAAATGAGGCTTGGATGTAATGAATCACTTTGAGGGATGTCAAATCACTCTAATAAGTCGTGGTGATGTATGTACCTTCCTTAGGGTGAAAATAAAGTGATAATAGAGGATGGAATCACTTAGGAAATAAGTCTTTAGGCTTGGCTTGATGGTTAGTTGCATCTCCCAAACCTAGAATCCATCATGATTCACCATAGACAACCATGATCAACCCTTGATAATGCTAGATCTTGGATGAAAGTGAGGTTGAAGACCTACAAAATCCCTTTAATGTTGCTTCAAGACTTCAACTTTACTTTATTTTGAAACTTAGATGCTCTTGTAGAAGAATGCTTGAAGTCTCTTGAATGCCTGGATCTTGAAATTGCTCTTGAAAATGCTTGCTTATATGAAATAACAACTTTGAAGCTTGATTATATAGGCATTTACACCTAATTTACTGTTATTTAGATTTCAAAAGTTGACGTCAACCAAAAATTTGAATTAAAAAGTTGATTTTCTTGCTCAAACCCTAAAAAAGCCCCAAATGGGACTCATACGCCACCTTTGGTGTATGGGTCCCACATAGGCAAACTCATACGCCCAAGGTGGCCTATGAGTCCCACCCTAGATTTTTGGGGTGGGTTGTTAGAAATTTTTATGTTTTTGATGATTTTGTCGAGTTTTTAGTTGAAATAAGCCTCGAGATCCAAAATAATAGGTCCTAGGGGCCTATTCATGATGATTTAAAGGGTGATTAATGCAAGGGTACTAAAATAGATCCATCTTAAATGAGAAATTTCCCTATCTCCAAAAAGGGAGTACAATTTACGTCATTACACGTTGTAGAGGAAGTGTATAGTGAGAGGGAGTGCAAGCATGTTTATAGAATTTATACTCTATCAAAGGACATGGGAGTACCTAGATTAAGATTAGTAGTCATTATTTTTTATTATGTTTATTACTAATTGTATACAAATTCCATTTTAAGAATTGAACTTAAACTCTTGATAAATGAAAGTTTAATACTTTAAATGATTAAACTCAACCCTTCAATAGTAAACATACCTTTAAGAAAATCTTCAAATTATAAAGGTGACATATCAAAGACAATTATAAATTCCACATATTTAACATAAAAATTATAAAGATATAGTATAAAAGATCAATTAAAAAAAATCAATTTAAATTTTTAATTATTGACAAATTCTCTTTTAAAAACTTAAATACTTCTAGACATTAAAATCAACCGTTAAAGGAATAAATACACCTCTAAACAAAGCCTTCAATTATAAAGTTGACATACATACGATATCAAAGATCACATATAAATTCCACACGTCTAACTTAAAACTTATCGGTCAATCAAAAGGCTAGATACAAATCCTACTAGATATAACTGTAAGAATGCATCTCAACCATATGGACCAAATACAAATCTTACCAAATTTAACTAACTACACCAGATGAAAATCCTTATTTAACTCCTCCTATAATAGACACAACGAAAGACACACACAACAGTCCCTTTATTCATACCCATAATCATCGTTGGATAGCAATAGTTGTTAAGCCTGTATTTCGGATTAAGCATAGATTATCAGCAATCAATGGAGAAGCTCTTCCACCCAAAACCAGTGCAGTCGGTTGTATTCACACCAAGTGTAGTATGTATATCACCGTGGCAATCATCACCATTATAAAGAAAGACAGGCTGTCCTTCGTATACAAAATGATATCCTCCGTGCCAGGATATTTCATGACACCCACAACCACTGAAACCATTACCCTGGTCAGTACACCCAGGCCCTTTCCACATAGTCAAAGAACTGCCCACACAAGGCTTTAGAATCAAGAGACATACAAGCAATACTCCCATAAATCTCAAAGCATTAATTTTATCCATAACTTTACAAAAAAGTGTAGTTGACAGGTAAAATGTTTAGATGTACCGGTGAAGGAATTGTGGTTTGTATTTATAGAGGAAGCGTGGGTTTCTTTAGCCTGTCTTTTGTTCATTGTATCGTCCAAATAAAGAGTGGTAGTGTTTTTGCCTAGGTACAGGAAACGTCTGTACTATGGGTCGTTCTGCATTTCTACAGCTGTTAACAAATGAAACCTAGAATTGTTTTCGTCGTTAGCAAGCTAAATTATTTCTTAAGTACCTGCTGTCAGTAGATATTATCGCATCCAAAAATTTACAGCTGCCCGTCAGTGGATATTATCGGATCCAAAACTCCACAGCTGTTAACAAACCAAAAGTAAAGAATCTCACCTCTTCTTTACGACCCCATGCTTACGCCTCGAAAGCTGGTACCTCACCTTTGTCATAAACATGATTAAAAACTTTAATGATGCTATCGATATCTGTTAAAGAAATCCAGGTCCATTTTCATTACCAGGTGAGAAACATTGCGATGGAGCAACATTGCATCGTGTAACACGCCTCAGATTGGGTATGAGGTAAGAAAACACGTGCTTCTCCGGATGTCAATCTGCAAAGGCATCACGTTCAAATTTTGAACAGCGAGAGCATGTGTTTATCATCCGTTACTTTCTGCATATTTTCCTAGCGGATATGGAATTTCAGTGGATAATATACATATATATATATTTATATTATATATTTTTACTTATACTATTTTATATAGTATGTTATATAAATATATATTAATTTTGGTAAACAAAATTTAACAAGTCTGACATGTTATGATGAATTTAAGTGTTTCATTCATCTATTCTTATTATAATCTTCTATTTTTCTCGTTGGCAGCCATGAATAGATATTTTTCTTCATCTTCCCTAAACTATAATATATAAAACCTATCTATTATCATTTGTAAACAAATCTTTCATATTTCCATCCTCCCCTCTCCATTTCATATGCGTTTGTGATCTTCATCACCTCTATTGACATCCAATGATACACACGCCGTACTTGAATCATGACTAACTTTATATATCCCAATTGTATTTCCTTCAAGGTTTTTACAAGCATAAAAAATCCATTGTGTGCATTATGTAGTTTTATAGTATGCTATGAGATCATGCATTTGGGGAATTCTATCAAACATCTTGCATTCCTCGTCTCTATTTCCATAATTTTCTTACATGTCTAAGAGATAAATATTAACTACAACATGCTAAAAAAAATATCCTTTAGGTTTTGATGGATGTTCATACCCTTTTGGAAAGATCCCATTTTACTAAAAGAAGGGAACTTGCTAGGAATGGTTTTGGAAATTGGATTCATAATTATGAATTACATTTGGTCCAAAAGGAATAGACAGATAGAGGGAGACAAAACATAGAGTATTGGAGAGGGATATAAAGAGATCTAGAGAGGTTGAGAGTTGGAAGGGATGAAAGGAAGAGAGTGATGTTGAAAGATAAACGACACAAATACAATGTGTCATCTTTGGATTGTTGGCAAATAAATTGACGAGCACATGATTATACTTAGAGTGGGTAGTGACTCATTATAGGACAATATTTTAATTTTTAAAACTTAACAACCATATAAATATAAAGCACACAACAACTAAAAACTATGCAACACAAGAAGAACATATGATTTATGTGGAAACTCTTTTGGGAGAAAACCATAAAAATAGTGTTTCTTATAAACCTTTCGTTGTAGGGGCTAACCTACTTCTCTTACAAATTTTCTTTTGTATGAATGAACCTATTGGAGAAACAAATCCCCATTTGTAGAATCTATGAGCACCATTCAATTCGAGACACCAATACCCACAACAAACCAACAACTCAATAGGATACACCAATCTCTTATTTTGATAGGAGCCTAACTCCAAATTCTTGAAAGGATGATACTATCTTCAATAAAAACTTATTATAAATGTGATCTCTTTCACACCACTACTTGTGGATGATCTAACAATTATCACATAAATGCTCTCCTTCACAACATGGTTTCTCGTTGATGAAATTTATTTGCTTCACAGGTCTTCTTGATGATGGCACAACAACTTTTGTTCACAATTTTTTTCTCAAATAATGCAATACCTTTTGCAGTGTAGGAAAATGTATCCCTTTAAATTTTCAAACTTGTTCATGTCTTCCTTGTTAAATCATGGCTTCTCAATGCCTTATTTGGTCTTATTTTGCATCCACAAGCCTTATTAAAAGCATCTTTTTGAGGATAATCTCGACATTTATTAAATGATTAATCATAGTTCATCTTTTTGGTTTGTGTGTTCTAGATCTAGTGATATGAGACTCATACATCACCTTGGGCATATGGGTCCCACCTAGGTTTCTAGGCCTAATCTTGA
The DNA here is from genome assembly GCA_007115665.2 of Sequoiadendron giganteum. NCBI lineage: Eukaryota > Viridiplantae > Streptophyta > Pinopsida > Cupressales > Cupressaceae > Sequoiadendron > Sequoiadendron giganteum. Next base: position 220,961,869 of record CM021104.1, read on the forward strand.
ATATGGAATTGGAATTAATATTTTTTGAAGTTTATGCCCCATGTTTAAGGTACTAGTACTCATATGCCCCAACCTCCATATGAATCTCACTTTAGCTTGGACATATTTTAAATTCAATTCTTGGTGGGATTTTATTTTCCTAGATGTGATGTAAGATTGTAGTGTTGTAATTTTTGTAAATTTCACATAAACAAGTATAAATACAAGGTTATTTCACATATTTTCTCCTAGCAATTCAAGCATTCAAGTATCCTAGCAATTCAAAAATTCGAGAGAAATTTATCAAGCATTTGGAGCAATATTCAAGATTCAAGCATCATGTCAAAGTCATCATTCATCATGTGTGTTTTTGAGCTAGCATTTGTGATGTAGGTTTCCATGACTCAAGCAGGCATTCAAAGACATTGCTCCATGTCATACTCAAGAGTCAAGATCCACATCCATTGGAGTTATTTCACATAATTTTGAAGCCTTTATTTCAAGCGTTTGGTGCGTTAAAAAATTGCATATTGTTCATTCATCATTCCTTCATTCTATTTCATTTCATTTCAAAGTTTAATTATCCAAACGGGGTTTGACCAAGGCAAACCACTATTTCCTAACACATCATTTTTCCCTCTTCACATGTGATTACAGATCTAGGTGAATTAGAGCTTGAAGATCCTTTGAAGACAAAGTTGCAAGATTAAAGAAAGCTATCAAAGTTGTCATCATCATAGAAACTCACCTATAGGAAAAAATTTAAACTTTTAGACTAGGAGATCGGATAAGAAAAAATCTATAGAAGATCACGCGAGGTTGCATAAGTTTTAGTCAAACCATGATACCGGGATAAGATCACCACCTTAGGCGTATGTCCTACTATACAATTTTTCAACATTTTTTTTGTAGATCCTATTTTTCTAGTATAACAGATTCCAGATTCAACTTCAAAATGCTAAATTGGAACTAAATCACCTAGTATAGTGTACAAGTCCCAATTCACATTAAAATTCATAATTTCAAAGTTTTTGACCTTGTTTTAGACATCACCATCCTTCTAGGTGCTTGTCTTTGTATCCTTAGGACCTCTCATTCTTATTTTAAGCTTTATTTTCTATGTAATATAGTTAGAGTTTCATATGGTTTTCATTTCTTTCTTTCTAAGAATTTTCTTAGTGGTGAACCCCCCTTTTTAATCACACCTAAGGAAACCATCATAGTCCTACTCCATTCCCCAATCAAGTCAATTGGTTGTGGGATCTTAGTTTCCTAACGAAAAAACTGTGAAGTAGGGTCCCTAAGGTTGTCTAACATACTGAACTACATTAACTTACCATTAGATCTTTCTTTAATTAATTTTAATTTAGGGATCCTGTTGAAAAATGAGTTATTTTCTTAGCTTAATACTCTGTAAAAATTTAAGATTTCCTGATCTAGATAAGATTTTCCTTTTTATTGTTACAATTTGTTTTTGGGTGATTATCTTGATTAATCCATTTTACTATTGTAGAAAGTAGATAGAAGTTGATAGAAGTAGTAGACAATATATTAGAAAGATTACATAGCATATACCATGGAGAAAACCCTTTCAATTAAAAAACTCCACCAAGAATTAATCTATTATCCAATCTTTGAAGTAGATTACAATAGCTCCATTTCTTGCTGGAGAATGCCTCTTTTGCCTTCACCAAAATTCTTCACAACCTTGAAATCAAAATTACTCTTTTTCTCTACAACTTGCTTGAGTCATATAGACTTTCTCCAACATTGTAAACTCCAAATGAGTTACACAAACAATGTTGTAGCCCTAACCCTTAAAGGTATGCCTATTTCATGCAAGTGAAGATGCACTGTGAAAACCAATGTCAAACCATATGCCTCTTCCATTTGGGCATACCAAACTAAAGTCAAAACTAAGTCTTCATCTTGTAAATATCTTGAGGCTTTATCCTCAAATTTGGTGCCCAAAAGAGGGCCCCACTCAACTAGGAAATTGATAACATCTATGCATGCAAAGGAGTTAATTCCAAGAAGCCAACTAGGGCACCCAAAGTGGGCCCAAGATATTACTTGTTAACTGAAAAATTTCTCAACACCATTCATGCAAGAATGGTCATCTCCTATTAACTGAAGGTATTTACTGTTATTTGTCATGCAACTCAAGTTATTAGGCATGCATTCCAAGTTAACTAAAGTCAACTAACATACAACTAAAAATAAATGAAGATAATTGAACTGAATTGAACTGAACTGAACTGAACTGTACTTCAACTAAACTTCAAACCCTATTTTATAGGTACTCAACATGCATAAAAAAAAATCCTTATTTTGTAGGAACCTAGGATTCATTCTTGAAGTAAACTCAATTTACCACTTAGTTAGTTGAACTTAAGGTGAGTGTCACCTCCCATGTGTGAGCCCATGTGCTCCTGTTTTGTAGGAGCCCATCCCAAGGCATCCCCACATGCTTTTTACATTTATAATGGATTACAAATGTCAATTAACATGATTATTTCATCAAATATTAATCCCTTCCTAATCCAGCTGTTGTTGAACACTTTCCAAGGATTTACGAGACTTATGAAATAGCTAATATTTAGGATTGCACTTAAATGGCATCGTATTTCCAACATTCTCCCACTTGACATTATACATTGCAATTATTCTAAAAAAGGAATAATATAAGTACAAGACTCATGGACAATGGCCTTCTTGCACCAAATAATCAATCCATGCTAACTTCAAATGCAACCTCCATAATCATGAAGCTTCCAAGCAAATGATTAAAACCAAGAGAACTTATATATATGGTTTCATAAGATAATCTGTAACATTAATTAAAGTATTAACTTTCTCAATTAATACCTTCCCATTATGAACCAAACCAATACCTTTCCCAAGTCTCTGTATACAAACCACCTCTATGGAGGTATGCTTAACCGCTAAGTGTGTTAAACTCATGTTCAACCAAGGTGTACGCTCCTCGGTCTCTTCTGTTGAAAAAAAATTCCTTACAAGTAACCATTCCAACAAATATCTCTTACCAAAAGAGAATTCCAACCTCACCTATTTCTTCAAGTATCCATGAGGACCTGTAGCCAACCGAACCATGCCAAACTCCAAATGCAACACAACACACTCATGAAGTAATCAAGAAAATGATTAATGTATCCAATACTTAAGATAACTACACAAGATCAATGTCAAAGCTCCAACCTTGAACATAAACATGACATCCATGATCTAACCATATCCTCTTAGGAGATCGCATGCATCATAACATACTTACCATCTAATATGCCAAAACTCTAATCTAGAATCAAGAGTAAACCATGACATAATAGCAACGACTCTAAACCAAGAACAAAAACATATCCCCAATCACATGAAGATAACATTACCAATGATGCATCCAAGTCATTGCCAATAACTCCCACTAAACCATGGTATCAAGTTACACATTGCATTGTGACTACCATCGTCTCCATGGAGATTAATCTGAAACATGAAGCAAAGAGTTATCACAAATACTATTAGCTGAAATAACCAGTGCATAATTACTATCATTTGAGGACTCCTCTGTAGAAGAATTAGAACTTTAATTCTTGTTCTTAAAATCCTTCTTCACATGTCCTATTTTCCCACAATTCCAACCCTTTACCCTACTTCATCCTTCTGACTTACCCTTTCCTTCCTTGTTTCCTTTAGGTTCCTTTCTCTTAGGCCTACCTTTTACAAACAAGACATTTTGGATTTTCTCCTTAGAATTCTTCCTCATCTCCTCTGATAGGAGAGTAGGAATAATGTTTTCCATCTTTGGATCTGCACCATTACCACTAATTGCAACAATTATATTTTCCCAAGAGTCTGGTAAAGAACAAAATAACAAAATGCACTTATCCTCATCTTATAGCATTACATCTACAAATGCTAACTAACTGAGAATTAAATTGAAAGCATTTAAATGTTGTGCAACAAATTCACCATCTTCCATTTTTAATGAATACAACCTATTGGTGAGACTCTTAGTTTGATAAATATCCCCTATTCTCTTCCATAATTTATATGCAGTATTTTCATTTGAAACATTCAAGAGAAGTGCATCATCAAGAAATAACCTAATTGTTCCTCTTGCCTTCTTATCTAACTTATCCCAATCCATATTTGAAATAGTTTTAGGTGTATTTATCTCATTATTAACCACTAACCACTGATCTCTTTCTTCAAGAAGATCTTCCATTTTTAATTTCCACATTTCATAGTTAGAACCATTGACGCTTTCAATATTTAACCAAGAATTCACTATAACAAAACATAATTCCAAAATAAGGAAGTAAAAAAAATAATAAGAGCCCCCACTAAGCCAAAAAATCCTTCAATACTCTACCCAACCTTAGCTCTAATACCAAATGTTGAAAAATGAGTTGTTTTCTTAGCTTAATACTCTATAAAACTTTAAGATTTTCTGATCTAAATAAGATTTTCCTTTTTATTGTTACAATTTCTTTGTGGGTGATTATCTTGATTAATCCATTTTACTATTGTATAAAGTAGATAGAAGTTGATAGAAGAAGTAGACAAGATATTAGAAAGATTAGACATCATATACCATGGAGAAAACCCTTTCGGGTAAAAAAATACAAAAAGAATTAATATATTATTCAATCCTTGAAGTAGATTACAATAGCTCCAATTCTTGCTTGATAATGCCTCTTTTTCCTTCACCAAACTTCTTCACAGCCTGCAAATCAAACTTACTCTTTTTCTCTACAACTTGCTCAAGATATATAGACTTTCTCCTACATTATAAACTCCAAATGAGTTACACAAACAATGCTCAAGCCATAGCCCTTAAAGGTACACCTATTTCATGCAAGTGAAGATGCACCATGAAAACCAATGTCAAATTATCTACCTTTTCAATTTGGGCATACAAAACTGAAGTCACAACTAAGCATTCATCTTGTAAATATCTTGAGACTTTATCCTCAAATTTGGCACCCAAAAGAGGGCCCCACTTAACTAGGAAATCAATAATATCTTTGCATGAAAAGGAGTTCATTCCAAGAAGCCAACTTGGGCACCCAAAGTGGCTCCAAGAAATTTCTTGTTAACTAAAACATTTCTCAACACCATTCATGCAAGAATGGTCATCTCCTATTAACTGAAGGTAGTTCCTGTTATCTATCATGCAACTCAAGTTATTAGGCATGCTTTCCAAGTTAACTAAATTCAATGAACATGCAACTAAAACTAACTAAAGATAACTGAACTGAACTAAACTGAACTGAACTAAACTAAACTAAACTAAATTGAACTGAATTAAACTAAATTGAACTGAAGTAAACTGAACTGAACTGAACTAAACTGAATTGAACTAAACTATACTGAACTTCAACTGGACTTCAAACCCTATTTTATGGGTACTCAACATGCATAAAACAAAATCCCTATTTTGTAGGAACCTAGGATGCATTCTTGAAGTAAACTCAATTTACCACTTAGTTAACTGAACTTAAGGTGAGTGTCACCTCCCATGTGTGAGCCCATGTGCTCCTATTTTGTAGGAGCCCATCCCAAGGCATCCCCACATCCGTTTTACATTTAGAATAACTTATAAATGTCAATTAACATGATTATTTCATCAAATATTAATCCCTTCCCAATCCTAGTGTTGTTGAACACTTTCCAAGGATTTAGGAGACTCATGAAATAACTAATGTTTAGGATTGCAATTAAATGGCATCCTATTTCCAACAGCTCCAACATATTTCATTAGTAAAAGTACATATACATTACATTTTTGCATCTCAGATCATTCAATTTAACTAAAACTTTACAATTACAAATAGTCAAAAAAATATACAAGCTAGAAACCTTAATATTCGCTCAAAATTTACTAAATTTAATGTGAAAACTTGAATCTAGAACTCATTCACCCACCTGGGCAATTTAGTCATGGTACAAGTTGTTTTACCTGATTTATGGGAATTTTGTGCTTATTTTTATTCACTGTTTGAAACTTCCAAGAACCTAACTTGGACTCATTCACCCATATAGGAAATTATCTATTGTATCAAATCTAAATCTAAATTTTATGGCATTTAAAGCTTAATTTTTGTTTTTATGTTTGTTATTACATTTTTTTTTCAGATTGATGAGTTTTTGTTTGATTCATTTCATCAGATCTAGCTTAATTTTGTGCATTTATAATGTTAAAAATAATATTTACATTTCATTTTCATATTGTTGCATAGTGTAATAAGAAAATTACCTTTTTTAGAATCTAAATTTTTTTTTTCATTCCATCATGGATATGTTCTTTGGTAAGATTTGAATGTCCTTGAAGTCATTAGTAGATGTGTCAACTTGTTCTTTTGGAAATAGTCCTAATGAAATCGAATTCACTTATGCTCAATAAACTCCTAATGCATATCCTCCTCCTGAAGTTGACATCATTGGAGAAGATGATGACAACATGAACAAATTCATAAATTATTTTCTTAACAATCTTTAGACTTTAAGGCATTCTTTTATTATTCCATGAAACAACCAATGCAACTTGAGATGTTTGATCTCTTAGATCCTGAAATTGAGACATAAACTAAACCTAAGGTCCTTACAATAGGTGATCCTAGAACCTCTATTTAGGAAAAAATTTAATGATCCTATGTTAAAAAAGTAACCAACACATCAATCAACCCAAAAGACACATGTGGAAAAGGATTCACAATCTTAAGAAAATAAGGATGTCAAATAGCAAGTGAACATGAAATTAATCAACTCTTAGAAAAAGTACCAACTTAGGATACCAAAGGATTAGGATGTAAAGATCTTCCTCTTGACATAAGTATCCTCCTTCCTAAAGAAAAACCAATGCCCCATAATAATGATAAGGATCATTTCAAGTTCTCCTTCTCTACGTCCACCTCTAGAAGTTGGTGAATATAGGAAGCAATGAAGGCCTTACAAAGTAAAAAAGATAAAATTCCCTTGTCCTCTATTTGAAACTTAAAGACCCTTACACATAATTCTAAGTCAAGGACCTATCACATTACCACCCATGAGAGAGAATCGAAAACCAAATGGGTATGTACAGGATCATCATGGAAAAAACAGTACCTTAAGTGGCAATAAAATTCAAAAAATCAAAGCTAGGCAACTTGACATAAATATTTGAATAAGTTATCTATATTATTTGAAAAATATGTAGAATAGACTCTGTAGAAAATTGAATGTAGTTTCTAGACTACTAGGTCCTTTTTTTTAAATCTATTTGGTGAAAATTATAAATTTCAATGCAGTAGTAATTAAATTTCATGGAAAAAATAAGAAGTAGGTGTCTGTCTGACCACCCTAACCACAATAAAATGATAATAATTTTTTATAATATTTTAGATATAAGTAGGGAAGTCATGTTATGATGTGATGGATATTTTTTTGTAATTTTTTTACAAGTAAATAATTAATTATGAATTTTTTATTACAACTTTAAAAAAATATAAAAACTCGTATGTCTGACCACCTTAACTTGGTCAAAACTTCATGAAATTCATTTTTTTTCTTTAATCCTATACAATGTGAAGCATAGAATGTGATGCATTTTTTGGATTCAAAATATGTGATATTGTTCAAAATCTATAGATTTGTTTCAATCAACCTATCAATTAGGACTTTAGTCGTAATTCAAATAGAAAATGAATAATTATTATTTATTAAATTCAAAGTCAAGCATAATTTATATTGGTGGAAAGTTGAGAATCTCCTTTAAAAAACCTTTTCATTTCATCAATTTTGGGTTAAAAAAGGGTTATCAGCCACATGTGTCATCATACCACTCAGATATCACCACTTTTTGGCTCATCATGATCCTGCACATAGCCAAATCCTATGAACAAAAAAATGTCTCATTGTTGATATCATAGAGTTTTTGGACATTGTATTGATGCTTTGCATGCCTTAAAACAAATATTTTAGAAATTTGATATCATACAAATATTCCCTTAAAAGGGTATCATTCCGCTCCTTTCCATATAATAGTTGTAGGATCATAACATTCTCACTATTGTATGTCTTAAAAATTCATTGCAAATTATTCCAAAATAAAAGGAGCTCCTTTTCATCACCTACCTTAGCTCATTCTTGTCTTGCACTCCATGTTGGAAAGAACTAGATAGCCTTGTCCTAGTACCGCACTTGTCCCTTTAGCTAGTTGTATGCCTCTCATATATGATGAACAAGATTGGGATGTAGAAGACTTGATATAGGTTGACTTGCATGTGCCTTAATAATCTTTTTTTTAATTTTTTATGTCATGTGTGTGATGTCATGTACATTATGTGCTCTCCCTATACCATTTTGTTTGGTGTACCTCTCTCTTTGTGATATTCCTCTATTTGTCTCTACAGTTTTACTTATGGCATGAACACTTTATCTTTATCTTTTTCTTGTGTTTTCCTTTTTGGGGATGATGCAGAATCGAGATATTTAGGTCTCTTCCATGTTGAACCAAAATTATTTTCTTTATCTTTTATCTTTTTCTTGTGTTTTCCTCTTGGGGATGATGCAAGCCATCGAGACATTTATGTCTCTTCCATGGGTATGTGCAAGATCAGGATGGACCAAAAAGTGGCAATATGATGGGTATGTGGCTGACGACTTTTTTTTTACCCAAAATTGATGAAACAAAAAGGATTTCTAAAGGATATTCTCACATTTCCAAAAATATAAATTATGGTTTAATTTGAATTTAATAAATAATTACTATTCATTTTCTATTGAATTACAACTAAATTCCTGATTTTTAGGCTGACTGAAAAACATATATAGCTTTCAAATGGTATCATATTTTTTGAATCCAAAACATGTGTCACATTCTATGTTTCTCATACTATAAGAGAAAAAAATAAAGAAATGAATTTCATGAAGTTTTGACCAAGTTAAGGTGGTCAGACATATGAGTCTTTATATTTTTAAAAAGTTGTCATAATTTTTTTTTTAATTAATTATTTAAATGGAAAAAAATTACAAAACAATATGCATCACATCGGGACATGAGTCCTCTAATTATATCTAAAATATTATAAAAAATATTATCATTTTAATGTTGTTAGGGTGGTTAGACACACACCTACTTCTTATTTTTTCCTTGAAATTTAAGTACTACTGTATTGAAATTTCAAATTTTCACCAAATAGATTTTATTTTTTTGTAAATAAAACTAGTAATTTAGAAACTATATTCAATTTTCTACAAATTCTATTCTTACATATGTTTGAAATAATATAGATAACTTATTTAAATTTTTATATCAAGTTGCCTAACTTTGATTTTTTTGAATTTTTTGCCACTTAAGGGCCTGTTTTTTCCATGATGATCCTACACATACCCCCATGTTGACCCAAAATATTTTCCTTTATTTTTTCTTTGTCTTATTTTTTCCTTTTGGAAATGATGAAAGGTGTTGAGACATTTAGGTCTCTTCCATGTTGACCAAAAATATTTTCTTTATTTTAACTCTCTTTGAGTCATTCTTCTTGTTCCATGAGTATTTGAGGAATGATGATTGTTTTGAGCTCTCTAAAAATATTATAGCGAGGACATACTGACCATGCATCCATGGATCCAATATGTTATTTTGGGATTTCTTTTTTCGAGAAAGCCCTTTTCATGATGTAGCTTTATTTGTAAACATATAACTGGGCATAGGGATTTCCAAATAATCTCTCATTTCCTCTTTATTATTAGAATTTATCATTTTCTACTTTAAATTAATTTCTCATGGTATGATGTTTAGTAATTTCTTCAAAGTGGGGCATACATTGGCATTATTGTATTGCGTTTCATTTACAATCAATGTTTCAATGTGTACTCTTCTTACTTCATGTGATGTATCTTTCTCTTTGTCGTAACATTGGGTGTGATGTCCCTCAAGATCATGATTTGTCTTAGTATATTATATTCCTCTTAGTGGGTTGATGCAACACATTGGATTCCCTAAGTTGTGAATCTTCTATTCTTCGATTGATCCTCTCTTGGAGACATTAGGAAATTTTTTTTCTAAGTTAAGACCTTACATGAACTAAGAAAAAGCCCTCTGACTGTACCTTACACTATATTGCATGTACAATAACTATTATATGGCCACTGTGAATAACACACTTTTATTGCTTGTGGAGCCATCCTATTTTACCAAAAAAGTTTTACTTGCCTCAGGGATCATGTTGTTCATTTTGTGTGGTGTCTTTTCAAAGTTATCAAGAGTTATAGCTTTGGAATGGTTAGTGTATGGGATCTGTACTTAGGTGTGACTTTCCAATAGCCACTTTATTGTGTGTATGGGTACATATCGATCATGTATGTATGTGTCTCACCTTTCTAGGGGCTCACCTAGTGCACAACTTGAGGCTTCACTAGCCCTCGATATAATTAATTTTTTTTTCATAGTGGAAATCATATTCCATTTGTAAATTTTTTTTGGAAAAATAACTTAGATTTGTAAATGGTGATAAAAATTCAGAAAATCGGAGTTAGGAAACTTGACGTAAAAATTTGAATAAGTTATCTATATCATTTCAAAAATATGTAAGAATATAATCTATATAAAATTGAACGTATTTTGTAAAATACAAGGTTTATTTACAAAAAATATTCTATTTGGTGAAAATTTGAAATTTCAATGCAGTAGTACTTAAATTTTAGGGAAAAAAAAAGAGGTAGGTGTCTATCTGACCACCCTAACCACAATAAAATGATAATATTATCTTATAATATTTTAGATATAAGTAGAGGACTCATTTCTCAATGTGATGCATATTTTTTTTAATATTTTTCCAAATAAATAATTAATAATGATTTTTTTATTACAAATTTTTAAAAATATAAAAACTCGTATACATCTGACCACCTTAACTTGATCAAAACTTCATGAAATTATATTTTTTCTATTCTAATCCTATAGTATGCAAATAATAAAATTTCACGTATGTTTGAGATTCAAAATAAGTGATATTGTTTGAAACCTATAGATTTTTTTAAATCAGCCTATCAATCTAGACTTTAGTCATAATTCAAATAGAAAATGAATAATAATCATTTATTAAATTCAAAGAAAAGAATAATTTATATTGGTGGAAAGCTGAGAATCTCCTTTAAAAACCATTTTTGTTTCATCAATTTTGGGTAAAAAAAATTCGTCAGCCACATGGGCCATCACATTACTTACATATCACCACTTTTTGGCCCATCATGATCTGGCATATACCCTTCGATCCACATCGCATTAGAAAAATGGTTAAGGGTTGATCCACCCTTTCTTTTTTTTTTTTATTCCTTTTTTCTTTGATAGTATATGCTTTTACCTTGTCATCATTTCATACATCATTCACATTTGTGTTCTTTTGTGCCTATGTTGGTTTTCCCAAGGAACTTTATCCTTGAGGCTTGCACAACCCTCTTGATCATTGTCATCCTATCTCATTAGCTTTGATACACTTGGACCCCTCTTGATACGATTTTATCTACTTTAGGAAGAGTTTGAATCAAGCTCCTCATCTTACTAAAGTGGGGTTTAAATTTACTGTAGGAAAATGTATCCCTTATGGTCCTATTTTGCATCCACAAGCATTATTAAATGCATCTTTCCAAGGATAATCCTGATATTTATTAAATGAACAATCATTATTCATGTCTTTTGATTTTGTTTGAAATCTAGTGATCTAGGATTCATACACCACCTTGGACATATGGGTCCCACCTAGGTTTTGAGGCCTGATGCTGAATATGGAATTGAACTTAACATTTCTTGAAGTTTGTGTCCCAGGTTTAAGCTACTAGGAATTATACATGACAACTAGAATATGAGTCTTCCTTTAGCTTAGACAAAATTTCAATTCAATTCTTTGTTGGATTTTATTCTCCTAGATCTGATCTTTGCTTGTAGTGTTGTAATTTCAAGAATAAACAGGTATAAATACAAGGTTATTTTAAATATTTTCTCCTAACAATGCAATCATTCAAGTATCCTCATAATGCACGCATTCAAGTATCCTAGAAATTCAAGAATTATTAAGCCAACAACATTCAGGAGCAAGTTATCAAGCTTTTGGAGAAATATTAAAGATTCAAGCATCATGTCAAAGATATGATGTATCATGTGTGTTTTTTAGCTAATATTTTTTATGTAGATTTCCATTACTCAAGCAAGCATTCAAAGGCATTATTCCATATCATAATCAAGAGCCAAGATCCACATCCATTGGAGCCATTTCACACAAATTTGTAGCCTTTATTTCAAATTCTTGGTGAGTTGCAACATTGCATATTGTTCATTCATCATTCCTTCATTCTATTTCATTTCATTTCAAGGTTTAATCACCAAAACATGGTTTGACCAAGAAAAATCCTTGTCCCTAAAACATCAAAAAAATTCTCTCTTCATGTACGATTGGAGATCTAGGTAAATTAGAGCCTAAAAATCCTTTGAAGATAAAGTTGCAATATTGAAGAATGTTTTCAAAGTTGTCAAGTTGTCATATCCATGAAAACTGACCTATAGGCCAGAATTCAACATTTCAAACATGGAGATCAGACAAGATGAAAGCTACAGTAGATCACTTGATGCTACAAAAAATTTACTCAAACCTTGATATTGGAATTAAATCACCGACTTGGGAATATGATTCCCAATATACCACTTTTCAAAAAAATTCTATAGATCATGATTTGCTAGTAGTTGATTCCCAATGCAACCTCAAAACCCTATACTAGGACTAGATCACCGAGTCTGGCATATGAATCATATTTCATATCAAAAGTCAGAATTTCAAAGTTGACCTTGTTTGGGGCATCTCTAGCCTTCAAGGTGCTTCTCTCTTTATTGTGAATCTCTCATTTTGATTTTAATCTTTATTTTCTAGGTCATATAGTTATAGTTTCTATTTATTTCATTATGTTTCTTTCTAGGATTTTTCTTAGTGGTGAACCCCACTTTTTAACCACACCTAACGAAACCATCCTAACCATAGTCCATTCCTCAATCAAGTCAATTAGTTGACGGATCTTGGTTTCCTAATGAAAGAATTGTGAAGTAGGATCCCTAAAGTTGTGTATCTCTTAAATGGTGGACATACCCTATTTCCCTTTATTTCAATTTTCTTTATAATTATACCATAAGGTTTTCTCTAATATCACTTGCAAATATGTCTTAAAATTGTAAATAATATATTTCTCCCTTCATAATATTAACACTCTCTTTATATATTTAAATATACATATAGTTTTCCCTTCATATCTTCTTCTGTAGGTCTACTTGTATCTTATATTATTCACTTCTTTTTCATTACTTGTATATCTACATTTCACATTCATTCTTTTTCTCTATATATTTTCCTTCCACTTGAAATAATATGATTTCCATAAGAGGGACACCACTTCATAATAGACATGCCTTTTGCAATGCAAGCATATATTTTATAATATTATTTTCTTTAGACGTAAGAGTTGAAATAGAATGAATCTTAATTGTTTCCTCCATTAAATATGAATCACTACATCTTAATATTGAAATCATTTCCCTATATAATTTTTTGCAATAAATATTAATGATAATTGTTTTTGAAAAGTTAAATAACATTTACTGGGCACTGTACCCCTCACAACGAGCCACTAGGGCCAAAAAAGGACTAAACAACAATAGAAAACATTATTAGAAAAAAAACCAGAGATAGCCTAGGGACAGGCGCAGCTAACTGGCATCATCCCATTTCTTAATCAGGAGGTCGACCACCTCATCGCTCACCCACTCTTTGTTTTCCTAGCTATTATTCCCCTCCAATTCCTCTTTTATGACATTTGATAGCGCACTAGTAACAAAGTGGCTCAGTTTCATTGTGTAGCTGGTCAAGCCCCTAAATCTTTTGTACAGGGTGTTCAATCTCTTCACCACCATGTCCGAATCTTCCCCAATATCCCTAGTCTCCTGAATCCCACGAGGCTCATTCACCAGTAGAGTGTGCGAGTCAGAGCCATGGCAAGGAATCTTTTTTTCCATCGGAGTAGGTAGGATCCTCTCCCCCATGTCATCAATCTCATCATCAGACTCTTCCTCCTTGTAACCCTTGTTGTCCGACTGCTCCACCTTTGAGTCCTCAATAATTAATCTCTTTTTGTTCTTCTTGGCCAGCCTCCCCGATCTCCTCCTAACACTTTCCCCACTAGTTAGCTTTGTGATCCCCACAACCGTATCCCCTCTGGAATCTTTCCCAACCACATTCTTTCCCTTACCATCCTTAACAATCGTAGCCTACATGCATTTTTCCTTACCTTTTTCTAGTTTCGTGACATTATCAACCATGCCAACCTGAGTGGCCTTTAGCTCATAGAGCCCTTCCGTCGCACTGGAATGAGCCATGCCTAACCCACCCTTAAGCTTTTTGGTGGCCAAATTGGTTTTGACACTCCGCACATTGTCAGTTAAAGGCTTTCGAGGAGGGCTCTTGGACTGGACCGGGGAGATATGAATCGAAGAGATGGGTTCAATGTTCTCAACACAAACAGTGATGGCTTTAATTAGGTAAAGAGCAAGATGGAAGTGGTACAAGTGAAGGATAAGCCTCTGATGGAGTGGAAGAGGTAGGAGATCATAGGGATTACGACAGGCACCTGCATTACATTTGTCCACCGAGCTTTCTAGGTCCATAAGAAGAAAAAATAGAAAGCTAAGCAACATTTTATGTCTGAGTTGGTTAAGCAGAGGGAAATGATAGAAGAAACAAGTTTTATACCTACCTTCTAGCATCACATATTTCATCAATGCCATATAGACCATGTCCCATGGCTTAGGGAGCTCAGCTCTTTCAAACCCCCCCTGATTCCTGGCCGGAGTCTCCTCACCTCTGAAGAATGCCTTAAGGCTCTTGTGGTTTGGATTTTTGGTGTGTTTAGGATATTTTTTCCCCTCGCACCTCAAACCCGTAGCTTGTGTAATGACATCCTCGCTTACTTCAAATGAAATCCCCACAACAGAAACCCTTATGTCCTTCCAAGAACTAGCAAATTGTCCTAAAAGAATAGGATCATGATCGACCAGTCATTCCATAAGTGAGGCAATTCCTCCCTCCACACAAATGTGCTAGACCAGAGGGTTGTTTCAAAATTCATCACAACTATCCGGCTCTGTCTGAACATGATCTCCACCGATTCTGTCAGACTACTTAGGAAAATCACTGAAATACAAAAAACACCAAAGATAATCATTGCACGCAAATCTCACAAAAGGATGTTTAATGCAGGGCTTACGATGATTAATCCCCTCAAACCATTTACACGCATGGAGGGGAAATATGCTATAGTGAGAAAAGATAGAATAATTAATGATTTTTTGATAACAATGGAGGAGGAAAAAGTTGGTGAATAAGTAGGAAAGGCACGACATCCCATGCAGGTAAACCAGCAAGCTAAAATTAGTAACCCACCATAAAAAGCCGAAGGAACCACTAGCTAAATTAGCCAACGTGAAACCTCTAGAATACAACCAGTACTCATCATAGATGGTCCCATCATTATTAACACACTCACTTCTCCAAATATAATTAGGAGATAAAACAAGTAACCCCATTCCCCAAAACTTGATACTCACAATACCGTCATACACCCTAGAAGAAATCATGACCTTCCAAATAACCCGCATTACGTCACCAAATCTAAGCTTGATCACATCAATTAAGTTTCCTCCCTACCATCTCATCATTTTTTATAAGCTATACCCATTCTCCAATCCCAAAAAATCAACACGTGGATGCTCTTTCCCCTACTCCACACCCACTCATCTTTACCCATAGCACTCCACCTGTCCTCCATACCAATATTGGCATTTATCCACCAACACACCCAAAATAACCAGTGGGCCCCATAGTCAGTTCTCGTCATCCAAAAGTTGCAAGTCATTATTAACCATGGAAGCCCTTTCCCGCTCTATCAAATCTTGAATGTTTGGCGGCAGTCTTTCCTTTTTCCTCCAACATCTACCCGAGTCCCACCCCAAGCCAAGATTCTCCAATGCATCCGCCACACTTTTGCCTTCTCTGTAAATATGAGGCACTTTTTTGTCTCTTAAGTTGGACATAAGAAAGCTAACATCTATCAAAATTTCCTTGGTGTTCCAACCTATGAATCAATCCTTTTTCATAGCATACGTCACCACCTTCGAATCTCCCTCAATATGGAGATTAACAATCCCTATAGAAACAAAATTTTTGAGTCCCATGAATAGCACACGAGCCTTAGCAACAAGAACCGACTAAATCCCAATGCCACCAGCAAACCTTGCCACCATATTCCCCATATAATCTCTTATAATCCCACCTATACTTTCCCTTCCTGGGTTTCCTTTAGCAGCTCCATCAAAATTGATTTTCAACCATCCACAATCCAGAGGCTCCCATTTGGTATTTCTCCTAGCTAAAAGTTTCCCATTGTCGAAGGCATTAGCATTTAAATGCTGGTGCCATTCCTTAGCCATTTTTATTTCAAAGTCCCTTGGCCCAAACTCTGGAAGTTTTCCATGAAAGAGGAAGATATTCTCCTCTATGAGCCGAACACCAATCCCAAACACCTCCTTGGTGCTCCGCTCAATATTCCTGAAGACCTAGTTATTCCTCTCCTTCCATAAACACTAACCTATGATAGGGGGGTCTGCCTCCAAATTTCACTAATCAGAGGATGTTATCTTATGCATCAAATCATTGTTTTTTCCTTGATATATTAATGATGTTTACAAAATAGAATAATTATTATATATTAATTGGCTCCTTTTACGCATCTCAATTGATGATCTATTAATTACAAATCTAGGTGCTTAAGTCATTACATACCTTTGAACATATTTTCTACTCTTTTGATATTATTTGTTCTATTGAATGAACAAGACAAATGAGAGGGGGGTGAATCAATTGTAGAAAATTAAACCTTCAAAAACCTCAATAATAATCAGATCCACATGCATTCAATAAACCCTTATTCTTTCAAAGTGATTAAATGTGAAATACAGATTACAAAAAATGTAATACCAAAAACATACACAAGAGAACACCATATTTACATGGAAAATCCAATGAGGGAAAACCCACAGTGAGGATTAGCCTACAATATAAGTAATTACAAAATTGGTACAAGGGCCCAATGCTAGAATAGGACACACTATCCAACAAGGCTCACAGTTAGGGTTCACTTCCAGAAAAAGAAATACAAGAATATAGAAGAAGAATGTTACACAAATAAATTTCTCTTGATGCAACAAGTGTTGGTGTAGGTTTTTATTATCTTAGTGGGTTAATTTTTTTCCCTTAGTCTTAAGTTTCCATAGGATAATAAAGTGAGTTTTTTATTTAACAACTAGGAGGTAAGTGATGAGGTGTCCCCTTTCTTAAAGTGT
Organism: Sequoiadendron giganteum; assembly: GCA_007115665.2. NCBI lineage: Eukaryota > Viridiplantae > Streptophyta > Pinopsida > Cupressales > Cupressaceae > Sequoiadendron > Sequoiadendron giganteum. The sequence goes on from CM021104.1 coordinate 220,979,282, forward strand.
TGAACCACTTTCTAGTTTTGGTGGCATCCTCCACTTTTGGTGGTCACCTCCACTTTTTGTGGTTGATTCCTATTGGTTGGATTTTCCACCTACCTCCTCTCCAAAGTTCTAAATAAACTCACTAGTTAGCTTCTATTTTCATCCATTCATGCATATTTTCTTTATACCTTTCTAGCTGGAAATATCTTAATGTAATATTTTCACATTGATATTTCGTAATCTCTTGGAGTCCTAGATTGCATTCTTATGTTTTTCCAGTTTATGTAGGTTTGATTTTCTCTTAAAATTTTCCTTGGTTTATTCAATCTATTTTATATTTCTAAGATGGTATCAAAGGTTTTTTTCTGAGAAATCAAAGTTCTTAGATTCTAGATTGAAAGATTGCGTTTCTTGTAAAAATCTTGTAAATTCACATATTCTCTTCTCTTGTGTGGTTGAGCGATCTATAGAATCAAAAAGTATTTGTAATTATTTAATTACCTATTTATTTTGCATATGCGTTTTGTGAGATCTAGGTGATTAAAAAATTTCTTGTTATGCTAGCAACATATTTGACTATTCCAGCACATCCAAAAGGTTTGAGAAAGTTAGATTTTTCTTTTGTTTCATCCAAATTCGAGATCAGTTCACATAGTTGCAAATGAGGGTTTCATGCAAGATATTTTTTATTGGAGTTATTTTCAGTTTTTCTCTAGAAATCTAGATTCCGCTCATTTGTAAGAAAACCAATTTGTAATACCCCTTCGTTTTGTCCTTTTGATTGAATAGGGTTATGCTCTGTTATTTTGTACTTTCTGTTAGTACCTTGGCTATGGTACTCGACTTCTATTCGATCGCTATCTATTGAGCAACGTTAATTGTATCTTTTGATGTGATGGTGTTTTAATTTGATGTTATCATTTTGGCATGCTTTGAGATTAACATTATGGATGTTTGAATTAAAGATGTTTTATGCTTTGAATTATATTAGTATGTTAGATTTTTCAGTTAGTACTACTACGAGTGCCCTTCGATTCCGTGATTTCCTCTTCACGGTGTGCCTTATTTATAACATATTATTGCACGTGGATATATTCTTTGTTTGTAGGTTGACAAGTACAAGACATTGACTCCACCTAGTTTCGCAGGTTTGAGCGTGTCCAATTCCCAACGGTATTCGATTGGGAGATAGTCACTAGGTTTCTGTGCCACGTCATCACCCTAGTCATAGTGTGTTGCCAGGTGTTGTCGGGTTATGATTAATTTAAATTTGTTCAAATTGGCCTTGATTTTATTTAATTGCAAGTTAAATTGGGTAATTTAAATGGCCTAATGCATTTAAGTTGTTGATTAATTTAATCTAGAATTATGTTGAAATATAATTTATTTTATTATTAATTTAATTTAATTAATAAATAATTTAATCGTTGATTAAATCTATTTTATTAATTAATTAAATTTATGTTTCTGAAATAAGTGAAGATATTTAGTTTGAAGTTATTGTTTATTGGTTGAATTTGACAATAAAGTAAAATGCTTAAAACTCAAATTAGAAAGTTTAAATTCAAAAATTGAAGAAAATGAGATATTTGTATTTCTATTTTTTGAAATTGATGAGGGTGGTTGCACTGATATTTTGGAATTTCATTATTATTGAATTTCTCTTCTCAATTTTGGATTATGAAGTTTTGGAGAAATTGGAAAATAAAGGAGAGGAGGAATTGTTGCATTTTGTGGGTCTTGGACTGGGATTCTAGAAAAGCCTTGAGGAATGGCTGGGAAGGAGTTGGAATCAAAGGAAGAACCTAGGCACCGTTTGACATCTTCTCAAGCCCTGGAATTCTACGTTCATGTTATTTAAGTTCATTTTGAATTTGAAAAGGTTCATGAGATTAGTTATGATGCTTGGAAAATCTTTGTTTGGAAACTCAAAATGATTCATGTTGAAAATAAAACCATATTAGATCTTATTTCAGAGCTTGCAAAAGCTCTGTTTGAAAATGTAATTTTTTGGTTTTCTTGGCTATAAATGGTTATTTTATAATGGTTTTCCCATTTTGTTTTGAAAATTCCTCTTTGAAAATATATATAATATATATATATATTATAGATATGTGTATTTTTTTTTATGTTCTTGGTTTCTATCAAAATTTTGTTAAATAAAACCCCATGGAGGGGCACGGATTTCTAAATCCATAGGGATGTTCTTAAAAAAAATAAAAAAATAAAAAAATCTTTCTTTTGGGAGGTCGTTGGGGGCTCGACCCCAACTGCACCCCATGGGAAGCACATGGGGGGATCCATGCCTAGCACAACCCCCGCGGCTTGCTCACCATCGATGGGGAGGCTATTTACACAGTCGTCACCACCATCGCCGATGGTTGGTTGTGTTGTGTGCACAACACCACCGGAGATGGTAGCCGGCTATGTACGCAACCACCACCACCGCGGTGATGCCCTTACCAGTAGTGTCGACTGTGCTTTGCACAGTCGGTAAAAACCTAAAACCCATCGCCCTCTGTTAATAAACGCGCGGCCTGAGGTAAATACACAGCCGCCCAACCCTATCCCTCATGCACGCGGCCCAAGGCCGTGTGGGAGGTTAAAAGGAAGAAAATAAAATAAATAGTATATATAAATATTAATACTTTATATATTATTATTATAATACTAAAATATTATTTAATAATATTTTATAATATTAAAATATTATAAATATATATTATATTTTAAAAAATATTTCTATATTTAAAGTGGTGGATTTAAATTAAATACGCATAGGAAATTATTGAATTTCTAATGGCATGAATTAAGTTTAATTGAAGAAATGAAGTATAGTAATGTTGGTTAATTTTAAAGTATTCTATTTGGTGGAGAAATAGATTTGATTTTAAATAATATGTTTTTTTTCTTTTAAGGCAAGTTAATTATTTTTATATGGTTATATTGAAATAAGGAAACAATAATTACCTTATATCATTGTATTTTGATTAGTGGAATCAATTCATTATTTTATTATTATTTAAATGCAAGTAGGGAATTAAGTATTATGTTTTTAAATTTCTCCCATGTTTGGAAAAGATGTATTTTAAATTAGTTTGTTCAATGCAATAAATTGTTGAATGATAATGTGGAAAATGGATTTAGAATATCCAAAGGTAGTTTATTTCATGTGCTTTCAGTGAACTTTTCCTTCATGTTCTTGTTTTCGGGAATGGAGTTATAGAGATTAATAAGTCTTCTAGATGGGGTGTTCCATTATGTGGGTTGTCGTGTCATGTTTGGCAGCTTATTGTGAGTTCCCTGGGTAGTGCATGGTGTCTCGTCAAGTGTTTACCCAGTTTCCACAAACGGGGATGTTTGTACCTCCTTGGTTTAGGAGTGGATTATGGGATCCGCGTCTCCCTGGAAGGAGTGACCTTGTTATTTGTTATGTTGCCTCCAGTGTTGGAGAGAGAGTCTAATTTTATATCGCCTCCTATGAAAGGCGTGGTCGTGATATCTTGGTTGTTGCACCTTGGTACCCTTGATGTTTGGTTGGTGTGTGTTTTTTCAAGTAGAAGAGTGGATTCCGTAAGGGCTAGAGCCTAGAATAGGTAAGATTGGGTAACCTTTAGAAGTTTTTTAGTCAAGTGATAACTAAAAACAAAAGATAAGGACTAACTTCTCACTAATCAAGTTAAGTTGGCCTCATGCATAGGCACAAGGGCTTGTTTAGACTTGGGATGGGTGGGAAGGCCTCGGATGGAAAGGTCATCTATCTTGTCTGTACGAAAGGTATTTGATTCCGCATTAGTAAGTATGAGGGCCAAGGATCGGTTTGAGGCCACCATCTTGACGATCCGCAGTGGGTAACTTATGACGAGTTGTGTGATAACATTCTGTCTGGGACAATAATTGGTATTTGGTTTCATGTTAGGAAGTGTGAGGGCCGAGGATCAGTTGAGGCCACCATCTTGATGATCCATAGTGGGTAACTCATGATGGGTTGTGTGATGATACTTTGTTTGTGACCTCAGTTGGTACTTGTTTATTGTGGGTATGGTTTCTGTAACATACTTGATGGGACCATGGTTGGTGTTTGATTGTGTGTGTATGGTTCTCATAACATACTTCATCTGCTTTATTTATGGAAGCAGTGTGACCATGTAGAGTTATACTTGTGTTTTACTTGCATGGTGTAGATTTGTAATTGTGTTGTACATGTGTTTGGTTGGGTCAGTTGGGTTAGTTATATTTTAACCTGTGTCTAGAGGTGTTGGTCTTGATAAGGATTCCTTGTTACTATCTTCTAGCACAACGGGTGGGCCTTTGGGTTCCACTTGGTTGAGTGGTGTGCACCTAAATCCATTGGATTCTTTCTTCATTTTTATGTGGACGAGACTTCCAATTTGAGAGCTTGCTGGTTTAAGTTTCAGCTCATGCTTTATTTAATTTCAGTTGATCTTGAATTATTTTACCCCTCAGTTGTTATCGAAGTGGAAGTTGTAATTTTTATTATGTTTATTTATCTTACCTCATTCGGGGAATCAGAGTTGTAATCTTATTGTTTATAATGGATTAATGCAATGGAAATTTATCTTTATGCTTGATGTAAATTATCTTAATTGGAATGTATGTGTTTAATTATTATCTAAATTATTGGCATGGTTTAAAGTTCATGTTTTTTGTTGAGGTTCTATATAACCTATGGCTCGTAACCTTAGAATTTGTTGGCAAAGGGTAGAGAACTTGCATGTTAATTGTTCTTAAAAAAAAAATTAGCCTGTTAAAGTAGTTGTTTGAAACTTCCGCTAGGGTTGCATGGCGGGGCATTACACAATTTCTTGGTTTTTTAGCTAGTGTCAAATTCTCAACTGGGTATCTTTTATATATTGTTCATATCTTGCACAGATCTAAATAAAATTGTTGTACAAAATAGTTCACTTTCCTCCTTACTAAAGGTTAAAAAATATATTTTTCATTTTCTGCCTACGGGATCAAAAATGATTTCTAAGTTTTGTTCTTAGAATAAAAATATTATTGGTTTTCTATTATTTTCTACAAACAATGATTAGATTTTTCAAAAATCAAATCAAAATTATTTTTTTGCTAGAAAACCCATTTCTTGCAAGCTAAATTCAGCCAATTTTTCAAAAATTCATAACTTTTTCTTTAGGCATTAGATTTTAGCAAATAAGATATTGTTTGAAAATTGGAGACGAGAAATTTTCATCCACAAAGGTATTGAGAAGATATTTTTCCACTTGGTACCATATATTTTAGGTTGAACCTATCTTGTGCTAATTTCTTCAACAAACCATAACCTTCACCCTAGTGCTCTGATTTGTGAAAACAAAGAGACATTGAAAAGGTCTTGAAGCACTACACAACCATAAGACTAATTTTTCCATATTTTGTCTTGGGATTATTTTGTTTTAAAATTTGTATTTTTTTCTATTTTGAGCCTATTACACATTGTATCTGTGAAAAAGCTTTGTAAATGCACTAAATTATAAACTTACAACCTTATAATATTTGGGGGTGATCTTTGATAATAAGGAAAAGGGCGGGAGTGTATTGGTGTTCTCTTTTGGTCTTCTTTTTTAATCATTTAAGGATTGTATCATGGGTTTTTCTTCTAGTCCTTATGTGATTATTTTTAATAAGACTAATTGTGAGTCTTGGAAAAACTGAATTTTAACCCATCTAAAATGGCTACAACGTTTTCCTTACCTTTATGGACTCATGCTTGAACTAGACACAATTGATAAGAAGAATTTTTGGGGTAAAATAATTGATCATGTAATAGGAATAATTGGTTGTCATGTTGATTATGACACTTTGTTGTCTATAGTGGGCATTGAATGTCCTCACAAACTTTGGACCAAGATTTGGGAGTTTTTTTAGACCCTCATGTCTCTCCATACCTACATGATCCTACTACAAATTGTCTCATTCCACTTGATGTTGTAGATAATATACCCTATGGTGATGATACTTTGGAGGAGCTTAAGTATTATGCACATCTTAAATGTTCAGATGACACAAATACTTGCCTTTCTTCTCATCCTCATATTAAGATTACATCGACACCACTTATTATAGCTTCATATTCTAGAGATCATTCTTCAACAAGCTCCAGGGATACATTGTAGTAGTATTAGTAATTTCTTTTGGATTTACTTCATTGTGACCAATTTCTACTAGAAATCTCTTGTTTGTTCATAGAGTCCCTCATTTTGGATCTAGATGAATCTAATAAAGACATACATCTTCTCTTTGAGGACCACTCTTTTTTTCGTGCATCTATTATTGCTACTTTAGGGTTTAGAGTTGCTTCTTTTAAATATTCCATTGACTTCTTATAGTAGAATATCTATTCTCTTCCTTATTCAACTTGGGATGATCTCATAATAGGTATTTCACAGTTATTTATGGAGACACATATTGTAGATTTGGGAGAAACTATGGAGTGTATTCATCTTCTCTTTGATGAAGATTATTCTTATTTAGTTTTTGTGTTGGAAAAATTTGATCCTCTTTTTCAATATCTACATGATCATTCATCATAGGTTGAAATGAGTGTGGATAATTTGGATCAAAATTTGGAGGACACGTCTTTAGAAGAGATACTTTAGTCTTTGGATAGTGTTCTACATAAGTCTCTAGGAAATTTTGATTTGTCATATTCAAGCATTGTGGCCTAGAATGCTTGATTTGATTGTGGAAAATTTTAACATCGACACGTGGATAATTGAGCCAAGTTTAGAGACTCCATACAACTCAATTTTTTCAATACATATTCCTTTCAAGAGTAGGGAGATAGCTCAAAATAATTTTCCCTAAGAGGGTACCTTACATGAACTAAGAAAATTTTCTTTGAACATATCTTATACTATTTGTATGTTTCTCAAAAGTGTCTAACATAACACTGCTTGCTATCCTTGTGAAGCTAAAAAATAAAACCCTTTTTCATGTCCACCAAGATTAACACATTTTTTTTCCTGTGGTGCTTTGTTTCTTCATAAGTTTCAATCATAACACAACTCGCTAAGCCTTATGGGCCTCGAAGTTCATATTGTGTGGTCGCTTATTAAATTTATCTGAGGTATTTCTATGGTATCCTCTAGGAGTGTAATAATATTTGCTCATTTCCCATCCTTGGGAGCTCACATAGTGGACAACTAGAGTTTCACAAGCCTATGTGACCATGCATTGTTGTTTACAAACAGTACAATGATTTTTCACTTGTAAATTTTTTTGGACAAACAACTGAGGCATGTTGCACATTGTGTTGGAGAATCGAGGCTTGATCCATCCTTTTTCTTTTTCTAATTCTCTTTCTTTGAGTCCTTGACATTGTATTATTAATTATCTTGTCATTGTTGCATATATATATATATATATATATATGTTTAAAATAGGTATGTGTGTCCTTGTGGCTTTGTTGGTTCTTCCATGAGATCTTAGATATTGGAGGCTTGATCACCTTCCTTGAAATTTTTCATCTTATCTTTCCAATGATTGTATAATTAGTCCTCTCGTGATTGTCTACATTAGCTTGAGTTCAATGCAAGGGCATACACTCACTAAAGTTGGGGATAAATGTAGTGTGGAAAAATGTAATCCTTTACATTTTCACTTATTTGAGCACTCCTAATTAAATTGGTATTAATAATGCCTTAATTTAGTGTTGTTAAATGTACCTTATCGCATTTACACACTTATTTGGGCACTCTTAATAAATTGAGCTCATATATTCCTTTATTTCCCCTTTAATCCATCTCCAAGCATATTTAATTACATTTTTCAAAAGGGAAACCCGACATAAATTAATGCCTACACATAACACTTCACATAAATTAAGGGAAATTCAATGTGAGTTTGTGATATTTGAATTTAGGGAAATTGAGGATACATACCTATAAATACAAGGTTATTTTCAAAGTTTCACCTAGAATTTCATGACCAATTTTATGAGATTTCAAGAGAAATTTCAAGTGCAATTAAATGTATTCAAGAGAAAATATTTTAGAGTTGTATTGCAACATTCAATATATATTAATTGTGTAATAGTATTCTTGCATCATGCATGTTTTTTGAGCTAACATTGTGATTTAAGTTTTAGGATCAAGTTAAGAATTAAAAGTATCATTTCAAGAAAGATTCAAGTGTTAAGTTCTACATCCAGTTCAACCATTTCATGCAAGTTGAAGATGTCTTAAGATATCAATTATCAAGGTTTCAATCAAGGGTTTATTGAGCTGTAACATAACTTTGTTAATTCTTCATTCCCTCTTCCATGCATTATTTCAATTCAAGGTTTGATTACCAAAATGGGGTTTGACCTAGGTAAACCCCTATTCACCCCAAACAAACATTTATCTCTCTTTTTTGTGTGATTTAATATTTAGGTTGAAGAAGGACTACATAAATTTTAAAGAGAAAGATTTACAAAGTTCTCAAATTTGCAAAACTTATCAAAATTGTTGTCTTCTCACAAAAAGCTAAGATCTCGAAGCCATTTTTCACATTTTTACTTGGAAGCCTAGTAAAATTAGAAGATTTGGATCTATATCAAAGGCTCCTAAAATCTAAAGGAAAACCTTGAACTTGGACCAATCACCTAGGGGTGAACAAGTCCCAAATATACTTCAAGAAAGTACTTTTGGTGACTAGTACACATCTTTCTATTGGACTAAAGGGAAAACTTAGAGGGGAGGGTGAATCAATGTTCACAAATATTCCAAATTCATCCATTCAAAGCATGAAACCATTTAATCATTTCATTAAGGAAAATATGTATGCATTGAAAGTAAATATCTATAACATCATGACACACAATTGTTTTTGTGGAAACCCTGTTAGGCAAAAAACCCTAGTGGAGATTAATCCACAATTTTGAGTACTCAAAATATAGTGTTTACAAAAGGACTACTCTTGCATTCAGGCGCAGTGCCTAGAGCTCACTTCTCAAAAGAGAAAGGATTACTACCTACAAAATTCAGATTAAAACCATCTGAAGGGTGAATTGAGATGATAGCATCTAACCATGCACAATAATAGTTTCGGTGAAGCTGATGAATCTTATTATGGATCTGCTTTCTAACTTTCAACTTTGCTCTACCCTGTTCTGATTTTTTCTACTCTTCGCATCACTTATGATCAAATTCACCTTACTAGAAAAACCTAGATGTATAATAGTGATTCGAGGTTTCCTACATAGGGACCTGATGTTTAAAAACATAAAAGTGTGCCAATGAATGCAAGATATAGTGACTAGGAACCAGCTATTGAATGCAAGATTGAATTTAATTGTTTTCAATTTTGAATGGAGTAACAATGTTCTTAAATACAATTAAGATGATTGACAATACAATTTTTCAATTTTTTAGTGAGATAAGATGATGCAAGAAAGAAAAAATGCAACCTATATGCACTTTCACTAATGCAAGATGGAATGCAAGAATTAATGCAACTTAAATGAATATTCAAAAATATCAGCCTCACCAAAATGATTAATAGGGAAATAGATTCTTTATAGGAGACCATATTTCTCCTAATAATAATTCGAGGATGTCCTAGGGTCCCAAATTGGATTGACTATCAACACAAAGCTGAGTCAATTCTTAACAATGAATACCTAGGCATATTTCCTTAGGCTTCAAAGGGTGCACAACCAAGAAAAAGCTTGGAAAATACAACTTGATATTAAACTGAAAAAACATAGCAATGCAATCCAAATAATGGGTGCAAATGAGAAAATTAAGTAATAAGTTTGGATGTATGTACTTGGGAAGTTTGGAAATGTGATAAGGATTATAGAAATGCAAAAATGTTATCAAAATATGCTAGGGAGGACTAAGATACTATTATTTTCTTTTTAGTCCCACTACTATTTTTTGGGGACGACACAAAATATTTGGATGTCAGAACATAATCTGAAAGAATCTATACAAAATACCTCTAGGAGGACTAAGAAACCCTTATTGTCTTGTTAGTCCTGATCTAAATTTCTGCAATTTTGGAATGTGATCTTGAGGTTCAAGGTCTACAATTCCTTCTTCTCAAATCTTAATTCGTGAAACTTCTAGATCTGGCATGTAGGTGGCCTTTCGTGAAGATAATTTTTTTGAAAAAGCAACTTTACAACCTTACAACATTTCACTTCAAATGATCTTAAAGTCTTCAACCAAAATATGCAAACATCAACATATAAGAGAGGAAAAACCTTTTGATTGTTAGTAAATGGGGGTTTTCCTTGGTCAAACCCCTTATTGGTAATTAAACCTTGGAATGGAATGGAATAATGAAAGGAAATGATGAATGAACAAAGTGTTATGTTGGAACTCACCAAACTCTTATTATCAAATCTTCAAACTTCAATGAAGTGGCTAGCTTGAATGTAGATATTGAATTGAATGAATTCTTGATAGATCTTGACTTGAATTGCTTGCTTGAATGAAAATCCTTCATCGCAAATGTTACCTCAAAATTAAACATGATGCAAGAATATATTTGACATGGTGCTCAAATCTTGATGATGGATCCAAATGCTTGATCAATTTCTCTTGGATGCTCTTGTGAACTCCAATTTTCTTTTATGAATTCTCTCACAAAAGTATTAGCTGAAACTGAGTGAAATAACCTTGCATTTATAGTTATCCATACTTAATATCCCAAAATGACACCACAATAAACTGAAATATGAATTCATTGATTAAAGGAGGATAAATATTTCCAAGATTTAAAATTAAATATTGAAAATAACTTAAGGGGGACTAAGATCCACTAGGTTGTATCTTAGTCCTAAGGCTTCAAACTTGAGGCATAGACTCCAAAAAGGGGCCTTTTAAGGTGAACTTGAAATCAGGGTCCCAAGTCCTTTATGGGAAAAATATGCCCTAGGTGTCTTATTAGTCCTAGTCTAAAAATCAAGGACACACAATTAGAATCATTAAATTATCATTTACCCTTTGATTTTTACCGAGATTAGCCATAAAAATATATAATTCATTATGCTTTTGGATGACAAATATGACCAATTAAGACATAAATAAGTATATAAACAAAGCAAGGTGGGCCCCAAAAACTATGAAATGCAAGGGTATACATTTTCCTACACTACATCATGGTGCAAGAAAATGACAATAGTACCGATAGTGATATGGTTTCCTTAGATTAAAATGATGAAGTTACATTATAATCTCCTTCACTAAGACATCATGAAACTAGGTATCCCTTAAAATACTCTCCTGAGCCTAAAATTATCATCTATCCAACCTCACAACAAGCACAAACTAAAAACAAACCCATCCTCATCCTTCAACCACCTAAGAATAATATGTCACAACAATCGAGTTACAATATTGTTGCTCATGCATATAACACTAGGAATAACCCACAACCAAGCAAAACAACTCCAACATCCCTCCCATTACGTCAACCTATCTTTCCTAGTGGCTTCTACTATTCATCATAAAATAAATCATGCCTACAATAATAGTGTATATAATTGAGGTTGACCTTGAACCAGAAATTTGTTTGAACATTAAGAAAAAATGGAAAATCCTTTCAAAACATTGACACTAACTATACAAGTGGAACCCATCCAAGAGAAATACAAATACAAGCATATTGAAGAAATCACAAATTTATTGGAAGGTGATTGGGGTTCCTTATACTTCAAACTTGTATTCATTGGTGAATACAAAAACATAGAAAAAGAGTCTGAAAAGAAAAAATGAACCAATGGTAATTTCAACACAAAACTTAGACAAACCTACAAAAGAATCCATGTCAACCACTTTATAAGGAGGATAAAATTACACAACAATATTTGATGAAGTTTAAACAACTTGGATATAGTGGAAAAGGATGTGGTGCTATAGAATAAGGTATACATATCCCTATAGAGCCTAACACATGAGGAATGGCTAATAGTCTCGGTTATTTCCCTTAAAAAGAAATAGTAGCATCAAAAATATATTTTTTTAATATCAACAGTCTTACAAAAGATTCCTTCAAGACAAATATAATCTTTGTCCATCATAAACTAATAGATACTATATCTTGCAATACCTCATTAAATATGTATCAAGTTGATACATGGTTTACTCATTAAAATTAATAACATTAGTTGCTTCTCCTTTTCATGTAAAAGTTGTACAATCATAGCACACTCACTATTACATGTTAAAAATTCATTAAAAAATATTTTCTTGTTGCAAGGAGCAGCATATCATCATCCATCTCAACTCATCCTTGTCTTGTACAAGGTTGGAGAAATGGGGTAGGTAGCCTTTTCCTCATATGGAACTTGTAGTTATATATTTTGTCTAGTTTACCACCTCCCATGTATAAATAGGAGAAAGCTTGGGATATGGACAAAATGCCTTAAGTTGTCCTACATGTGATATACTTTTCTCTCTATGTTTAGCATTACATTTTTGGGGAAACCATTTATTCATGATGTAGTATCATTTGGCATAGGGCTTTCCAAATAATCTCTCATGGTGTTTTAGTAGTTATCATTTGCTTCTTTAAAGTAATTTTTCCTCACATGGTGTTTAGCAATTTGTTTAATGTGGCAACATACATTGGCATTATTCTCTTGCATTTCAATTAGAACTCATGCTTCATTGTGTTGTCTTCCTACTTCATGTGATGCATATTTCTCTTTGTGGTGACATTGGGTGTGATGTCATTCAATAGTGTGACTTATCCTATCATACTATATTCCTCTTAGTGGAAATGCCAAGCAGAGTGCATTCCCTAGGTTTTGAATATTCTATTCTTCAACTGGTCCTCTCTTTGAGACATTAGACATGATGTTCGCTAAGTTGAGACCTTACATGAACTATGAAAAACCCATTTGAATATACCATACACTATTTCACATTTACAATAACCATTATATGGCCACCTTTCATAACACACTGTTCTCACCCATGGAGCCATCCTGTTTGTTCATGGATCTTAGCATACAAAGTTTTGTTTTCCTTATGAATCTTGCTATTCATGTTGTGTGAAACCTTATCAAATTTATCAGAAGGTATAGCTTTCAGATGGTTAGTACACACGGGATAAAACCATAGGCATGACTTTCCCATACCTAATTTCTTGTTTGTGTGGGAGTATACCAAGTGTGTGTGTGTGTGTTTCACTTCTTTGAGGGCTCACATAGTACATACTAGATTCAAATAGCTTTTATGAGTGTACATTTTTTTTCATAGTGGATATTCTTCCACTTGTAAATGTTATTTTGCCAAAAAAAATTAGAACAGGTCCACATCATGTCCAATAGAATGTGGAGGTTTGCTCCACCCTTTTCTTTTCTTTTCTCTTTCTTCCTTATGTCTTTGACAATGTATGCTTGTATCTTGTTGTTTCTCCATACAACATTCACATGTTTTCTTCTATTGCTATGTTGGTTTTCCATAGGATCTTGATCCTAGGGGATTGATCATCCTTGATAAAAATTTCCTCCTATCTCACTATAATTTGTACACTTGGACCTCTCTTGATGTCAATTTGTCTACTTTAGTGTGAGGGTATGTGTAGGATCATGATGGGCCAAAAAGTGGCAATATTTAAGTGATATGATGGCCCATGTGGCTAAGACTTTTATTTTTACCCAAAATTGATGAAACAAAAAGGGTTTTTAAAGGTGATTCTTATCTTTCCATCAATATAAATTATACTTTTCTTTGAATTTAATAAATTATTTTTATTCATTTTCTATTTGAATTACAACTAAAGTCCTGATTGATAGGTTGATTGAAAAACATCTATAGCTTTCAAACGGTATCACATTTTTTGAATCTGAAACATGCGACACATTAAATGCTTCACATGCTATAGGATTAAAAAAAAATGAGTTTCATGAACTTTTGACCAAGTTAAGGTGGTCAGACATACCAGTTTTTTATATTTTTTAAAAGTTATAATAAAAAAATCATAATTAATTGTTTACCTCAAAAAAAATTACAAAAAAATATGCATCACATAGAGAAATCAGTCCTCTACTTGTATATAAAATATTATAAAAAAATATTATCATTTTATTGTGGTTAGGGTGGTAAAATAGACACCTACTTTTTATATTTTCCCTGAAATTTAAGTATAGTTTCTCCACTGAAATTATAAATTTTCACCCAATAGATTTTTTCTTTTTTTAAATAAACCTTGTACTTTAGAAACTACATTCAATTTTCTACAGATTCTATTCTTACATATATTTGAAATGAAATAGATAACTTATTCAACTTTTTACATCAAGTTGCCTAACTCTAATTTTCTAAATTTTCATTGCCACTTCAAGGCCTATTTTTTCCATGATGATCCTGCACATACCCATGAGTTTGACAAAATTTCATCCTCTCACTAAAGTGGGCGCCAAATGTAGTGTAGAAAAATGAATCCCTTTATATTTTCACACTTGTTTGGGTCCTCCTTGTTAAAATTTGGCTTATTTATCCCTTAATTGGTCCCATATTGTTGATTAATTTATTTTCAATATATCTTGTTAGAGCTAGTCATTTATTATATGATTTATGATCTAAGTTGTTAAATATGTTGGTGAGTTTAATTATTGTATCCTAATGATGTGTTTCCATGTTAAGTCTATGCTTCTATTAGGTATATGGCTATGATGGTTCAAAATAAAAAAATAACTATCTAACCAATTTTATGAGATAAATCAATCATTATATGGTCAAATATTTTTATGTTCCAACAAAGTGTGTGTATTACAAAAAAAACACGACTTTCCCACATAATTTATATTGTAATGGTATTTTTGTCTTGTGTACCTAGTTGAAAAATTTGGGCATGACATTATTAAGCTAAAACTCCATGAAGATAGGTGTGTATATAAGGCCCATGTAATTTTTCCAATCCCTTAGTGGGATTTCTACCTATTTGGTTACCTAAGAGGAGGAAAATACTTTAGGTTCACATTTTTATTTCTTTTAGTTTTTCTATTCTGGTAATGTCATCTAGTATTGATAGTAATTTATGGGTTTTGGGTGATGGTTTCAGCTATGTGGTGGTGGTTTCAATTTTTCTATGGTTCCCTTTTTAAATCCTTGTTTATTTGTAAATGAAATGATATTTAGCTATAAAATTTTAGCCTTAAAATCTTGTTTTTAAAATATTGCAAGTTTAAAACAAATTGCCATATTGAATTCCAAAAGATCATATATATTTTATAAAATTGATCATTATTGTAAGAGATAAATTCAATAATAATTTAATTACAATCTAGGGTATGTGCAGGATCTTGATGGCTCAAAAAGTGGCAATATGATGGGTATGTGATTGACGACTTTTTTTAACCCAAAATTGATGAAACAAAAAGGGTTTTTAAAGGAGATTCTCAACTTTTCACCAATATAAATTATGAGTTACTTTGAATTTAATAAATGGTTATTATTCATTTTCTATTGAATTACAACTAAAGTCCTGATTTTTAGGCAGATTGAAAAAAATCTATAGTCTTCAAACTGTATCATATTTTTTTAATCCAAAACATGCGTCACATTCTATGCTTTGTATCCTATAAGATTAAAAAAAAAAAAAAGAATTTCATGAAGTTTTGACCAAGTTAAGGTGGTCAGACATAGGATTCTTTATATTTTTCAAAATTTGTCATATAAAAATTATAATTAATTATTTACTTGGAAACAAACTACAAAAAAATATGCATCACATCGAGACATGAGTCCTCTACTTTTATCTAACATCTTATTAAAAAAATATATAATTTATATTTGGTTAGTGCGATCAGACAAACACATATTTCTTATTTTTCCCCTGAAATTTAAGTACTACTGTATTGAAATTTTAAATTTTCACCAAATAGATTTTTTTTTTTTAAATGAACCTAGTAATTTAGAAACTACATTTGATTTTCTACAAATTCTATTCTTACATATTTTCGAAATAATATAGATAACTTATTCAAATTTTTATGTCAAGTTGCCTAACCCTTATTTTTTTGAATTTTTCGCCACTTAAGGGCCTGTTTTTTCCATGATGATCCTGTACATACCCTCTATTTTAATAATTTTAAGTTTTTTTTCAATACCTACTTGTGTCACAAAAAAGTGTAGTCTTCGGCACTTTTTCACTCATTTTGGCCTTTTCCATTGGATTTTGGCCTATTTTACCTTGATTTAGTCTTGAAAGATTGTAATTCAACAATAATCTAATAGTATTTTTGTGAATGGTGTTTCTATACCTGCACAAACACAAAGAAAAAGAACAATATTAGATCCAAATGCAAGATAGAAGCAACATTCCCCATGAAATTAGATTGAAACATCAAAATAAGAAAAGAAATGAAGAACAACACAATGAAAGCAACAAAGTCCTATTCTAACAAACAAAATATCAATCCCATGGGGGAATTAGTACCATTTATAGGTAGGAAATGGCCCTTTCTCAACGAATTTGTGTGATTTGATGATATTTGATGTTTATTCTTTAATTCCTTAATAAATGTTTACCAAAATCTTGGAAAAACTATGAAACTATGATGAAAATGGATGAAGTTACAAGTGAAATTGAGTATAGAAAGCTTGCATGGATTGTAGATGATTTTGTGCCCCTCAAATAAATATAGAATATCTCTATTTAAAGGAGAGAAGGATAGAGGAATATGAAATAAGATGAATGTGTGATTAAATATAGACTAATGAAATTTTACAACTTGTCAAGATGTGATTGGAGGAGGAATGAGCACATTTTGATAAATGTGCACATAAATGCGATTAAAATTTGAATTTCATGAAATGAAAAGTTGGAGGGAGAGAGGAATTGAGTAAATGCCACTTGGGTCAAGGAAAAGGACATGTAAGAGGCCTTTAATGCCTTATTGGATGTACTCACCCCTTTTGGAGAGATTTTTCAAATTTGAGGAATATTCCCTTATTGATGCCAAGTTGAGGGAAAATAGAGGAATTAATAAATCAATTAAATTGATTTATTGGTGTAAGTTGTAGAATCTAGAGGATTGAAGTGATTAGGATTAAGATTAGTCATTATTTGACTAATTTAGATGAATATTAGATGATTTAACAATTTTGACTTAGATTTTAGGATTTATTTAAATCAAAGTTGAGAGGAATCATGATTTTAGATTTAATTAAGAAAAGATTGATTTATTTAATTAAAGAATGTGATGTTAGATTAAATCAAATAAGATTAATTTATTTAATTTAAGGAGATGACTTTAGAGATTAATTAAATAAAGTGAATTATTTAATTAAAAGTGGAACTATAAGATTAAATAAACAAAATGATTTTTATTAATTAACATAAGCGGATGACTTAATGAGATAAAAATGATTTATTTAATTAAGAGAGGGAATATGATGAGTTTAATCAAAAAAATATTGTTCAATTAAATTGAACAGTAAAGGGGATGATTTAGGAATAAACGATGTTAGTAAGATCAAGATCAGATGTGTGTATATTTTCATTGTCTACCTTTTATCTCTCTTTGAAGAAATACATCTCTTGTGTTGGTTCAAAGATTAAACTGCCAAGATCAAAATTCAAAAAAAACTTTTTTTTTATGCCCCATGGCTGCACCAACAAAAGAATTATGTTGGTATACTTCCCACTCAAGAGATCAAGTAAAAACTATTATTTTTTCGATCGATATCACGATAAAATGAGAGAGGAGTGGTTCTACTAATCAGATGAAAAAATATTATTCTTTAGAAAGATCAAATATTTGAGATACACATTTTTGATGATGTATGGTGTAGCCATCAGCCATGGGTAGCCTCATGTATATTTTGAGATATCACACCAATTTGGGATAGAAATGTTAGTAAAGATAGAAGAATAAGAAGAAAATAATGATGATAAGAGGATCCTAAAATTCCATCATCTAGGAGACCTTATTAGAGAAGATGATGATGATGATGATTTTTTATTTTCCTTTTTCTTTTTTCTTTTTTTATTTTCTTGGAAATGATGATGCTGATTTTCTTATGAAGAATTGGGATTTTAAAAGGGCTAACTTACCTTATGTTTGATAAAAACATAGATATGATACATCAAGGTATAAAAAACTAGGATGGCATTATACGTAGTACGATGGAATTCGACTCAAAAAAAAAATAGGAGTATTCTTGTTCACACTTGACATATGAAAACCTCACTAGGATGTACTTCAGATATTTCAAATATCTTAGAAAAAACATGGAAAGACATAGTCTTCCAGCGTAATATTCAACAAGGTAGTTAAAACAGCCTCCATACATACGTAACAAAGCAAGTATTTTTCAAAGCTATATTACAAGAAAGTCCAACAAGAACAACAATCAAAAGATATTGATCAATGCCCCATTCCTTTCTCTCTAAATAATTTTGATTAGAAATCATCGAGAGGTCATTGAAATGAGCACAATAAGATAGATCAAATAATATATCACATGAAAAAACAAGCCATAATTCTTCATAACCCTAGCCAAGGGGATGCGTTTTGTTTAGGATAATAATCCAAACTGATTTCGCCAGAAGATAATGCCCATTGTAGGAAGGATGCATCCTAGGACATGTTAGTGGATGGTGGAAAGTTTTTTTTTTAGGATAAGTATCCAAAGTGTTTTTTCAATAGCTAATTCCCATTGTAGGAAGGATACATCCTAGTACATGTTAGTCTATGGTGGTAAGTTGATAGCTTGTTTGAAAATTCCATTGATATAAGGTGGATTGGCATGTTTGCAAAAATGATCAAGAGTTTGATTTTGCAATTAAAAGTTTTCTTTTGCTGATTGTTATGGTTGTTTCTATTTGTTTTCCCAAAAGGATGAAGGTGATGATTGATTTATTATGGATGAGATTATTGCGGGTGAAAGAAAAATGGGGTGAATGCACAATTTTGGGTTTTCTTAAATATTTGGATGCTTTTGGTGTTTTGAAATGTTTTGTGATTGTTTGTTGATTTTTTCGAGATGTTTTACAAATGTTTTGATTTTCAAAATTTCTAATGTTTTTGTGTTCTATGAGATTTTATTAATCAAAATTGCATTTTTTGTCTCGGGGGCCAATCAAGGACTATTTTTACCTATTTGTAAGCTCAGAGATGATGTAGTTCAGATTTAATGGTTTTGATGTTTTTTTTCTGAATTTTTTATCTATTTTTTTATTTTGATATGCTTTGGATTTTTTTTTGGATGTTCGCATTATTTTGACGATTAGGATATGGATATGTGATGATATCACTACTCTATTTTGTGATTTTTATTGAAAAAAAAGCTAGGGTTGATTGATTGGATTGATGGATGGGTTTGTGATGATAACATTATTGAGGATACACAATAATGCAAGGATAGCATTAAGAAACACAAGGATTGGGAATGATATCCCAAGATGATGATGGATTGGTTGGATATAACTGACCAATATTTTGAAGTTTGATTTGGAACGAAATTTTTTTGATGATTCAGTGTGATGTTGAAGTATACAATAGATACGACTTATATTGATTATTTGGATCAATGTTCGATGAAACATAAAGCTTGATAAGGAACATCGTCTTGTCAAAATATGCCATGGGCTAGTGATTTGGCTTCTTTTTTTTTCTCACAAGTGCTTGACCAATTTGATTTTATGTTTTCCAATGTTTAGATCACCACATAAGTGTGAAGATATAGATCAAGATTTATACCCAAAGAAAGGTGTAAATAGTTGCCCCTAGTGTCTAGTAATGTATGGAATGCCATGGGTGGATTCTTAGATAGATAGATGGATGGATGGATATGGTAAGCATGCAAAGGGTGCCAAGGATTATCATGTGAGAAGATAAGGTGCTCAAATAAAGGATGCTCATTTGGATAATGCATCATGGCTCACATAATGTTGGATCAAATAGGATCAATGAAAATGACCCATGTCAAGATGTAAACAAGTTTAAAGTGTGCAACAAACTTTTATCAAGATCAAGATAAGGTACATAGATAGTAATGGGTTGGATAAATGGTTCATGGATGAATGGATTTATTATGGATAATATATATGGAATGTTGTAGTTTATTATGGATGGGATAAGATGCTTTCACCTAAAAGTGGTGCATGTAGATGCTCAATCCGACACATGATTCCTATTTGCAAGGTTTTTATTATGGTACTTTCCCAAAACACCTCCCATGTGGTTTTCATTGGAGGACAATTTTTGTCTTTACTATTTTCAAGATTTTATTTTTTGTTATTTTTTTATTATTTTGGATTTTTGCTGAACAATTTTAAGCTCATGCTGAACCACCTGGTACTATTGATTTTGATGCTTCTATCATAATTTTCCATCAATATACTGCTTGAAGAAGCTAATTTGCTAAGATATATTCACTTGAATGTAACTTTTATGAATTTTGTTCTGCTTTGCTGATACTGGAGTTAACTTTGTCTTTGTCCACACATCACGATAGTGTGCCTTGTGAATCCTTGTGACAAAGGGTCATTTCCAACACATGGTCAATGTGAGAATTTGGTATCATGTGTGGAGGTGGAAATGGAGTGTTTTTAGGAATAGGATATGGATTGGTTGACAACTTGGAACTTTTGACTCTCCAAACTTTGGAAGATGAGAAATGATGGATGGATAGGAAAGTGTGCATGGAATTAGGACCAACAAATTTATATACATTGTATGTTGCTTGAGATGCCTTATTTTTACTTTGTGGACATCTTTGATGGATACTTTTTCCTTGCTTATTTTTTCCCATATTTTCTTTGACTAATGGAGTTTGATAGGGATAATATTTCATTGTATTCTCTGGTATCCATGCGTATTTGATTTTTCCTTGGTGTTTCACTACTTATTTTTCTTTGATAAAATTATTTGTGCTTTGATTCAAATTTTATTTTGATGTCAGTCCAAATTCATGGATGGGCTGATGGGTGAATAAATATTTGTGATGTGGATGGTTTTAGTATTAACATCAGTTTCATCATAAGGATTCATCATGGTCCCTATATTGATGTTTTCTTGACATGAATTTGCCCCTGGTTTTATAGAGGTACCATTGATTTCTTTAGATCCCTTAATTATCAAATAACCAAGACCTTGATGCTTAGGATTGCCAATAATCTCTATTGGTTCTAAGATACCTTGTTCATGTAGACCTAATCCTTAACCTTGATAATTCATCTACTCATTTACTTTTATTTTCAATAGGATATGATTTACCTTGAAAACAAGGTGTTATTCCTTCTCTGCTCTATCATAAAATTATTCTTCATGATTCATCTACTCATTGATCTTGTGAAATATCAGATTTTAATGATTCTTCAAGTGATGTTGATGATTCACTGTCCACTTAAAATTATTCTTCATGATTCATTCTTGATATGCTTTCACATGATGTTTCTGATTTAGAAATTTTATAGAAGACTTCTTCATGATCTATTTCTAATGTCTGCACATGATTTTTTTGATTTAAAACTCCTATAGAATCCTTCTTCATGATCTATTTCAGATATTTCTCCATAGGATTTTTCTGATTTACAAATTTTGTAGAAGCTTTCTTCATGATCTATTTCGAATATGTCTCCAAATTTTTCTATATATTGGTCTTGTGTACAAATTTTAAGAGTAGGAGACTCTTGTTCCTTGGTAATGATGTCAAGAGTATGGGACTCTTATTTTGAATGAATATCATCTGCATGTCCATCCAAACAAAGCTTCTCATGGGTAGATGGAAGAGTATGTTATATATGGATATGATCATTATTTGCGACATCTTGTATAGATTGGAGAGTGTTTATTAGATCATTGTATTATCTAAAGTTGTTTGTGGGACATGAAGATGATAAATATTTAGGATGGATGACATGTTTGATTTGATCCTAGATGAACCTAAGATGACTTTTTTTACAACACCAAGGTAGTGAATAATATGCTTTTATCTAAGAGTAGTTCAAACCAAAAGACCAAGGTTTGCATGGAAAACCATATGACCAAAAGATACCAAGCACTGTGTGGGGTTCAATTGGAATTAATCTTGATTAATGAATTGCCTTTACCACATCCACTTCTTGCTTAGTTTTTCAAACTGAATGTCTATGTCTTAATTCCTTTTTGTTCCACAATGTCCATTATGTGAAGATCAAGGTTTCAAGAGCATCGTTTCCTAATTTTGACTTTAGTAAGAGAAAATTATGATGCAAATCCAAATACTTAGAAGTCTCTAAGGATGAAATCTCTAGGGAAAGAAATAGATCTTGGATTCATCAAAGGTAATTTTTTCTTCTAAAGGGTTTGAAATTTGATGATCATGTATGAGTTTTTTTTTCTAATGTTTAGGATCCAAGCAAAGGGTTTTTGATTCCAAGAACATGCACAACCCTATGGATAATGAAGGAAATATTTGTTGAGTTCCCACATGGATGAATCTAGCTACGCTTAGTCTTAGCAGATGATTAGATTCTTCACCACACAGGATCCCCCTTATAGTGCAATCGCTTCTCGAGTTAGCCAAGCATTAGTACCCATGAATCTCCCATGGCATACTTCTCATCTCTACTAGGAATCGTAGGAATGTGGGGTGGCTTCAAATTAGTCGTTCTTAAACCAACAAATAGATAAGGATTTTGAATTTTACACAATTGGTTCTTACTCAAGGCACTCACTTAGAAAGCCACACGAGAGGCAAGATCAAATCTTGAAAAGAGTATCACTTTCTTATCCATAGGATTTCCTATAATAATGAGCTTTCCTCAATATTCAAATTTATGTACTTGTTGGGAGAAGCTTGGCATTTATCTCGTTACTATTTTGAGTGGTTCCCTTGGGGTGAGTACTTTTTTCCACCAAGACAATCTCTCTAAGGGTGAAAAATAGCAAAGGAGTGTACATGTAATTTGACCACCTAATACATTTCGGTGGGAGCACACACAATATCTTTTCTTCACACTCACAAGGTTTGTTCAATTTTTAGAAAACCCAAACCTAAAATGTGCATGTAATTTTAGACAAACTAATGTCACTTGAAAACTATTTTGATTCTCAAGATCGTCAGGAAGTGAAAGAGAAGTACATAGGCATTTGAAAATAACAAGATTTTTTAAAGAAGATTGCAAAACAAAGTAAACACAAGTTCATTTTAGACCTAAAAAGTAGTAATGCATTCATTTTATAACACCAAGATGAAGTGTAAAGTTTTCTTGTTCAATTTTAGACCAAATCAAAATATAGTATGTTTCTAAGGTTCAATTTTAACCAATTTTGGAAATTCTTCAATCACTTATTAATTTTAAACCCAAATGGATCTAGTTGGCCTAAAATAGAAAAAAATGCAATAAATGGATGCTTAAAGCTATTACAATAAGCATTTAAAAATTATTTTTCAAGTTCGATGTCCAATGCCTACTTTTTGAACTTAAAACTGTTTCATATTTTCTGGATTTTCTCTGCTTTGCTTCCCCGTTATCCCAATGCGAGAGAGGCTTCCACTGATTTTTTATTTGAATTTTGAAATTTAAGTCATATGTTATCTTGCAATATAAATCAAATTACATTAAAAAATTAAGGAATATGTGGTGTTCTTTCTAAGAAATTGTCCAATCAAAACTAAACGTCAGATCTGCTTAGCAAAAGCAAAAGTAACAATATTGAATCCTCGATATGTATGTATTCTATAAAATCCTAAATAATAGTAATTAAATTGTGTATAGATCATGTAAAAGTTTTTTCAGATGTAGATATAATTCAGATTGCATAAAGTAGAAATCATAAAGATTTGGTAGAATATTGAGCTTAAGATTCTCATAAAGTAGAATATCTAGCTAAAAGTTCCAAGAAACTCACTTCTAATAAAATAGATTCTATAAGCATAAAAAGGCTACCAATCTCTTTTCTAGCTAGCTTCATGAATGCATTGACTCTGTAAAGCTACCGAGCTGTGTTCCAATGGAGAAGCCAAAGTGGAATAGTTTTTGAAAAGGAAAAAATAGGTTTTACAGGGACCTGAAACCACAAAGTTAAAACACCAAAAGATAGAGCAAAACAAGTCCAAACAAATAGATAGTTGTCCGAAAAAGGAAATGACAGCAGAAAGAGACAACAGGGTCCAAAAAAAGGACCGCCAAAAAGCTAGAAACAAACACCACTGCACTACTCCAAGGTGTTCATCAACTCCTTGGCCTCCTTTTCAACATCCTTCATATCCTATAACCCCTGCTTGAGGATTTGAACCATATGTGAAGAAATCAGGGTCTTCCTCTTCGTATTAGCCCGGGTGTGAGTCAAAATCCCTTCAACAGCAGATCTACTGCAACCTCTGTCCGCATCCAAATCCACGACCAGCGAGCCCTTTTGATTTTTTTCGAGCTTTTCCACCATAGCATTGATGATAATGGTGCTATGCTTGGCAATTTTGTGATTATTCTCCATAGTGGCCCTAATATTTTGCCCAATCTTGGACAAATTACACTCGAGCCTGGTCAATCTTTCCTCTTGTGAATGCTATCTTTTCCTTGGTAAGGGGGTTTCCTGTCCCTCATTCTCATTACGACTCCGGCTAATCTTCTACTCCAAATCCATGACTCTGTTGCTGAGATCTCTATTACGACATTTCAAATCACAAACTTCCTTCTAGGTCCACTTGAGAACAGTGAAAAGGCCATACATACTTTTTTTTGCCACACTCACAATGTCCTCAGTCTTGAGCTTATTTAGGGCAGAATTAATTTCATCCTGATTAGGGGAATCATTAGGGGTATTCCCAAAACCTCCAGATGCAGGGGCACTAGGGGCCGACTCTTTACTGACCATAGGTTTATCAGAAAGAATTTCCATAGAATTCCCAGAGTACGAGACTAATTTCATAACTGAGGTACCTTTAAAACTAGAGACCAAACCCGGGGTAGGGCAGCCAGGAGACGACTGGGGATTAAGACAAGGCGACGAGACAAAACTCAGGATAGGCCAATCATGCAAAGGCTACAGAATAGGACATGAAGGCCAAGCAGAATCCATAAGGTCATTCCGACAAGATAGGGACTAGGGAGCAATGGTATTAGGACCAATAGGAGCACAAGCAGGCTGGGCCAGGGGGTCATTCTCCCTGCTACTTTCAGTATCCTCATCATCGAATTACCCAATATCAACAATTTTAGGCAAAGAAGGTAAATTTTGACAATGCTCATAGATGAGCCTGACAAGACCACAGTGAATAATAGAAGTCCTCCTAGGGTTTCTTTCAACTTCATCAAGGAAATTCTTCAAAGAAGAGTATAAGTAAAAAGGAAAAGAGATACGAACCTTGTGACATAAATGGTTCAAAATGGCAAAGTGATAACCATATGCCCTGGTGAAGCATCCGTCAACCGTGATATACTCCATTATTACTCTTAAAACTTTCCTCCAGATAGATTTAATGGACTCCACATCAAAGTAGCTATTGGAAACCTTAACCAACTTAACCTTTTCCTTGTCTTTTTTAGAAAATATTATGACCGCTTCATCAGAGAACCAACGGTCATGATAAAATTTCATGCCCTTAGTCGAAAGACCAAAAATGTCACTGATTATTTCCTCATTTAGCTTAACATTCCTACCAAACAACACAATCTCACCATTTTTCCAATTTTTGGAAAAATAGTCTAGCATCCTCTTGTCAGTACCATGGAGGTTTTCCAGAAACAAGACTAAACCTCCCTTTTCAATTCTTTCCTAGGCTTTAGCATTCTTTCTATGCTCTTGAAAGCTGCTCAGCTCCACATGTTTTCTCTTTCCCCCCATCTTCAAAGCTCTGTTATACCACACCCTACAGTTGCTTTGGGTCTCGTTTAAACATATTTTATCAACACCCAGAAAGCATACCGGAGACTCTTCTTGAAAAAGAAAATGATGTCGGTCCCATCAAATCTAATGAAATCAACATACCTAATCTTTATCCTCTTCATCATGACAAAGACAAGCTTCTCTTCCATGCATTGAATCATAATAAATTAGCGCTTTCACCTCAGAATGGAGGTAGTCATTCTTCCTCCACGTGTTTTCCCTGCCCCTCTTAACCCCTTCATTGGTGAAATAATCAGCCACCTTATTGGATTCTCTGTAGGCGTGGGACACTTTCACTTTATCGAATTTACTTAATAAGATTATTGTATCTTCGATCCAATTTTTAATGGTCCACGAGGGAGGGGTAAGCCCAAGAATGCAATTTATAATATTCATTGAATCACCCTCCAACCAAAGACATTTTGTGTTCATCTTGAAAGCTAAGTTAACCGCATGATAAGACCCTACAGCTTCTGCAACATGATTAGTTTGGGTGTCGATGTCCACAGCAAAAGCTGCAATAAAAGCCCCCGAGTTGTCCCTTAAAAGACACCCACCGCTAGCTTTCCCAGGGTTGCCTTTAGCAGCACCATCAAAATTGGCTTTCAACCAACCCAAAGGCGGCAAAGACCAACTAGCATTCTC
>CM021104.1:221005788-221409956 GCA_007115665.2 Sequoiadendron giganteum
TTCTAAAGCCTTGTGTGGGTAGTTCTTTTACTGTTTGGTCAGGGCCTGGGTGTAGTACCGAGGGTCTCCGATTCAGTAATTGTGGGTGTTTTAGCATACCCTTCCATGCAGGGTATGAGTTTGAGTATGGAGGACAGTCTGTCGCTCTTTATAATGCTGATGCTTGCCAGGGTGCAGCAGATACCCAAATTGGTGCCAGTTCAAGCGGCTGCACCGGGTTTGGTTGGAATAGCGTCTCCATTCAGTGCTAATAATGTAATGCTTTATCCAAAAATACAAGCTTAACCGCCATGCTTATTCAGCGATGACTGTTGGTATGAATAAACAATGTGTTTTGTGCGTCTTTGGTGTCGGAGGAGATGAGTATAGACTTTTATCTTCTCTAGTTTTTTAAATTTAGAAAGATTTGTATCTCGTCTGTCTGATTGAGATGCAACTCTCCAGTTAATTGGATTTGTATCTGGTTTTTAAGATTGAAGGACAATTTTAAAGGTTTCTGTTTAGTTAAATTTTGCCTCAGATATTTTCTCATTTCAAATTATCAAACATCTACTATTCATGATTATGATTGAGGGGTATTTAAAAAAATATATATATATTTTAGAGTTTATTATTATATTTTTCATGTTAAATTACAGGAGATTGAATATTTATATAAAATTGTGATTTAATGGTGTTAGTGAGGATTATCTTTTTATTTAAATTTATTTAAGATGCAACTTTAATAATTGATGGACAATTTTTATTTTCATTTGGTAAATGTAACTTTTAATTAGACCTTTATAATTGAGTGTGTCTTTTAAGTTAAATTTATTTAAAATAAGATTAATATTATTGTATATATTTTTATTTAAAAATCATTTAGCATTTTTAATTAAATATTATTTTTTTGAATTAAATAATTTAAATTTTGATATTTAGATAAAATATTATATTGGTCTTTATAATTTTTTCTTTTAATTATATAATGGATTCTTATTCTATTATATATTTAAACTAAGTAATATTATATTGATAAACTCCACAAATTAGTGTTGACTAGAACCCTTAATTTAATGAAAATATAACCCAAAACAAAATCTAGACCAATCGAGATTTAAAAGTGAAATTCTAACCGTGGAGATAATGCACAAACGTTACTATTCCTTTTTGACATGAATTAGAGCATCATTTTATATATTCCATTTTCTAGTATTTCTTTATTTGCATCATTAACTGATCTTGAACACGTTTATGATGATGTGTAACCTCTAACATTATGTAAGTTATATATAAGTTCCCACTCATAAAGAAATAACTTTATCATTGCAAGTTCAAGGAAACACAAAAGCATATAGTATTCTTAATCATAGGTTTATTGTTTAAGATACTGTTAGATTAAACATGACATAAAATAGAGCTATATAATGTGTGTGCTAGTTATAAATTATTCTTACTTCAAAGTGTTAACTTCAAGGCAAATAATGAAGCTTATACAAATAGCATGAAATGATAAGGAATAAACAGAATTTTCAAGAGCATCAAATGTAAGTAGAGACTGATAGTTAAGGGTGAAATCATCCTAACTTATGTAGTACAAAAAAATGTATAGTCATTGCATCCCAAGCTTGATACATGTCCTCATTTGGTTTGTTGGTTCTCTTATCTTTTGGGATAAAAAATATAATAGATATATCAAGAATAGCAACCCTCCCATTTTCAACTTGAACACTCTAGTAGACATAATTATTTTTTAAAGATTTATTTACCAAATTGTGTTAGTTCTAATATTGACCTAGGATATACCCTACAAATATCTATGGATTCACTAATAATATAAACTTAGGTTTACTTAAAATATTTGGTTCTATAATCCACAAGCTAATGTTTTTGAGGGGTTTGGTAAATGTCAACATTGGACAATAATTTAGCATACTCTCACTCTAAGTCTAATTTTATCAATGGTTAATCTTATTAAAAATAATTTATTTTTTCATTATCATTTCTCACTCAATGTAATAAGATTATTTGAAAATTAATGTTTTGATTAGATTAAAATGGGAAGGGCATGTACCCATCATAGAGCAACCATAAAGGAAAAAATAAAAAAAAGCTCACCAAAGATGAGGAAAGGATGAGACAAAGAGAACAACATGACCAATAAGGCTTTTGACTGGAGCCAACAACCAGGAGAAAGATTTGGAAAGACCCAAAACCCAAAGAGCCAATCAAGGAGGTTTGTATCCAAACTTCAACATAGACTTCAGAGTAGGAGCAGGGTGAAAAATAGGTGAGCCACCAATCTTATTAGCAAAATTTCTCTTATGCTTAAAAGAAGCACCATCGAGCCTAAAGATGGCAACAAAAAAATTCTCATTACCAATAATAGTGGGAGCCAACCAAGAAGAAGAAGCACCAAACCCAACATCTAGCTTCCTTTTTACCCCTAACATAGGACTATTATCAACAATCCCATGGGAGGCCTAGGTCGCAGTAGACTAGAAAATACTTTCTTTATTTTGAGTACTCATAGTATAATTTAGATCTTTCTCATGATGATGTTGTCCCCGAGCAATAGGCTGAAACAATCGAGTAGATTCATAGAGTAGCTATTTCTCCCAAGAATCAAGCCTGGAGCAAAGGTTCGCACATTATGGCAACACAAAACTAGACTCAACAAAAACAAAAGATTGAGAAAAAATAAAGTGGGATCTATCTTTAGTGACCTTATCTAAGGTAACAAAATAGCCAAAAACATTAGCAATATCTTGAATAATATCATTATCCAAAAATTCCAAAGGAAGCTCAAGGAGATGAATCCAAAGAAGATGCAAGTTAAGCTTAGTGACATCAAAGCTAATAGACCAATATTGAAGGTGAAGAAATGCCTTACCAAAAAACCAAGGGCCTTCATGACAAATGTGAGTGTAGTCCTCCAAGGAATTGAAGGAAAAAAGAAAATAAAAATCCCATTCATCAAAGCTAAGATACAAAGACCAAGAGCAACCCAAAGCTCAGAAGCCCACTTGTGAATAACATCAATATGTGGTCTAAAGCCATAAAATCTACCAATATGGGTAGCTTGTAGACCAACCACACATTCTATCAATCCACCTACCAAGAAAGGTGAGTGAAAGAAGGAGAAGCAATAGGATTCTCAATAGTCCTAAGAAAATTTAGAGAAGCTTCTTGAGAAACAAATCCAGAAGTAGTAAGTCCTTTAAGATCATGATGGTCAAAATCTAAACAAAGAGAAAAAGGAACCAAGGACTAGGGAGCACCCAAAGTAGAGCTATCCTCCAACTCAATCTAAACAAGAGTAGAAGGATTGGGGACCTCCAAAGGAGACCCCATAACAAAACCCCATAGAATAGGACACAAAACCCCCAGAAAGCCAAGTTTCCACAATGGAGAGCTATGAAGTAGCTAAAAGTAGGGGAGGAGACAAAGGAGGTGATAAAAATATCCTCTCTTGACAGATTTGCATAAGTCAGACCCAACCTAGCTCAAACAATTAGACCCCTCAACACCCATGAAATGCTTCTCCATAGGAGAATCCGACAAATCCCTTTAACAATGAATGTTGCACACACATGTGACATAATATAATTAGTTAGCTCAACAAATAATTATGATCTTTTATAATATTTACTTTATGTATTTCTCTTTATAGATTTCATATTTTTTCTAAGATATGGCCTAAAACAAACTTGATACCATTTAAATAAGTACAACATTTAGATCATCCATAAAGGGATACATGATAACTTATGATTGGCCATATTTTATTAATGACTAAGAATCCACTTGAATGGAGACTTGATGAGTGGAATTCAAGGATTACCTTCTAGATTCATAGAATTGAATTCCATTAAAGGTTCATGTGATAGATGAGGAAGTAGTCTCAAGAATAAATTAATAGAATATAATCCCATGAAGGGATATCAAAACGATATTAAGGTAGAATGAAAGGGGCCGCTTGAGAAAATATATTTAAATTTTAAATATATCAAGGCCATATTTTCCTACAATGGGTACAATAAAATAGATAAAAGGATATCAATTTATTTTATTCTTGCAATTCTATATAATGCTACTATCCTATACTAGTATTGGAAAAGAGTATATGTTTCAATAATATTATAAAAGATATTTCTACATGTAGTTTTGAAAAATGTCGTCGGTGACATTTACACACTTGTTTGGGCCCTCCTTGTGAAATTGGGCTTAAGGATGATGTAACTTAGTGTTGTAATGTGTCTAACACACTCACATTATCTCTTGAGCTCTTGTGAACTAATGAATTTAAATGGTACCTTTATAAAGTGTTTTGAAGTGTTGTAAAACATTTTCACACTTTTCTAAGGTTGTATTAAAGGACTAAACATAATAAATCTCTTTTTAACCAAAATGTTCCTTAATTATACATTATTTAAAAGTGTTGTAGAGTGTTGTAACAAAATTTCACCCTTTTATAAGGTTATCATTAATAATTGGGCTTTCTTATGCTTTAATTAGCCTTATTTTACAACTACAAGCCTCATTTAATGCATCTTTTCGAGGATAATCCTTACAAAAATCAACATCCAATCATAATATTGGTGTTTTTAGGCTCTGTGCCCTAGATTTAGTGATCCAAGACTCATTCATCACCTGGGGTGAATGATTCCCACCTAGGTTTTTGGGTCTTGAACTTGGTTTCACACATTTCTAAGCATTTTTTAAAATCGTCCCATAAATTATGCCTAATGGGACTCATTTTCCACCTTAGCAAAATGAGTCTCGTGTGGCCCAAAATTAAAATTAATTCAAAATTTTTCCAGGATTTTATTGTCCTAGATCTTATGCCAACTTGTAGTGTTGTAATTTTGAGAATTCTTGCATAATTAAGTATAAATACAAGGTTCGTTCAGTCATTTTCCCCTAAGACTTTTGTGAGAGAATTAATAACAGAAAGTTTGAGTTCACAAGAGCATTCAAGTATTTACAAGAGTATTCAAGGGTAGTCAAGGGCATAATTCCTCATCAATTGTCACAGCAATTCAAGATTCATCATCATGTCAAGCATATAAAGTGTCAAGTATGTTATTGATCTGGTGTTTTTATATAGCATTGAAGATCCAAGATCAAGTATTGTTCTACTCCTATTGGCAAGATCAAGATCTACATCCTTTATGGTCATTTCATGTTGAGTTATTGATTTAAAAGACATCATTTACAAGGCATCATTCAAGGTATTATTGTCCATGATTCATGTTATTTGTTTCATGTTTCATCATTTGGTTTAATTACCTAAAAGGAGTTTGACCAAGGCAAACACCCATTCACTAGCAATCAACAAGTTTTTCTCCTTTTTACATGTGTGATTGCATATCTAGGTGTCTTAGAGCATGAAGAATCATTGAATATTAGGTTACAAGCTTGGAGAAAGTTGTTCTAGTTGTCTCCTCAATTGCAAGGTTGGAATCTTCACTCAAAGGTCACCTACAACCCAAAAATTAAGGTTTTGGATCTTGAAATCAATCAGGAAGGACATAGCAGATTGAGAGGTATAGATCTAAACTTTAAATTCCCAAAAAAGTGTAAGTGGACTGATTCGACATAAGTGAATGAGTCCCACTCTATGTGTTTTCTAGAAATATTTGTAGATTCAAATACCCTTTTTCCCGAAACCTGCTCTTGTGCAAAAATCCAAAATTGGGACTGATTTGCCGAGAATGGTGAATGAGTCCCAGTAGGTCAAATAGTCATAATTATCTTCAAGTTTCCAGGTACACACATTTCATCTTAAAGTTTTTTATTTTGTTTTATATGCATTTCTAGGTCATTTAATTCAATTTTGCATCATATTAGGGTTTTTCATTTCATCTTGCATTTCATTGTCTTTTCCAAGTCTTAACTTGGTGGTGAACCCCTCATTAATCCATAATCATACCCTAAGACAGTCCCTTAGCAGAACTCTTACCTTTATTATATTCTTGGGTTGAGATCTCTAGGGCATCCTTGAATGTTAGTTGAAAAATGGATGCTTTATGGTTTTGGACATAGAACCTTGGTCAAACACCTTGTTGGTAATTAAACCTTGAAATGAAATAAAATTAGAATGGAGAATGATCAATGAACAAATGAAAATGTTGAAACTCACCAAACCCTTCAATAAAGCATCTCAAATAGCCACTAAGAGGAATGTAATATCCTAAGAGAGATCATTCTCTTGAGGGACATCACAACCAATGTTATCCACAAAGAAAAAAAAACATCATATGAAGTAAGAAAACTGCACCATGAACCATGAAAATGGAGAATGCAAAAGAATAATGCCAATGTATGTCCCCACTTTAAAGAAATTGCTAAACACCATACTATGATAAGTTATTTTAAAGTAACAAATAATAAATAAGACATGAGAGCTAACTTGGAAAGCCCTATGCCAAGTCATATGTTTCCAAATGAAGCTATGTCACGCAAAAGAAAGGGAAAAGAGAGGGGTTGTCCCCAAAAATGAAAATAATAAACACATAAAGGGATCTATTGGATCTCAAAAATATAGAATACAAATCCTAAGAGGATGCCTAACTCTATGATCAGACTTGCAACTTTCTTGAACCAATGAATGGAGATAACCTATTTGGTTGATGACTCCCTGCAGTTCAGGCTCTACTAGACCTAGGCGGGCGGACCTTTATAATGGAGCAGATTAAAAGAATATATGATTTGGTTGAATTAATGGATTTATCCACAATGGAAAATAGTGGGGGATAGATGAAAGCTTGTGAATTAATCCTACTCCTAGTACTAAATTTAAAATGTGAATGTTTAAATAAGATTTTATGGAATTCTAAAATAAAATGGAATGACCAGTGCTTACTAATGTTGGGCTAATAGAGTCAAGATGGTGCAAGGGAACCCAAGGGTTGTCCTGCCTCCATGAGGCCTTTTTCATGTTTGTTTTTTTTTTTCAATATGTCCTTGATGTAATAAGGCCCAATGGAACATTTGTAATAGGTGTCAAAGTTCAAATATAAACTTGGTGTAACCAAGTAATGATTTTAAGTAACTTAAAAATAGTTGTAAACACACTAACCAATGGCATCCTCATTCAAAAACTAGTTGAGGAAAATTGGCAGAGGTTGTGTCATGTTTAAAAATCCTCCATGTGGTCGTGGCAAGGATGATGTTGGGATTATTGAAGAATTGAATGAAAAGAACTTTGTTTTTCTCTAATTTCCAACATTCTTCCTCTATTTTTCTGCTTGGTATAGATTGTGACATCACTGTACAAGATCAAAAAACCCATGGGCTGATAGAGGATAGAGTTACCTTCCTTTTGGTGGTGATTTGTGGCAATTTCATCAAGGAAATCGATAGTTACATCTATTTTTATAGAAGTGGGTCTAAAACCCTACCAAACCAGGGTTTGAACATAAAAATGCCTTAATATTTCCACTCCACCATGGGAGAAATATAATTCTTGGTGGAGTGGTAGGTTTAGGAGTGTTCTTCATGTTGCAAGTGGTTTCATGGAGAGAAATAGGGTTATGCATGAGATCCATGATGTCTTAGGCTTGGCATCTCTATGTGACAGGCCTAGAATTGATCCTAAAAGTAAGTATCTTGCAACTTGTTGAGTTTTCATGCTAGAATGATGCATGGAATATGTAAAATAGGGCTTGGGGAGTCCTAAGGAACCTATTTCTGGCATTAGGGGTGTTTGGGTGTTCCTAGATAGGTTGGTTCCTTCACTATACATGCCTAATTAGGATTCTTAGTGGCATTGAAACTCAGTAAATTAGAGTAACTCCTTTTAGTGTCTTATCTTGTGAGTTTTGGGACTTGTTGGGGGCCTTTAAGGGATGTATGATTCCTATTTATATTCCCTGGTTTAAGTCTTATAAAAAATTTATTTTGACTATCCCGATTGGACATGACTATAAGGATGCATGGCCTTATATGGGAGCAATTGATAGTTGGGAGTTTTTGAGCATAAAGTAAGGTTGTATGGTCATAACCTATCATGTTGAGTTTTTCCAAGCCTCCTCCAAGCCATTTGATCATGTATGGATGTGAGATCCCAAGTTGGATGGTTGGGTTGCTTTGGTGAAGGAATAGTGGAATTGGTGTGTCCACTTAGAGTATTTGAGAGAAGATTTTCAATAAAGTCTTGCTTTCCATGCCCACTCTACATCAGAGTGGCATCAAAGCCAGGTTCTCATTGTGAAGGTTGAGAAAATATTGTGAGTCATTGAGGTGTGAAGGAACAATGCCTCCAGAAGGTTGGTTTTTGGTTGCAAAGGATTTGAAAGCCTTGAAAGCGAGGGTAGAAGCATTAGAAGCCAGAAAAAGAAGGAGAGTGGCTACTGATGAAGAGGGTACCTTAGAGGAAGAGGTAGTGGGTGAGGATGGAAACCCTCTACAAGAAGAGGATATGGCTCCTTTGGAAAGGAGACTCCTTGGTGCTTTGCAATCCATAAAAGGAGAGACTTGTGTAGCGAAGATGGGTCTACCAACATATGGGGGGAAGATGAATGGTGAAGAAGTGATGGAATGGGTGGATGATTTGAATAACTACTTTGAGTATAAGGAAGTGGCAGAAAAAAATAAGGTAAATTTTTCCAAGACCAAGTTGGAAGGGTCTGCACTAACGTGGTGGAACTACATCCAAGGAGAAAGGGTGAAAATGGGCAAGACCATGATTAACTCATGGGATAGGATGGTGAGAAAATTGAAGGCACAATTCCTTCCTTCAGAATATGAAGTGAAAGTGCTTAGGAACTACAAAAGCTAAAACAAAAATACATGTATGTGGCTACATATACTGAGGAATTTCAAAAAACTTAGTATGAGGTGTAGCCATGTGGAGAATGGAAAAAAGAAAGTTCCCATGTACATAAATGGCCTACAATTTGGAATTCAAGATGATATCAACCTAGTGACCCCTAAGATAGTGGAAGATTGTTCCCAAGTGGCATGTAGGGCTAAAGAGAAGTTGACAAGGAAGCAAGAGAAGCAAGGAAGGGGCAGAGGCATAAATTTTAGAGGAAGAGGCAAAGGCAAAAAAATTAGAGGAAGGGGTGGTTTTTGTGGAAGAAATCAGTCACAAAGATCACACGGGGAATCAAGTGGAAGCCAAGAACCAAGTCAGGAATCAAGAGGTAGATTTAATGGAAGGATTCCTAATGAAAGAGGAAGATCCAATGGATCAAGAAGAGGTTTGAATGCATTCTCCAGTAGGTGCTTTAGCGGTAATTAGTTTGGACACCTGACCTTCAAATGTCCAGAGAAACAAGCTTCAAAATCTAAAGTTGGGGATAGGAGGAACCAATTAGTGCAAGAAGAAGATGCTCAAAGTGTAAATTCACCTTCCAAACATGTTGAACCTGAGTTTGGAGAAATTTTGATGATGAGGAGGACACTTCTTAAGGTTCCAAGCACTAAGGAGCCATCCCAAAGGAAGTCTTTGTTTAGGACATGCAAATCCCATGGAAAGGTATACTAGGTGATTGTAGATTCATGATCCATAGATAACTTACTATCCCTAGAAATGGTTGAGAAACTAAATCTGAAAAGAACTCCTCATCCCACACCATATAGGGTGTCTTGTTTGAGCAAAGGTCAATAGGTGCTTGTCAATGAACAATCTTGGGTAGAATTCCATACTAGAGAGTATAAGGATAAAATCCTTTATGATTTTATTCCCATGGATGTCTGCCACATACTTCTAGGCTTCCCTTTGTATTATGATGGGAAAGCACATCATGATGGTTAGAAAAACACTTACAAGATAAAAAAAGATGGAGAATCATTCACCTTGAACCCTTTTTTGGATGAGGGAATGGACAAACAGCTTGGGTCTCATATCATGGTGGTAGGAGTGAAAGATTTTTTGAATAACTTAAAGGAAGAGGGGGGTATATGGTTTTCCTTGATTGTTAAGCCAAAATGTAGGTCAGTTTTATCCACAAAGAGAGGAGAAACCATTCATAGTGAAGTCCAAGCCTTGTTGGAAAACTACAATGACATTGTGGTAGATGACTTACCTAGCTCCCTGCCTCTAGTCAAAGATATCAGTCACCATATAGACCTAATTCTAGGTGCCACATTTCCTAATAAGGCCACCTGCAAGATGACCCCTACTCAAAATGAAGAAATAGGAAAACAAGCTCAAGAGCTATTGGATAGAGGCTTAGTTAGGGAGATTCTAAGCCCTTATGTAGTATCTACCGTGTTGGCTCCCAACAAGAATGGAAAATGGAGGTTGTGTACTGATTCAAGAGCCATAAATAGGATAACCATCAGATATAGGTTTCCTATGCCAAGGATGGAGGATCTCATGGAGTACCTAAGAGGGGCTTTCTATTTTTCAAATATTGACTTGAAGAGTGGGTATCATCAAATAAGAATCGGAGAGGGGGATGAGTGGAAGACAACATTTAAGACTAATGAAGGTCTTTATGAGTGGATGGTGATGCCTTTTGCTCTGTCCAATGCACCCAATACCTTCATGAGATTAATGAATGAGGTATTGAAACCCTTTATTGGAAAATTTGTTGTGGTTTATTTAGATGAGATTCTTGTGTTTAGTAGGTCCAAAGGGGAGCATTTGGAGCATCTTCACAAGGTCTTAAGAAGGTGGCATGAAGAGAAGTTGTTGATAAACTTGCAAAAGTGTGAGTTCATGAAGGAGGAGTTAGTGTACCTTAGGTTTGTCATATCAAAGGGTAGTTGGAAGATGGATCCATCAAAGGTTGAGGCCATTCTCAATTGGCCACCACCCAAGTCGGTAAGTGATGTGAGGAGCTTACATGGCCTTGTGAGTTTCTATAGAAAATTCATAAGGGATTTTAGCCACATATGTCCACCCATCCTAGACACAATCAAGGGAGATAAGAGGAGTAATTTTCTATGGACTAAAGAAGCAAATGAAGGGTTTGAATGCTTGAAAAAAAAGGTATCTCAAAAACCTATCCTTAGTTTACCTAATTTTAACAGAGTTTTTACCATTGAATGTGATGCAAGTGGCCAAGCTATAGGTGTCGTCCTAAGCCAAGAAAGGAGACCGCTTGCATTCTTTAGTGAAAAGCTAAATGAGGAAAATAGCAAATACTCTTCATATGATCTAGAACTTTATGCCATTTTTCAAGACCTAAAGAAATGGAGACATTACTTATTGCCAAAGGAGTTAATTGTGTTTACTAATAACCATTCACTTAGTTTCTTGAATGGACAAGACAAGTTGAACCAAAAAAAAATGAAGTGGGTTGAATATCTACAAGCATATACTTTCTCCATTAAACAAAAGAAAGGACAAGCAAACAAAGTTGCAGATGACCTTAGTAGAAGGGTCGTGGCGGTCAAAGAAGTACAATTGCAAAGTGTGGGTATAGAAGCCCTCAAAGGTATGTACAAGGAAGATGAGGATTTCCAGGATGCTTTTACTACTTGCTCTCAATTTTTAGATGCTTTTCAAACTGAATATGTTGATTATGTTTTGCAAGATGGTCTATTGTTCAAAGGGGCTCAATTCTACATACCCAAATGTTCTATGAGGGTGAACTTGATAAGAGAAAAGCATATTCGGAGTCTTGGAGGGCACTTTGGACTTGATAAAACCTTGGAGCAGGTTAGAAGGTTCTATTTTTGGCCTAGGATGCAGGTGGATGTGAGGAAGTTTGTGGAGAATTGCACCATATGTCAAAGAGAAAAGGGAACCACCTGAAATTTAGGCCTCTACCAAACTCTACCCATACCCAATAGACCTTGGTAAAGCATAAGTATGGACTTTGTCTTAGGGCTGCCTAAGACACAAAGAGGGTTTGATAGTGTTTTTTTAGTGGTAGATAGATTAAAATGGCACACTTTATTCCTTGTAAATGCACTAGTGATGCTTCTAACATTGCAGGACTAGTTTTCAAAGAATTTGTGAGAATCCATGGTCTTTGATTGAACATTATATCATACAGGGATGCCAAATACATAGGTCACTTTTGGAGGACCTTGTGGAAGAAGTTAGGCACAAATTTGGCATATAGTTCTTCCTACCATCCTCAAACAAATGGACAAACAAAGGTCGTAAACAAGTCACTTGGTAATTTTTTGAGGTGTTTGACGAAAGAACATGGCCTAAAATAGGAGCTAGTGCTTCCCCAAGTTGAATATGCATACAATGACTCCATAAACAAAAGCATAGGCAAAAGTCCCTTTGAGGTGGTATATTGAATGATCCCAAGGGGTATTATTTGAATTGAGAGATTTGAAGGGAATGGAGAGGAAGAGTGCAGAAGGAGAGAAGTTTGCAATAGAAATGAGGGATATTCATGAACAAGTGAAGGAGAATCTTAAGAAAAGTGTGGAGAAATACAAGGAAAAAGTAGATTTGAAGAGGAAAAATATCTAATACAATGTGGGAGATTTGGCATTTTCATATTTGAAGAAAGAAAGGTTGCCTAAGGTCAGATACACCAACCTCCAAATGAAGAAGATAGGCCCTTGCAAGATAATCCACTAATTTGGGAAAATTTCCTATGAGATAACACTCCCTCCTGGAGTGGCTATCTCTCCCATACTTAATTTTGATGACTTGTACCCCTTTAAGGGATCTTTGGATGTAGGTGCAGGTATAGAAGCTAATGAAGATTGGGTGTAGGACCTTCCACCTTAAAAACCATTGAATCTTGAAGAAATCCTAGACACCAAGGAGGTAAAAAGGACAAGAAACAAGGTATATAATGAATATATGGTTAAATGACAGGGTCTACCACCAAAGGATTCAACTTGGATGAGTGAAAAATACATCAAAGGCCATGGTACTTCTCTACAACAACTAATATCAGGTGGAACTTGAGATCTTTTCAACCCCTGGTGTATGGTGCAGGGACACCCAGGGGTTCTCATGCCTCTATGAGCCCTTTAACATGTTTGGTTTTTTTTTCCAATATGTACTTGATGTAATAAGACCCAATGGACCATTTGTAATAGGTTTCAATAGGTTTCAAAGTTTGAATATAAACTTGGTGTAACTAAGTAATGATTTTAAGTAATTTGAAAATAAACTTGTAAACACACTAACCAATGGTATTCTCATTCAAACAATAGTTGGGGACCATTGGAATAGGTTGTATCATGTTTAAAATTCCTACATTTGGTTGAGGCCACATTGATGTTGGGATTTTTGAAGAATTGAATGAAAATATCTCTATTTTTCTATGATTTCCAGTGTTTTTTAAAAAATTTATGCTTGGTACGTACTATGAAATAATTGTACAAGATCAGAACAACCATGGGCTGATAGAGGATAGATTTACCTTCCTTTTGGTTGTAATTTGAGGCAATTTCATCAATGAAATCGAAAGTTACATCTATTTTTGTAGAAGTGGGTTTGAAACTCTATCAAACCAGGGTTTAAACACAAAAATGTCTTAATCTTTCCATTCCATCATGGGATAAATCTAATTATTGGTGCAATGGTAGGGTTAGGAGTGTTCTTCATTTTTTAAGTTGGTTTAGGGAGATAAATGCGGTTTGGCGTGAGATCCATGATGTCTTAGGCTTGGCATCTCTATGTGACAAGCCTAGAATTGATCTTAGAATTGAGTATCTTGCAGCTTGTTAAGTGTTCATGCAAGAATGATGCATGGAATGTGTCAAAGAGGGCTTGGGGAGTCCTAAGGAACCTATTGGTGGCATTAGGGGTGTTGGGGTGTGCCAAGATAGGTTGGTTCCTTCACCATGTAGGCCTAATTAGGCTTCTTGGTGGCATTAAAGCATAGTAAATTGGAGTAACTCCTTTTAGTGTCTTATCTTGTGAGTTTTTTGAATTTTTGGGGGACCTTAAGGGATTTTTGATTCCTATTTAAAGTTCCTATTTTAAGTCTTAGCAAAATATTATTGTGACTATCTCAGATGGATAGGACTACAAGGATGCATGGGCTTATATGGGAGTGATTTCAATAGTTGGGATTTTATGAGTACAAAGTTAGGTTGTATGATCATGACCTATCATGTTGAGTGTGTCCAAGCCTCCTCCAAGCCATTTGGTCATTTCTGGATAGGAGAGCCCAAGTTGGATGGTTGGGTTGCTTTGGTAAAGGAATAGTGGAATTGGTGTGTCCACTTAGAGTACTTGAGAGAATATTTTCAATAAAGTCTTACTTTCCCTACCGTCTCTGCATCACAATAGGTAAATAATATGTGAATTAATTACTAACTACAATTTAAATTGCTTGGCATTTATGACTATTTATACCTTGTATAAATATCCAAGACTGTAACTATTAGACTCTTCTTATTGATCCAAATGATTCTTACCAGGTTACTGTGATTAATTAAAAGGAAATTTAAATCCTTCCTTGAAGGAATCAGTTAACTAAACCACACAAAATTAGCAAGTTTTCCCTAAAAATTAAAATACTTCTAGTTTGAATAACAAGATAGAACCAAACTCGAGATAGTTTGACAATTTTATCGAGTATATATCTCTTCTTTAATGATCCAAGTGATACAACCAGATTACTGTGATCTATTAAAAGGATATTTAATTCTCTGAGAGAAACCAATTAACGAAACCACACAAGAACAAAAAATGTGTTTTGATAAATTGAGTTCTCACACTCCAATTTAAATAATATGAAAGCACCAATCTAGAGATAGCCAAATAATCATATATTAATAACAAATAATTGACACTAGTATTGGACCACCAATTTATGCATTCTTCTCCATTATAGAATCTCAAAATATTTTGCAATACATAGAATAATTTTCTATTAAGACAACTCGTCAACCTATCCAACTGCCTAACTACTAATTCTAATCTCTTTCTAATTCATTTGATTTTATTTGGCATATATACATTATATCTTCTAGGGTTATGACAAGACTATTCTCTTCTACTGCATCACTTCACTTTATTTTAATTAATTTTCTTCAAAAAATTAAAATATTTTAATCTACATTGTCTTTGTTGCTTCTTGAAATTTTAATCTTCATTTATTCATTAAGCCTTTTTGTTGTCAATTTATCACTCTATGTTTTACCCGAGATGTCCTTTGAGAAAAATAATTACCCACTTCATTAATTCCTCGAAAGTATTTTATTTTCCAAAAGATCGTTTTAATTTTCTCTTTTCATCTTTGGTAAAGAATGTTCTACCTTCTAGTTCAAATATTTAATAATTTTCTACCCTTCATGCTTTTTGTGGGTAAAATAATCATCCGCTATATGATCCCCTTGGTAAAAATGTGAAGTTTATATCTTCTCGAAGTAATATTCCTTTTCATTTTAATTATACTTTATTCAAACTTTTGTCAAAATTTGACCTTGAATTAAAGCATTCAGGAGGCTTATTTTATCTCACACTGATATTAGAGAGTCTCTCTGATGCATATTTCTATAGGAAGACTGTATCGGTGAGACTTCAAACCACTCTTTCCGATCGGTGATACTTCAAACCAAATTTTGTGGATATCGATGTAACTTCATACCACTCTTGTCAATCTGTGTGACTTCAAACCACTCTTGCAGATATCGGTGAAAATTCATACCACTCTTGCAGATATTGGTGAGACTTCATACCACTCTTGTAGATATCAGTGAGACTTCATACCACTCTTGTCGATATTGATGTGTCTCCTTGATGAAGTATGCTTGTTGGGCTATTCGTGAGACTCTCCCCAAAAACCACATCGGCGTAACCTTCATAATAGGCAAGACTTGAGGAAACCACTTCAAAAACATATGTCTCTCTGATGCGTATTGCTATAGAAGATTGTATCGATGAGACTTCAAACCGCTCTTGTCGATCGATGAGACTTCATACCACTCTTGCCGATATCGTTGAGACTTCAAAACAACTCTTGTCGATTGGTGAGACTTCAAACTAATCTTGAAGATCGGTGAAACTTCAAACCAACTCTTTCTGATGGAGTTTTACTTTGCTGCACAGTGACCAAAATGAGTTCGGTAGCCTCAGAAATTGCTTTGAAAAAATGATTAGAGGATCTCCAAAAGTCACAAAAATGCACCAAAATGTTATTTGTGATAGTGGAGAATGGTTGCAGAATGATTTGGCATGAAGTGATCAAGATTGAAAACTGTTAACGCTCAAAGTTGCTTATTTAGCATTTTTTGAAAACTGCCACTTCAAAGTCAATTGAAACTCTCCAACTTGCCTTCTTGGAAAAATATCAAATGTGATACTGAGAAGCTACCATCCTAGATACTAGTTCATTTAAGTTTAATGAACATTTTTACAAGAGGTTTTTCCATCATTTTATTTTCTTCACCAAATATCAAGCATCAAAGTTGACCGTTTTGTAGTTGTTCTAGAAGTGCAATCTTCAATTGGGTAAAACCCATCTGGTTTTGATTTTGGAAAACTATCAAATCATGTACTGAAGCTCTGAAAATTGATATGGATGCACATTGAGATAAGGAGAATCTGAGACACCAATCAGTTTTTCTTGACACTCTTTTAGTTGCCTAATATTATCCTCCAAATTTGACCCTTTTCGCAGTTTTAACATTGTGTAAACAACAAACCTTCACATAACCCTTCAACTTGGCCTTTTGAAACTTTGTTAAATCTAATCATAGGAAGCTTAAATTGTGTGTTCCTACTCACATATGGTATATGAACACATCTACAAAGTGATTTTGCATGAAATTTCGTAGGCTTCATATTATGATTTTTCAAAGTGGGTTATTTGAGCAAATTTTTCAACTATACTTCTAATTGCTGGAATCAAATTTTTCATCATGGGAACCTAAAATTTTGCAAGAATTTTCATGAAATTTTAGGCTCCCATAGTGGCTCCATCTAGGGATGTATGCCCCTTGTGGGCATAGCAAGAATCCAGGTCTCTCAGAGAGCAAACCAAGTGCTTTACTTAGTGGGCAACAAAGTCAAACTTCATCTTTTCTTTGAATTTGTATGATCTTGCAAAATTACACTACAACTAATGGCACAAGGCCACTAAGAAATAAATTCCCCTATTTTTTCCTTTCATATACCATGTTTCGATATGATTTCATCAAATTCCTCTTGAGAATATTCATGTAATTTTCCCTATTATATCAACTACCATTGGAAACCTTCAAAATAACACCACATTCAACATTACCCATATTTATTTTTGTATTCTTTGATTCACAACTAAGAATATTTTGAAAATTGTTACTATAATGTGACAAAATCATGCCCCATTCATTACACCAGGAACTTTTATTCTCAATCCAAAATTCTCCACCATTTTAATGTATCATGAAATAGTCTCTCGACTGAACTGAAAAATGAAAATATTTACAACTTAAGTGATTGGGTCTACTTCATCATAATTTTGTATAGATGATCTAAAATTATCATATGGCCTTTGATGCAAACTAGGAAAACAACTTCTAGGTGTATGGGAAGAAAGACAATTATGCCCATTCATGTTGCTCACTTCATATTTTGCATTCTTTTCACATGAGTTTGAAAATTCTGTCATATTAACATCTTTTGAGACACTCCAATCTGAAATACTTTTTATCTCTTCCCTACCACCAATTGATAGTGGAATTTTTTTTTGATCCATAGAGTCATCCTTATGCATATTTGAATCAATCAATATTGAACAGTCATCATCAATCATATGCAAACCAATATCTTTCTCTTGTAGGAAAAAGATCTTGAAGTCTGATTTACATATTCCTTCTTGAGTAGAAACAAACATATGATCTTGATCAACTTCTAGGTTTCCCTCATCATTTTCATAAAAAATACTCTCACTATCAAATAAAATGCATGTTGGACATGAAACTTCAACATCATTCTTGTGTGCATATTTCTGATACACCATAATCAGTAAATCTGAAATTTTCTCACTGCTAAGTGAACACACTTGCTCTTCATCTATCTTATTGTTGATGTACTCTTCATCTTTTTTATCATTAAAAAATGGTAATTCAAATACATTGATTTCACATTCATTTTCTTCACAAATTGGTAC
The DNA here is from genome assembly GCA_007115665.2 of Sequoiadendron giganteum. Taxonomy (NCBI): domain Eukaryota; kingdom Viridiplantae; phylum Streptophyta; class Pinopsida; order Cupressales; family Cupressaceae; genus Sequoiadendron; species Sequoiadendron giganteum. The sequence goes on from CM021104.1 coordinate 221,023,752, forward strand.
ACCATCCCAATTATTAGAAAATACTTCATCCTCATCATAAAGTGGATTTGAATACACATGAAATTCATGTTCTAGCACACCTTAGAAAAATTTCATCCGATCTTCTATCTTTTCATCATATAATGGATTTGAAAAAAATTGAAAACCATTTTCAAGAGTACAAACCTCTTTTTATTTTATTGTGTCATCATGGCACTCAACTATAGATGGAGGTTTTATTTTCTCATTGTTAAATGGACTTACACTTTCCATTGCTTCTTCCTCTTGATCTCAATAAAAGCTTCAAGAATCACTTAATTGTAAATCCACATGATTGTCATCAAAATCTGAATTTTCAATGGATTCCTCACAGTCACAATTTTTTATGCAGGAGAGACCCTTTATATCTCCATCCTCCTCATGGAGGCTATCATAGGAATTGTCTTCACTTGCATATTTGTCTTCCATGAACTGATCACAGTCATTGCCTTCTTCGTTGTTGTAGGGCATACCATCTTCTTTTATTTTAGCTTCCCATTTGTTGTCTTCAATGCTATGGAAATGCATACATGGTTGCACTTCCACTTCATCTAAATCATGGTTGATATATTCCTCTGGTAAAATTTTTCCAGCAACATCTTCAATGCTGCAATCATCTTCCAAGGTGGAAGATTGGCCTTCAACAATTTCATCTACATTCAAATCTTAAGTATCATCATTGAGAATTTCACTTGTACCTGGTTCTTCTATTGACTGCATTATTTTCCCAATTTATTCATCCTCATCAGTTACTGCTATTATCTTCATAATTTTTCTTATCTACGATGTGATTCCATTCATCTATTGGATTAAAAGCAACTGGTATCCATGATTCAAGCCAATAAGTTGAATTAGGCTCATATACTTTCATGAACTGCTCAATGAACTCAAACTTACTAGGAGGGGAATCAATAGGTATTTTCCCACAAATATCTGCCATTCTTTTGACCAAAGAGTGCCTAGATTCTCCTCTATATCTCCTTATGTCAAGAAAGGCATCCAAAAGACTTTTGTTTCTTTCTTGAATATGAAAAAAATTGTCTTTTTTCTTCACAAATTGTTTATTCTGATATGTACCTTGCTACAGATTTTGATTGATATTTCCAAGTGGGATAGAACTGTGTTTCACTTGATATTGATTGTGTTGATTACCTTGGTAGCTTACTAGTCTTTGTCCAAGAGGGATAGGATAATAATTTATTTGTTTTGAAGACTGTGATGAATAAATATTCTGCTGTGAATAGAGTGCATTTCCCCTACTATGAAAATTCCTAGCTATATTATGAGGCACTTGTGAGGTCCAAGGTCTACTTGTATTTACATATTCATCATCATTATAGAATGGTATATTTTGTGATGCATTTGGAACACGTTTATCTCTCAATTGCAATAGTAGTTGGTCCAATTGTAGCAATTTTTGGTCCAATTCTTTACACTCTCTTATTAAATGTTGCCTTCTCACTTCTTCTAACATCTTGACAAGAAATTTGTAGTAGCTTTTTATATTTTATTTTGAATGAAAATAGTTTTTTTGTTCCAAGAATAATTATGCATTATCTATCAATTTTTAATAGAGTCGACACCTACTTTTCTAAAAATTAGTAAAATGAAATGGATTTTGTAATTGTTCTTGGTTTACCTGAGTGAAATCCCCTATGAAACCAGGTGAATGCAAATGTGATTTTTTTATGAGTCTATACCAACAAAGGCTTGGATTCAATGTTGATTTGGCTTGGTCCCCAACCGAGTTGCTAATCTGTTGGATGCATGACTCGGATGGGGAGTGCAAATGAAATAATTATGAATCTTTGGTTGAAGACCAATTTTGAAACTTTGTTGACTATATAAATGGATAGGTTGGAAAATTTTCCCAATTTTTTCCCCAACAAATTTTCCAATCTATTGGATGTGTGACTCAGATGGGGAGTGCAAATGACACAATCATGAACCTTTGGTTTAAGACCAATTTTTAAACTTTATTGACTCTATAAATGGATAGGCTAGAACCAATTTTTTCTTGAATCTTCCCCAGTAGAGTCACTAATCTGTTGGATATCAAAAATGCAGGTTACAAATCCTAAGAGGATGCCTGGCTCTATGATCAGACTTGCAATGTTCTTGAACTAATGAATGGAGATAATCTATTTGGTTGATGAATCCCTGCACTTAAGGCTCTACTAGACCTAGGCGGGTAGACCTTTATAATGGAGCAGATTCAAAGAATATATGATTTGGTTGAATTGATGGATCTATCCACAATGTAAACTAATGGTGGATAGATGAAAGCTTCTGAATTACTCCTGCTCCTAGTACTGAATTTGAAATGTGAATGTTTGAATACGATTTTATGGAATTCTAAAAAAAATGGGATGACTAGTGCCTACTCCAGTTGGGCTAATGGAGTCAAGAGGTGAATGATATGTGACTTACTTACTAACTAAAATTTGAATTGCTTGGCACTTATGACTGTTTATACCTTGTATAAATGTGCAAGACTGTAGCTATCAGTCTCTTGTTATCAATCCAAATGATTCTTACCAAGTTACTGTGATTAATTAAAAGGAAATTTAAATCCTTTCTTGAAGGAACCAGTTAACTAAACCACACAAAAGCAGAAAGTGTGCCCTGACAAATAAAATACTTTTGATTTGAATAACAAGATAGAACCAAACTAGAGATAGTTTGATAATTCTATTAATTAATGGCTCTTCTTTAATGATCCAAGTGATACTCCCATATTATTGTGATGTATGAAAAGGATATTTAATTCTTCGAGAGAAACCAATTAATGAAACCACACAAGAACAACAAATTTATTTTGATAAATTGAGTTCTCACACTCCAATTTAAATAATATGAAAGCACCAATCTAGAGACAGCCAAATAATTAGATATTAACAACAAACAATTGACACTAGTGTTGGACTACCAATTTATGTATTCTTCTCCATTATATAATTTCAAAAAATTTCTCAATACATAGGATAATGATCTATTAAGACAACTGATTAGCCTGTCCAGCTACCTAACTACTAATTCTAATCTCCTCCTAATTCATTCGATTTTATTTGGAATATATACATTATATCTTCTTGGGTTATGACCCTTTGCTCTTCCACTGCAGTGCTTCACTTTATTTTAATTAGTTACCTTTGGAAAATTAAAATATTTTTATCTTCATTGTATTTGCTTCCTCATGAAATTTTAATCTTGATTTATTCATTAAGCCTTTTTGCTGAAAATTTTTCACTCTATATTTTACCCGAGATGTCCTTTGATTAAAATAATTACCCACTTCGTTAATTCCTCAAAAGTATTTTATTTTCCAAAAGATCCTTTTCATCTTCTTATTTCAAATTTGGTAAGGAAAATTCTACCTTCCAGTGCAAATATTTAATAATTTTCTACCCTAATGCTTTTCATGGGTAAAATAATCATCCACTACATGATCCCCTTGGTAAAAAGCTGAAGTTTACATCTTCTCAAAGTAATATTCCTTTTCATTATAATTATACTTTATTCAACCTTTTGTCAAACTTTGACCACATGTATTCACATTTAGGGGTGACATGAAGCATTGAGGAGGCTTATTTTATCTCACATTGATATCACAGAGTCTCTCTGATGCATATTTCTATAGGAATATTGTATCAGTGAGACTTCAAACCACTCTTGCCGATCGGTGAGACATCAAACCAACTTTTGCGGATATCGGTTAGACTTCATAGCACCCTTTGTGATTGGTGAGACTTCAAACTATTCTTCCAGATATTGGTGAGACTTCATACCACTCTTACAGATATTGGTGAAACTTCATACGACTCTTGCAAATATTGATGAGACTTCATACCGCTCTTGCCGATATTGATATGTCTCCCTAATGAAGTAAGCTTGTTGGGCTATCGGTGAGACTCTCCCTGAAAACCACATTGGTGTAACCTTCTTAATCAGAAAGACTTTATGAAACCACTGAGACAAAATGTCTCTCTGATGCATATTGTTGTAGGAAGATTGTATCAGTGAGACTTCAAACCACTCTTGCCGATTGGTGAGACTTCATACCACTCTTATAGATATCGGTGAAAATTCAAACCAAATGTTGTCGATTGATGAGACTTCAAACTACTCTTGAAGATCAGTGAGACTTCAACCAACTCTTGTCGATGGAGTTTTGCTTTGCTGCACAATGACCAAATTGAGTTGTGTAGCCTTCATAATTTCTTTGAAAAAATGATTAGATGATCTCCAAAAGTCACAAAAATGCACCAAAATGTTTAATTGTGATAGGGGAGCATGGTTGCAGAATGATTTGGCATGAAGTGATCAAGATTGAAAATTGTTAATGCTCAAAGTTGCTTATTTAGCATTTTCTGAAAACTGTCACTGTGGATGCTAAAATATGCAAATGTTAGTTTTTGTCATACATCTCCATGATCAAACAAACATAACAACAACATCATTCTTTGAACCAATGCAATGAGTACATTGCTTCAAAGAGGGGCAAAATTTAGACATGCAAAATATACACTGACATTGATGCTTTTGTCATAATGTGCCATCGGTACTGCTGACATTGATGCTTCTGTCATAATGTGCCATCGGTATCCTACTTGAATAAGTTGCTTTGTGAAGATACGTGCACTTGAATGCAAATTTTGAGAAATCTATTCTGCTTGGCTGATAGCAGTTAACTTCATCTTTGTGTGCACATCGTGATAGAGTACCTTTTGAATCCTTATGATGAAGGGTCATTGCCAACACATGGTCAATGTGAGAATTGGATATCGTGCATGGAGGCATGGATGAAGCATGTTTAGGTATAAAAGGTGGATTGGTCGACAGTTTGGAACCTTTGCCTCTCCAAACTTGGGAAGATGAGGAATAATGGATGGATATAGGATTGTGCATGGAATTAAGACCAACAACTTGGTATACTTTGTACATTGCTTGAGAAGCCTTATTTTTCCTTTGTGGACATATTTGATGGATACTTTTCCCTTTTTTGTTTTCCCCATAGTTTCTTTGACTAATGGAGTATGATAGGGATAATCTTTCTTTGTATTGTTTGGTATCCACTTGTATTTGATTTGTCCTTTGTGCTTTGCTAATTTTTCTTTGATAGCATTCTTCATGCTTTGATTCAAATATCCCTTATTTTGATGTTGGTCCCAATTCGTGGATGGGGTGATAGGTGGAGGAATATTTGTGATGTGGCGGTTCATAGTATTGACATTAGTTTCATCATAAGGATCCTTTGTGTCCCCTATGTTGACGCTTGCTTGTGACAAAGTTGCCCCAGTTTTGTAGAAGTATCACTGATACGTTGAGATCCCTTGATTGTTGAATAACCAAGGCCTTGATTCTTAGGATTTCCAACAATCTACACTGGTTCTAGGATACCCTGTTCATGTAGGCCTAATCCTCTGCCCTGATAATTCATCCGTTGAAATTTTTTGTTTGCAATAAGATATGATTTACCTTGGAAACAAGGTATTAATCTTTCTTTGCTTTGTCATGGACCTTCAAAAGTATCAACTTATTTATTGATGAGATAACTTTCTCTAAGAAAGGTAAGTGATCCAAGTTTATAAGTGAATAGATCCTACACATGTGGGATGCATGCTTGATTGATATTTTTAGCATGATCTTGTAATGCTTATTCAAGGAGTGTTGATGATTTACTATACAACTCTTCCTCGTTATTCAAATCACAATATGTTTCTGATTCACGACTTATGTAGGAGCCTTCATCATGATTTATTTCTGCTATGTCTCCAAATTTTTCCATATCTTGGTCTTGTGCACAAATGTTAAGAGTAGGAGACTCTTGTTCCTTGGTAATGATGTCAAGAGTATTAGAATCTTGTTTTGAATGAAGATCATCTACGTGTCCATCCAAAGAAATAATCTCATGGGTAGATGGAGGAGTATGTGCTATATGGATATGATCATCAATTGCAACATCTTGTATAGATAAATTTTTTCCCATTAGATCATTGTAGTATCTTGGAGATATGAATTTTCAATCGTGATTAGTTTCAAAATTGCTTTCAATGTGCTATGGATCAAGTTCTTGACATGGATCAATTTCAAATGATGGATTGCTTACAAAGGGTTCTTGGGTATCATCCTTAGGCATGGGAAGTGGCTTAATATCCACTTGTTCTTTGAATGAATTTAGATCAAGTGTAGTTTCAAATATTCTCTAACTAATCACAACCGTGAGGTCAAATGATGTCAATATGCCTTGGGAAAGACCATTGCTAGACCTTGGTGATAGATGTTGATTATGATTTGGAATACATTCTTGAAACATATCATCTAATTCATTAGGTGATGTAGATAAATTTTCAATATGATCAAATGTCGATGGATCATGGATTATGTCAATAGGATCAAATAATGTTAACACATCTTGAAATAGATCACTAAAAAGTGGCTCTTGATGAATGTTCATTTGATCACTGGATGGGGTAGAAGCATCTTCAAGATTTTGAACATTGTTTTCAACAACTATGGAAGAGAGATTGTGAATGTCTTCAACAATAGGATCAAGTGATGTTGACATTTCTTGAAATTGATCATTGTTGGGTATTTTTGGTGGATTTTGATTATGATTGAAAAGTAGCTCTTGGTGTATGTTGATTTGATCATTGGTCGAGGTGGAAACATCTTCAAGGTGTTTATTGATAGATTGATCTTGATTTTTGATTTCAAAAATTGTTGTGGGAATCTGTTGCAACCTATGCTGTATGAGTAAGGCTCTTGTTTGTTGTTGAACCAATAATGCTTGTTGTTGGTCATGTCATTTTTGAGCTTCTTATTGATGCACTTGTTGATGGATTGCTCGCAATAGTGTTCGGAATTGTGCTTGCGCCTACTGAGCTTGGTGTTGGGCTTGAGCTTGATCCTATGCTTGTTGGGCTACTTGAGCCGCTTGCGCAACTTGCAACATGATGGATAATGAATTGGTCATGCTATGCTTTGGCGGTGGTGGCAGTGATGGTGGTGGATTGGGAATGGTGTTGATTATTGCGGTGAGCGGAACGGTCTCATTGATTGCTAAGGTTTGAGTGGTGAATGGTGTGATTGAGATTCTTGGTCCTTGAGACACTTGAGGAATAGTAGATGTGTTGACCATTGGGGTTGCTTGGATAGTTTGAGTTTGTTGTTGTGATATTGTTGGCAAAATGAGAGGATTTGATATGATGTTTTGATTTGGCATTATAGGTTGACTTTGAACATTGTTGTGGTTGAGAACCATATTTCCTTGATTTAGGTAACTTTGATTTTTCATGGTGTTACCTTCACTTGGATCAATACCTAGAGTTGACAACATATTGCTTGGATTTTGAGCAACATTGATGGGATTTGCAAACATGTCTACCCCAAAGTTTACCAAGTGTGGATTTGAAATGGTAATGTTTGGTAAAGTTTTACTTGGCATGTATGGATTTGGTGGGATAATATTGTTTGTAAAACTCATGCGTTGAGCATTTGGTTGATAGATTTGCAAATTTGGACTTGGATTTAAATCTGCCATTGGGAAAGGTGTTCCAAACTTTGGATTGGGCATACTTGCATTCGTTGTACTTTTGAGGTTTGGAGGAGATAATGATGTCATGTATAAATGTGAGTTTCAATAATCAATTGGCATTGTGAGACTTGGATAGTTTGGTTGACTTGGATTACTCATGATGTATGAGTTGAGTTGGAATTCCATGTTTTTCTTGTGTTGTGAGCTTGTTCCAAAAGTGAACCTGTAAGGTGTTTAGGACCAACGATGAGATGAAGGATGAAAGTGTGAGTGATATGGATGTTTGAACTTCTAGGAACTTTGGATCAATTCTAGACTTTAGGAATTGATTCGATTTGATTTTTATTGGTTAATAGTTTGACTAAGTGCATTAAGTCAAACAAGATGATAATGCACTTGTAAACCCTAGGAAGTTGTGTTATCCTAGGGAAAACTCGCATAAGTGAATGAATTGGCTAAGTGCATTAAGCCAATCAAAGTGATCATGAACTAGTAGACGTTAGGAAGTTGTGTTATCCTAAAGGTAAATTTGTTCAAGAGGATTGATAACTTGACTAGGTGTATTAAGTCAAATGTAATGATGTTGATTTTTCAAAATTCTAGCATGAATGATGTTTTCAAAGTTCCCAAAAGTTGTTGGCGAAATGGAATTTGATAAATTTTTGGATGGATGAAGTGTTTTGACTTGATCCTAGATGACCCTATGAGGACTTACTTACAAGACCAAGGTGATGAAGAACATGCTTTTCCCTAAGAGTAACTCAAACCAAAATAGCAATGTTTGCATGGAAAACCATAAGACAAAAATTTGTAAGCACACATGTGGTTCAATTGTCTATTATCTTGCTTAGATTTAGTTCCTTGTACCACAAAACACTTTCTTGATTATGTTTCAAACTAAATGTCCAACATCCTAGATTTATTTTATCCCACAAAGTGTATTATGTGGAAATCAAGGAAATAAGGGAAAAGGTTACCTGTTGTTGACTTTGGGAGAAACAAATGATGATTAAACCAAAGCACTTAGAAACATCTAAGGATAGAATCCCTAGGGCAAGCAAGAGCACTTAGATTCATCAAAGGATATTTGTTTCCTCCAAAGGGTTTGAAATTTTGAAACTCTTGTGAATGTTTGTTTTCAAATGTTTTGAGACCCAAGCAAAGTGTTTTGATTTCAATGACATGCACAATCCTAGGATGAAAAAAAAATATTTGTTGGGATCCCACTTGGATGAATCTAGCTGCGCATATTTAGTGTGGATGATTAGATGCTTGACCACACAGGCTCCCCCTTATAGTGCACTCGCTTCTCGGGTCAGCCAAGCATCAGTACCCATGAATCTCCCATGCCATAATTTTCATCTCTACAATAGAACGACAAGTATATGTTGGGCGGCTTCAGAGGACATGACCTCTTGCACCAACAAATAGAAAGGATTTTTTGGCCTTCTACACAAATTGATTCATAATTAGGGTACCCATTCAGAAGGCCACACAAGAGGAAAGATCAACCCATATAAAGAGTATCACCTACTTGTTCGTAGGAGCTCCTGTAATGATGAAATTTCCTCAACATTCGAATTTGTATACCGGTTGGGAATAGCTTGGCGTTTAGCTCATTATCGGTTTGAGTCGTTCCCTTGGGTGAGTACTTTTTCTCACCAAGGTAGGCTCTCTAAAGGTGTATGATAGTGAGTAAGTGCATTTGTAGTTTGATCATCTTTGTTTGTGTGAACAAAGAGAGAACACTCACAATGCCTTTTTCTCACACTAAACAAGTTTGTTCAATTTTAAGTTCCCAAATCGAAATGTGAAGGCAATATTTTTCACAACTTAATATCACAGAAGACTTTTGATTCTCAAGATCACCATGAGGCGCGAGAGAAGCGTATACGCCTTTTAAATGATATTAGTTTGTGAAAAAGATTGCAAAACATGACAAACACTTGTTCATTTTAAATCCATAAAGCAGTGATGAGTTCATTTTAAAAGCACCAAATGAGATTTGAAGTTTGCCTTGTTCAATTTTAAGTCCAACTCCAAATCTAGTATGTTTCTAAGTTTAGTTTTAACCAAGCTGAAAAGGTCAAGTCAAATGGTTAATTTTAAACCCAAAAATAAATGTGAGTTGGTTTAAAACAGAAAACAAGGGTAGAAAATAGAAGCTCTTAAATTGTTAAAACAAGCATTAAAAAATGCTTTATCCAAATCTCTATTTCAAGAAAAGCTCCAAGTCCACTCTATTCGCCTTTGTTTTCATGTGATCACAATGTCAACGCCTTCAATTTCAACCTATCCCATATTGGACTGGTGCAACCTTGAGTATGTGAAGGCAACCCTTTCCCAATCCTTGCTAAACCAAATGAGATGATAGACAATGAGATGCTAATGAACTCAAGTTGCCTATAATGATAGTGCTCAAATTGTAGATGATGAAATGAGAGAAAATGCATTGCATTTGAAGGATAAGATGAGAGAGGAGAAGCTAATATTGAGATACGTGAGACTAAATCCCATTCAATAGGAGAGATCCACTTGTCACAATGGGATTGGCCCATGCTTGTGCAAGTTTTGGCTAATGTGCCCATTTCATATTTGAAAATGGCAATAAATGAATATGGTTGAGGGTTTTGGGGGGAATTGTGTTTGGCCAAAAAAGTCAAATATGAGAGTTAATGAGGGCATATTCTTTGGGAATATGCCCTTGTGAGGGAAAATAGGTGTTTTAATAAATTAATTTAAATGATTTATTGTGCAAGTGGATGAATCTAGAGGATTTAGGTGATTAGGATTAAACTAATGAGGATTTGATTAATCTAATAGGAGTTTAGGTGACATGACATTTGATTTCAATTTTTGTATTTATTTTAAATCAAATGAGATGAAAATGCATATGAGTGATTTAATTAGATATCTATGATTTAATTAAATCAGGAACTATAAGAGATAATTAAATAATTGGATTTATTTAATTTTGAGGGAAGTGAATTAATTAAATTGGTTTATTTAATTAATAGATAAAATAATGCTGAATGAAGTATGATTAGATGCATGCGTATATTTTGCATGTCTATAGTCACTATCAAACTCATTTGAAATAGTCCAACTTGTCTTCTTCGACAAATATCAAATCTGATTATGAGAAGTTGCCACCATGGATAGTTGTTCATTTAGCTCAAATTAACATGTGCACAAGAGGTTTTTCCATCATGTTATTTTCTTCACCAAATACCAAGCACCATAGTTGACCCTTTTGTAGTTGTTCTGGAAGTGCAATCTTCAAACTCGGTAGAACCCATGTGGTTTTAATTTTGGAAAAATATTAAATGATGTCCTAAAGCTCTGAAAATTGACATGGATGCACATTAAGATGGGGAGAATCTGAGACACCAATCGGTTTATCATGAAACTCTTTTATTTTCCTAATATTATCCTTGAAAGTTGACCCTTTTGGCAGTTTTAACACTATGTAAACAACAAACCTTCGTAGAACCCTACTTGGCCTTTTGAAACTTTGTCAAATCTAATCATAGAAAGGTAAAATCAGTTGTGCCTACTCAGATATGGTAGATGAAAATGTCTGCAAAGTGATTTTGCATGAAATTGCATAGGCTTCATATTATGATTTTTCAAAGTGGGCTATTTGAGCAAATTTTTCAATTGTACTTCTGAGTGCTGGAATCAAATTTTTCATCATGGGAACCTAAAATTTTGCATTAATTTGCACTAAATTTTAGGCTCCAATAGGATCTATGGATTTGATGTCATTATGTTCGTGTTGCAATGTTTTTAGAGAGCTCAAAACTGTTATCATTCCTTGAATACACATAGAATTGGAAGAATGACTTAAAGAGAGAAAAAACAAAGAAAAAGCCTTTAGGGTAAACATGGAAGAGAAATAAATGTCTCAATTCCTTGTGTAATCCCCAAAAGGAAAACACAAGACAAATAAAAAGGAGCAAAGGAAAAGGAAAAATCTTTTTGGTCAACATGGAAGAGACATAGGGTGTCTCGATGCCTTGTGTCATTCCCAAATGGAAAACACAAGAAAAATTAAAAATGATTATGATAGAGAGATGAATGAAGGTACATATAGAAGAATGCACAAAGACGGAGAGATATATCAAAAAACTTGTCACGGGGGATCATATTATGCACATACAATTACACAAAAGGAAATGAAAGAGAAATAATCCAAAAGACTAGTAAGGAACATGTGAGTCAACCTATGAGCAGGTTGTCTGCATCCCAATCTCAATTTGTATGAGCAAAAGGCAGACAATGAACCTAAGGGACAATGAAAAATGCATTACTAGGACAAGGATATCTACTTCTTGCCCCCACTAAGTGTAAGATAAGAATGAGCTAAGCTAGGTGATGGGAAAGATCATGTAATAGTGAGAATAAAATTTTCTACAACTATTACATGACAAGAGGTGGAAAAGGATGTTCTATGCAATCACTTGATGGAAATCATTATCGTCGAAGTGAAAAAAATTCAACACTAATTTGAATGCATGACATTTGTCAGTACTATGTACAAGAGTTTTGTGGTATCGACAATAAGGAAATTTTGCATCTTTAGGATATAGGATTAGTTTGTCTTTCATTGGTGGTAATATTATTAGTTCTTTTTTGAAAATTAATTGTAGTTTCCTTTCACTTTCATGTGGTGGACAAGGAAAATTTAGTATTTGTAGCTTTTAGGTGCTCATGTGCTTACTAGATTCACCAATTTCTCAAGTTGGAGGTTGAGGAGGACAAACTAAGGTGATCCTATCATCCTTTTCATTGTTGTGAATCATTTCTTTCTCTTTAGGAAGAAGGACACTCATATTAGGAGGAGAATCTAAGATCACCATAGCATCACTACGAAGCCCTAGGCATTCTTTAGGAGCACTTATTTTTTGAGAGGGATTTTGATATCCTAACCTCTTTGTAGTTTAATTAGTTGTTACTTTCTCTTGGAGTTGGTGAATCTCATGCTCACTTGTTGTATCACATGCTTATTTACTTAAGATTGTGAATCCTTTTCCATATGTGTCTTCTATATTGATGGGAGTGTTTGTTACTTTGCTATCATAAAATGGTTGAGTTTTTGCTTGTTTAGATGAACTAGGATCACCTATTGTAGGGAACTTAGGCTCAAATTTTGTTTCAGGGTGTAAGTAGCCAAACATCTCAAGAGGTTGTATCATAGGGAGATCTGGTTAATTCATGGATGGGTAAAAAGATGCATTAGGTTCAAGGTTGTTAAGACAACCATTTAGGAAATTATTCATGCTATCATCACCTTCTCCAATGATATCAATATAATGAGGTGGACATGCATTAGGAGTTGAGTGAGGATGAGTAAGGTTGATTTCATTAGGATCATGTCCAAAAGCACAACTTGACACATCCATTAAGGAATTTAAGGACATCCAAAGCTTACTAAAGCACATATCCATGATGTAAATTTTAGATTCTAAAGTATGCAAAAATGTGAAATTAAATGTTCTAGATACAATTTTGAATTTAAGAAATACATAAGATCAATAAATTTAAACTAGATGTGATGATTTGAGTGAAACAAAATATATGTAATCTGAAATAAAAAGGCAATAAAAAGAAACAAAAACTCGGAAAAAGAAATTGAAATGTCAAAAAATGCAATGAAAAATATATAGAGGGAAGGTTTAATTATCGTCCCAGATCTAGCTTGCATTAACATTTTATTAGGAATTTCATTTGTTTAGAATGTAATTAGCCAAACATCTCAAGAGGTGGTATCATAGTTAGATTTGGTTGTTTCATAGATGGGTAAAAGGATGCATTAGCTTCAAGGTTGTTAAGACAATTGTTTGGGAACTTATTCATGTTGTTATCGTTTTCTCCAATGATTTCAACAACACGGGGAGGACATGGATTATGACTTGAGTGAGCATGAGTAAGGTCAATTTCATTAGGATCATGTCCAAAAGCACAACATTACACATCCACTAAGGACTTTAAGGACATCCAAAGCTTACTAAAGTACAAATCCATGATGTAAATTTTATATTCTAAACTATGCAACAATTTGAAATAAAATGTTCTAGATGCAATCTTTATTTAAGAAATGCACAAGATGAATAAATTTAAACTAGATGCATTGAGTTGAGTGAAATAGAAGATCTATAAACTAAAATAGAAAGGTAATAACAACAAATAGACAATTAGAAATTGAACTTGAAATTTTAGAAAATGCAATGTAGAATATGTAGAAGGACTCACCTTTTTGTTGATAGTCAATCCAATTTTTGATCCTAGGTATCCTTGAATGAACCATTCCCCTCATAAGGAAAAATAAAGGATTATGGATTCCTTTCTTTCATTGTGAGTCCCTTCTCCTTCCAAATAATTTGTCCAATGGTTCATTTTGGTGAACCTACATTTAGAACATCATAATTCTGATTTGGAGTGCATTATCATCCTAGATCTAGCTTGCATTAACATTGCATTAGGATTTACATTGGTTAATTTGCATTCTAGGGTTTCAAATTTTACATTAGTGAAAGCTCATATAACTTGTATTTTTGCATCTCATTTCATTGAAAATCATTGAAAATTTGCATTTACATCTTAGATATAGATCACGAAACATAAAAAGCAGAAAATTCAATTGAATTTTTTTTTTTTTTCAATCCTTACTGAGACTCATTCGCCACCTAGGGTGAATTTGTCCCTTTACATATTTTGCATTGAATTTTCTAGCATTTAAAGATCTCTTTTTGAGTTTATTTTTGTTTTTATTGGCTTTTTATTTTAATTTCCAGAATTTATGTTATAAGAATTTCATTGTTCTTAGATTACATTCCATTTACATTCACCTTGCATTTAGTATCCCTTGTATGAGTATTTGGTTTCCTATTGCTAATACTATAGTGAGACTAAGTTCAAGACTCATGTCATCCCGTAATCGCACAACCATTCTGGATCATGTGTTGTGTAGCTCTTTCACTCCTACTATTGACACTAGTACACTAGGTATCGACAACACCCTTACCAACTCTTTTCCTTCAAGTAGAATGCAAGATGAAATAAGGAATGATAGTGACCCACAAGAAAACATAATGCAAATTTATGAGGACCTAGAAAAATTACAACATGAAGTGAAAAATGATAGCATTTCAACCACTACCATACCTACTATAGATAACATTCACTGCATGCTTGAAAGTGAAGATTGGCTTTACCTTGTGAAAAAAATAGTTTAAATCTTTGGAAAACAGCTTACCTCAACCACTAGTTTCCCTTTACCTACAAGCAATGTCACAAGCCAAGGAGGAAGTCAAATTCCTCCTCACAGAACAATTGCCTCAATATCTACCTATACCTGTCTTCAAGTCACAAGAAAAATGCAACAAACTAGTAATGTGATTCCTTCCTTGGGTATTCCCACTAGCATCCCTATTTCCTATGTGGTATTGCACTTCATATCTCCCACCAACATACGACCTATAAAAATTCCATTCACTTGCCCTTCGAACACATACACTCCTTCACCATTTTTACTTCCATCTCATAACACAAGTAATGACCCTCTCATAAACTAACTTTTCCAAACCATTTCATCTAGGTTCAAAAGGAAGTTTCCACCATAAACCAAAATCAAAATGGCCCACCTACCTATTATGTAAAAAGAAGCCAATTGTCATTGGAGATATTGTGAACATCGATGCCAAAAATTGTAGAGGTGCCTAGATTTTAGAAATACAAAGGGAAGGGAGATCCTTCTAACCATTTTAATGCCTATACCACATTGTGTAGTGACTTTGTCCTTGATGATAAAATATTGGCTAAAATTTTCCCTCGATCATTGAAAGATATTTCCTTGGAATGGTTCTCCTCTTTACTAAATAACTCAATTAGTTCATTAAATGAAATTTTTGATGCATTTGTAAACCATTTCCAAGTGCATATGTCTCCTAAAATGAACTTGGCCGATTTGATGAGATGTAAGCAAAAATTAGAAGAAAAGATATATGACCTTTTCTCATGCTATCAATCACTTTATTCCCAAATTGATGTCAAGGTACCCAACCCGCACCTTCAAAATATGTTCATGGAAAATTTGCAAAGAAAGATCCAAGATAAGCTTACCATCATGAAATTCCCATCCTTCATGCATTTGTGTACTACCCTCTGTGATTATCAAAATTCGATAGTAGTCGAGATACATAGTCCACTTCTAGACAAACTAAGAAATACGAGCTCGCACACCAAAACAATTCCCAACCTTTTAGAAAACAAAATAAAGTATTCCTTCAATTTAATCCCCCAAAATAGACAACTCAAAATATCAATAACCAAGTAGCTACTGTTAGTGTAAATTTAATCAAATCCTCTATCAAATTAGGAACCTAAGGATTATAAGTCAGATTTAATTCTCTTATGTTGAACGTGTTGATTGCAAAACATTTATAAATTTCGATGTTTGCATATCAATGAAGGAAGCACTTTATATATGATGGAGACATGCCTCTACAAGAGAAGCATCACATGAGAGGACATGTCTCCACAAGTGGAGGCACGTCCACTCATTGGATGTGTCCCTTGGGTGTACGGCTCCTAAACAAAACCGATTACCATTCAGTTAACACACATAACCGTATATGCATGGCAATCAATATATATCATGAGTTTCAATTTTATTCAATGCAGAGTTAGAACATCATTTATTATTTCAAATCTTATACATGCTTATAAACTCGAATTACTTCTTTTCATAAAGAAATATTTGTTTAAATAATAATTTCGATCACATATAAATGATGATGATGCAATCATCAATCATCATTTATATCTGATTGAAGGTACCTTTCATCAACACTCCCTCTTAGCCATGGAAGATATTTCAAATCAAATAAGTGGAGATATCACCTTCAAACGTGATATTGAAGATATGGTATGTTGTCTCAATATTGTCAAGTTCCATGAAATTCTTCATAACACATCTTCATTATGGTATGTGCACTGACATCAAGTCACATGATGTCTACCATAATAATTCATGGCATATCAAAAGATATATAATTATCCACAATGATTATCTCTTAAGGATCACAATGATCTTCAAATGAAATCAAGTCCCATGATATCCATCAAAGTGTCCAAGAAATACTATCATGACATGTCCACAGATATCAAGTCACATGATATCTATCATGATAGTTCAACTCATTATCGTAGAGTCATCACTTTACAATGTCGCATACAAGTGTTATTTATTAGAAAGATCGTCACCTTTCAATAATGTACACAGGGGGAGTAGGCCCATAAGGTCATGGAGTCACACACATGAAAAAAGAGTTTACACATTAAACATATTTAAATATATTAGTACAATTTATAAACAATTTGAATTTCAAACATAATATGAAATTACATTTCAACCATACCAAGCTTCTTCCTGAACTGCTCTACCTTGATTCGGGAGAGAGGTTTGGTGAGAATTTATGTTGCTTGATCATTTGTACTAATATACTCCAACTAGATCACTTTCCTTTCTACCATGTCTCTTACATAATGATAGAGGATCTCAATGTGCTTAGATCTATCATGGAAGATAGGATTTACAGAGATTTTGATGCAACTCTGATTATCACAATGAATAATTGTAGGATTCAAGGGCTCACCAAAGAGTCCCACAAGCAATTTACGAAGCCAAACTGCTTCCTTTTTCCCCATAGAGGCTGCAACGTATTCAACTTTTGTTGAGCTTTCTACTACTGAAGACTATATTCTGCAAATCCAGGAGATCATAGCCGATCCTAAATTGAAACAACATCCTAATGTGATTTTTTGATCGGCTACACTTCTAGCACAATCTGAATTAGAGTATCCATGTAGATCTAGTTGGTCATTTCTATAAAGAAGACCATATCCAATAGTGCCTTGAAGATATCTCAAAATATTTTTCACAACCATAAGGTGAATTTCCTTTGGCTCACACATGAACTAGCTAAGAGCATTCACTCAATAGAAAATATCAGATCTGGTGTTAACCAAATACATCAAGGATCCAATCATTTGTCTATATAGGGTTGGATCTACACACTTGGATTATGTTGCTGCTTCTTTCAGTTTTGTGAAGGTTGGTTTCCATAGGTGTAGACATTGGTCTACAGTCCAACATTCCAAATCTCTTCAGAATATCAATAGTATACTTTCCTGGGTTTAGTATAATACCCCCTGATTTCTGCCGTACTTCCAAACCTAGGAAGAAGTGTAGAATTACCAAGTCTTTCATGTCAAATTTAGAAGTTAGATCCTTCTTTCCTTGCACAATGAGGTAATCTTCTCCTGTTATCAGCAGTTCATCAACATATAAAATAACTATTAACATATCACCTTTGATTACCTTCAATTAGAAATTAGGGTTTGCATCATTCTTGGAAAATCCTAGTCCCAAGAGCTAGCTGCCAATTCTTTCATACCAGGCCCTAGGAGCTTGTTTAAGTCCATAGAGAGATTTCTTTAGTTTGCACACATGTGTGTCAGGTTTATGTATCACAAAATCTTCAGGTTGTTCTAGATAGACTTCCTCTTCAATGGTTCCATTTAGGAAGGCATTTTTCACATCAATTGATGGATCTTCCAACCTTTAGCTACAGTAATGGCTAACACTACTCTCACAGATGTGTAATGAGAAACAAGTCCAAATGTTTCTTCATAATCAATGCCTTCCTTTTGTGAAAAACCTCTTGCCACAAAATGTGCCTTATGTTTTTCTATACTACCATTAGCAACATGCTTGATTTTGAAGAGCCATTTAGAAGAGACAACATATTTCTCTTTTGGTCTAGGCACTATATCCCATACATCATTCTTTAGAATGGACTGATATTCTTCTGTCATCACGTCCTTCCATACTTGATGTTTGAAGGCTTTTGTAACACTGACAAGTTTTGAATTTATGATGTTGTTTATTAGAGCAACATAGCTAGAGAACCGTTTGGGTCTTTTACTTTCCCTAAACGTTCCTTTGGGTGCTGCATGATTCTCGACTTCTTTGATCATCTTTCTAGCCCAAAGTGGGCTCTCTCTATAGTTGTCATTTTTATTATCATTTGAAGTAGATTGAAGTTCATTTGGCATTTCCTCCAGATACTCCCTCTGAATCTCAGGAGCAGGTTCCATTTCAAGTACTCTAGGGGAATAGGTTTCTATCTCACTAGAAATCCTTGCCCTTTTGAATGCAATGTCTTCTTCAAAGATGACATCTCTGCTCAATTTAATTTGTTTCTGCTCGGGTATGAATATTTTGTAGGCTTTGGAGGTTTCACTATATCCCACAAATACCCCTTTCTTTCTGGAAGGTTCTAGTTTGAATCTCTTCTCTTTGGGCACATGAATATAGACAAGGCAACCAAAAATCCTAAAATGACTAATATCAGGTTTTATGCCAGTAAAAGCTTCTTCAGGAGTTTTGTTATCTAGATGAGAATGAGGACATATATTTTGAATGTAGACAATAGTTCTAGAGGCTTCTACCCCGAAAGAAGTTTCAATGTTTTGGTAAAGCAACATTGCTTTAGCATCTTCTATAATGGCTCTATTTTTTCTTTCAACAACCCCATTTTGTTGAGGGTTGTAGGCAGTTGTGATCTCCCTCTTAATCCCAGCACTCATGCAGAATTCCTTAAAAACTTCAGAGGTGTATTCTTTCTCATTGTCTATCCTCAAGATTTTTATTTTCTTCCCGAAGAATTTTTTAGTAGGGGCTTTGAACTCCTTGAACCTTTTAAGGATTTCTATTGACTCTTTGCACTTAAGGAAATAGATCCATTTTTTCCTAGAGAAGTCATCTATAAATATGACATAGTATAGAAATCCTACCTTGGAAGGTACAAACATGGATCCACATAAATAAGAGTGAACCAGTTCTAATACATTTTGGGTTTTACTCAAGCTATTGTGAAAGGATCTCTTTGTATTCTTTCCTAGGACACAACCTTTATAAGTTCCTTCATGAGATGGTTTCAACTTAGGTAAGCCTGTTACAAGTTTTTCCACAAAAGGTAGGGCACGGACATGAAGGTGTCCTAATATTCTATGCCAAATCTCATTTGAATCAAAAGTGTCAAGGGTAAGGGCTTGCTTAACCTCAGTGCATAGTTTGTAAAGATACCCTTGTCTTATACCTATGGTTTGGGATTTATTGATAGTTGAGTTCTTAGGCCATGCTAGAACTTTCCCATCCATAAAGGTAACTCTATATCCATTGTTTTCAAGGGCAGAGATGGATATTAGATTCCTCTTTATTTCAGGTAAAAATAAGACTCCAGTGAGTTGAAGAGAAAGACCAGATTTCAATTTGATGGAGCAAGTTCCAACCCCTTTTATAGGGTGTGTAGAATCATCCCCAATGGTTACTTCTTCATCAGTCTTTTTAGTCATAGTGTTTTGGTGTTATTTGAACCCTGTGATATGTCTAGAGGAACAACTATCAATTACCCAGTTGTGGGTGTTGTTAGATACTTGACTAGATAAGGCTAAATAGAACACAAAGTTCTTAGATTCATGATCTGAATTTGACTTTCCTACTTTAGAAAAAGATTCTTGTTGTTTTGATCTATCAGGGCACTTCATTGCATAGTGGCCATATTGATCACATCTAAAACATTGTACTTGAGAGATGTATATCTTCTTAGAAGATCCCTTTCCATTGGAATTTCTCTTTCTTTTAAAAGATCCTCTCTTGTAGGAGTTTTTCTTACTCCTTTTATTAGATGTTGTGTTGAGCACATGAATGTCTTCATCTATATTCTTTTGTTTATTTTATTTTATTGAGAGTCTTGTTTCCTCTTGAAGGCAGTTTGTTCTTAGCCTATAAAACTTGGGGAGTTTAGATCTCACACTTATTCCTTCAACAAATGACTCCCACGAGTTTGGTAGGCCTCCTAGTGCAGTTAGAGTTAACTCTTTGCTATCAATCTGATATCCAATTATGGATAATTAATCCCTTAGTTCAATGATCCTCATGAAGTATGCATTAATAGTTTCTCTATTTATTTGGACATTGTTTATTTGCCTCTTCAATGAAAGAGTCCTACTGGTGTTGTTGATCTCATAGGTGCTCTCAAGAGATTTGAACATTTGATATGCAGTTTCATGTTTTGCTAGGATGAGCGCTATATGATTCCTAACTCCATCTAGTAAGATTTTCATGGCCTTTTCATTATTTTCAATCCATTGAGTTTTCTCAAGATCAGCCTCTCGTTCCCTTTTGTTTTCTCTCACAAGTGAGTCTAATTTATTCTCTTTAAGAATCATCATGATTCTAAATTTCCATGATGTGAAGTTGTTTGCTCCTCCAAGACGATCTCCAAATCTGATCACACTTGACATTATGAAGAATGTGATGTGAATTCGATTTTAAAAATATGAATTTTCTTAAGCAGTTTGATATCTAGATTTGATTTGGACTCACTCAACTTGGCTCTGATACCATGTAAATGTAATCAAATATTCTATCAATTAGGAACCTAAGGATTCTAAGATAATTCTAAGTGTAATAATTCTATTCAAGATTCTAAGTCAGATTTAATTCTCTTATGTTGAATGTTTTGATTGCAGAACATTTATAAATTTTGATTTTTGTGTATCAATGAAGCAACCACCTTATATATGATGGAGACGCGCCTCTACAAGAGACGTGTCTTATGAGAGGATGTGTCTCCACAAGTGGAGGCACATTCACTCATGGGACGTGTCCCTTGGGTGCGCGACTCCTAAACATAACCGATTACCATTCGGTTAACACACATAACCTTATATGTGTGGCAATCAATATATATCATGAGTTTCAATTTTATTCAATGTAGAGTTAGAACATCATTTATTATTTCGAATCTTATACATGCTGATAAATTCGAATTACTTATTTTCAGAAATAAATATTTTTTTAAAGAATAATTTTGATTGCATATAAATGATGATGATGCAATCAACAATCATCATTTATATTTGACTGAAGCTACCTTTCATCAACAGTTAGATCCATGATACCATTTAGTTATGGGGACCCGAAAATTAAATTCACTCCCTTAGATCATACCCTTCGTAACACACTATCCTAACTTTTAGATCAAATTCTTATTGCAACTATCACTGAAAAAATGGATATAACACAAAATATTTTGAGCTTCTTAAAAATATTGTGCAAGACCACATTTATTCCAGTTGTCTCTTCATTGGAGGAATTAGTGATCATGGAAATAATTCCATTGCCTCTCCTAACAAGAATTTGTAAATTTTGACCAACCCCATGCAAAAACATAGTATTTAATTTATCAAATCTAGTGAAAATACAAAGAATGATGTAATGAATGTTTATACAGATGATGATAACAATGATTCTATTCAACATGCTCCTATAGATAATGATATTATGGATGAAATGGTAGGAGTAATAGTCATTCCTCGTAAGGGTCGAACTAAAAATTCTCTTGACATTGCTTTCTCCTCTAAGGATATACTTAAACATGTACCTGATGGTCCTCTTTACATAGCCAAACAAATCTATGACAAGCCCACTAATGGGATACTATAGATCTTGTCTCTGGCTACAAGATGATCATTGAGGAATTCTTACTTTTGCATGAGCTCTATGAAGATATATATGATAAACTGAAAGCATGGATCAAGATACACAATGGTTTTGCTTGCCCTACAATGGGATCAATCACTCTTCCTTTACAAATAGGACTGAAAATTTTAGATACTTCATTCTCCATCATCCCATAGTCAGACCAATTTCGTGTGAAGCTAGGCTACCCATGGCTTTGCTCCATGAAATTTGTCCCTTTGATTGTGCATAAATGCTTAAAGTTTACCTTTGACAATGAAGTTTTTACCGTCCATCACAGTGGCTTTAACCCCTTCTCCTCCAAAGGAAATTTTTACTTAGATTTATTTTGGCTCGAGCATATGGAACCTATAAAACCACAAGAAGAATTATTTTTCTTGTCTTACCAAAAGTTCAAGGCAAAGAAGATAGCATAACTATCCCTCTGAAACATATCCCCACCTACCACTGAGTCTACCATCCTAAACGAAACCATGCTTGAACCTAAAGAAATTCCAAACAACCAAGGCCAATCTAAGATAGCAACTTCACCTACCTCCTTCAAATGACTAAGAGATAGTGAAAACAACCCCGCCACACATCCTAGAATAAAAATAAGTTTGCAAAGTCAAACAAAAAGTGGTTGAACAATCTCTTGTATTTCCTTATGTTCCTCCCCTTAGGGAGGAAAATCAACATACAGTTGATCAAATTGCTCCTACACAAACGCAACTTGAAAACACAACTAAAAGAAATAGAGATGCCAGAATGCATAGAAATAGACATCATGCCCTTGCTTGTAGGCTACATGAACAAATAAATCCAGAAAATCAAAATCCAAACTTGATTGAATCAATGCATGATGAGCCCCCCGCTTTACCAAAACAAAAAAATCCAATACAACAACAACAACAAGATTTGAATCCTTCTTTAGACATTATCATTCGACCTCCTATTGTGATCAATTTGGATGATGATGAGGTTGCTAAAATTGACAAAGAGGTGCATAATAAATTGAATACATTGTTTTCCTCTTCCATGAGCTTATATGATAAATCTCCTACAACGAGTGTTGAACCTAGTTTTGGCCCTATTTCGGCACTTGCTATTGTCCCTTTGGCTAGCTACCTGCCTTCAATATAAAATCAACATGATTTGGATGTGAATCACCTACTCATAGCTTGAATCACATGTGCCTTACTAGTCTTTTTCATTATTTCTCTTTCATTTCCTTTTGTGTGATTGCATGTGTTTAATTTGATCGCCTGTGACATTTTATTTGATGCATCCCTCTGTTTGTGAATTCTTCTATATATACCTTCATTATTCTCTATGTCGTAATTGGTTATGTGCAGGATCATGATGGGATAAAAAGTGGCGATATAAAAAAGTGGCATTTTCCATTCACCCAAAAATGAAAAAATCTTGAGTTGAATTTTTATTTGAGTTGGGTGTCAATACATTGCTCCATAGAAATTCCCATACCAAAGCAATAAAAATTGAATATCTGATCAAATCGGCAGATATATGATTTGATGGGATATCGAATTTGTGTCAGGTTATATAGAGTAAGATTTTGGTGTTATAAATTGGATATTCGATTAAATCGAATATTCAATTTTTATACACATAGACCCAAGAGTAATTAGGAGATGGAGGGTGGGCAAGAGAGGGGGAGAGAGAGGGAAAGGGAGAGATTGAGGGAGAGACAGAGAGGTAAAGGAAGAGACGGAGAGATAGAGAGAGGTGGAGAGATTGAATTAGGAGCCTGGGGAAGGCAGAGGGTAAGAGGGGAATAAGGGGAGAGGGAGAGGGAGAGAGAGAGGGGGGAGAAGGGAGAGAGAGAGAGAAGGAAAGTTAGAGAGAATTAGGAGGGGTAATGGAGAGGGAAAGAAAGGGAGAGAGAGAGAGAGAGAGAGAGAGAGGAAGAGAGAGGGAGGGAGGGAGAGGAAGAGACTTAATGGGAGAGATAGAGAGAAAGCGAGGGAGAGAGAAAGAGAGAGGGAGAGAGAAGGAAAGAGATAATATTTAAATATTCTATATATTAATAATATATATATACACATTAACTAAAATATAGAAATAATATTTAAATATTATACATAATAATATAATATATTATATATTATACATAATTCCATAAGAGATTATAATTAATTTTATACTATATATTTAAAATTATAAACTATATTGCATATTTTAAACTAGATACATTAAAATAACCTATAAAACATTTATTGCATTTTTTAAATCATATATAAAATATATCAGATATCCAATTTAATTAGATATTCGATATTTCGAACACAAACCTTAGTACCTAGGGATTAGCCTCAAGCTTTCTTAGGAATTTGGCTAGGACATGCCAATCCTAAGAAGTCATCAAACAAAATGTGTTTAACAACTTACCTTGCTTTTCTAGACTTCGCCCATGTCGCTCATGACATTTTTTTTTACCCAAAATTGATGAAATGAAAAGGGTTTTTAAAGGATATTCTCAGCTCTCCACAAATATAAATTATGCTTTACTTTTAATTTAATAAATAATTGTTATTCATTTTCTATTTGAATTACAACTAAAGTCATGATTGATAGGTTGATTGTAAAACATATATAGCTTTCAAACGGTATCACATTTTTTGAATCCGAAACATGTGTCACATTCCATGCTTCTTATACTATAGGATTAAAAAGAAAAGTTGAATTTAATGAATTATTGACCATGTTAAGGTGGTCAAACATACAAGTTTTTATATTTTTCTAAAGTTGTAATAAAAAAATCATAATTAATTATTTAGTAGGAAAACAATAACAAAAAATATGCATCACATCGGGACATGAGTCCTCTACTTATATCTAAAATAGTATAAAAATATATCATCATTTTATTGTGGTTAGGGTGGTCAACCAAACACCTACTTCTTATTTTTCTCTAAAATTTAAGTACTACTCATTTAAATTTCAAATTTTCACCAAATAGATATAGTTTTTTTAAATAAACCTAGTAGTTTAGAAACTACATTAAATTTTCTATAGATTTTATTCTTACATATTTTTGATATAATATAGATAACTTATTAAAAAAATTACGTCAAGTTTCCTAACTCTCATTTTTCTGAATTTTTATCACTATTTAAGGGCATGCTTTTTCCATGATGATCTTGCACATACCCAATCATTTTTAATTTTTCTTGTATTTTCCTTTTGGGGATGATGCAAGGCATGGAGACATTCATGTCTCTTCCATGTTGACCCAAAATATTTTTCCTTTTCCTTTTGTTTGTCATTTGTCTTGTGTTTTAATTTTGGAGATGATCTAAGGAATCGAGACACCCTATGTCTCTTCCATGTTGACCCAAATTATTTTTACTTTTCCTTTATCTTTTCATTTGTCTTGAGTTTTTATTTTGGGGATGACATAAGGCTTCGAGACATTCATGTCTCTTCTAGGTTGACCCAAAAGATTTTTTATTTGTTTTTGCTCTCTTTGTGTCATTTTTCCAATTCTATGTGTATATGAGGAATGATGACAATTTAGAGCTCTCTAGAAACATTGCAGCATAAACATATTGACCCCAAATCCATAGATCCCTTATGTGTTTGGTGTTTTCATTTTGAGGGAAACCCCTCTCTTTCCCTTTTCTTTTGCATGGCATAGCTTCATTTGGAAACATATGACTTGGCATAGGGCTTTCCATGTTAGCTCTCATGTCTTCTTTATTGTTTTCATTTTTCATTTACTACTTTAAAGTAATTTCTCACAATAAGGTGTTTAGCCATTTCTTTAAAGTGAGGGCAGACATTGGCATTATTTTTTTGCAATTTCCTTTTTCACCATTCATGGTGCAGTTTTCTTATTTCATATGTGCTTTTTGCTTTGTGGATCACATTGGGTGTGATTTCCCTCAACAGAATGATATCCCTTAGCATATTACATTCCTCTTAGTGGCTTGATGCAACACACTACATCCCCTAAGTTGTGAACTTTCTCTTATTTGATTGGTCCTCTCTTGGAGACATTAGGAACAATGTTCCCTAAGTTAAAGACCTCGCATGAATGAAGCAAGACTCCTCTGAATGTTCCTTATTTTTCATTTGTATTTATATGGCCACATTGCATAACACAAATTGCATGCCTATAGAGCCATCTTATTTGTTCATGAGCTCCAAGCATATGAAGTTTTGTTTGTCTCATGAAGCTCAAAAATCATTTCTTTTGTACAACACCTTATTAAAGTTATCAGGAAGTATAATTTTTGTATGGTTTGAGCAGGAAACCTGAGCGAGGAATGAATTTACCCATAGGTAGTTGTCTGTGTGTGAGAGTGCATACCAGCCATGAGTGTATGATTATCCTCTTTTAGGAATTCTCACCCAGCGGACAATTGGGAGTTTTGTTGCCTCAAAGTGAGTATGCATTTTTCAAAGAAAAACCTAGATCTGATCTGTATCATGATGGACAAACGGTCGAAGCCTAATCTGAATATCTTATCTTTAATCTTTTCTCTTTTTCATCTTTGACAGTGTATGCTTGTTCTTTGTTGTTTCTCTTTATATCATTCTCTTATGTGTTCTTTTGTGCCCATGTTGATTTGTCTCATATTATTGGCACTGGTACATTTGAACTTCTCTTGATGTGCATTTTTTTCTACTTTAGTGTGAGTTTGAAGCAAGTTCATCCTCTCACTAGAGTGTGGGCTAAATGTAGTGTCAAAAAATGTCGTCGGGACATTTTCACACTTGTTTGGGTCCTCCTTTCTAGATTAGGCTTAATGGTGCCTTAATTTAGTGTTGTATTGTGGTTGACACATTCACATTAGGTCTTGGGTCCTTGTGAACTAATGGATTTAAATGGCACCTTTCTAAACTGTTTTGAAGTGTTGTAACTCACTTTCATACTTTTCTAAGGTTTTATTAATTAACTAAATCTAAAAAATCAATTTTTAAACCTTAATATTGCATTATTTGGAGTGTTGGAAAGTGTTGTAATATAATTTCATACTTCTCTAGGATTTTCATTAATAATTTGGATTTATTATGCTTTAATTGGTCCCATTTTTCATCCACAAGCCTCATTCAATGAATCTTTTCAAAGATAATCCCGATGCCAATCAATACCTAATCATAAAAGATGATTTTTAGGCTTGACTTACCAAGATTTAGTGATTTGGGACTCATTCACCACCTTTGGTGAATGATTCTCACCTTGATATTTTGGTCTCAAACTAGGTTTCACACATATCTAAGTATTTTTAAAATTTGTCCCAAAAATTAATCTTGGTGGGACTCATTTTCCACCTTGGGTGAATAAATCTCGTGTGGCCTAAAATAAAAATTAATTCAAATTTCTTGCAAGATTTTATTCTCCTAGATCTTAATTTAGCTTTTTGTGTTGTAATTTCAGGAACTCTTACATAATTGAGTATACATACAAGGTCCTTTCACTCATTTTCATCCTAACAAGCAATCAAGTGATCCTTATAGAAAATTGAGTTCACAAGAGCATTCACAAGAACATTCAAGGGAACATTATCAAGAATTCTAGAGCATTCTTCAAGCATCAATCATCATGTCAAGTATTACATGCATCATTTTTGTTATTGTGCTAACAATTGTGATGTAAGGTTTATAATTCAAGCAATTATTTCATTCAAGATCTACATCCATTGCAACCATTTCAAGCATATTTGTAGCACTTTATTGAAGGGTTTGGTGAGTTGTAACATTGTCATTTGTTCATTGATCATTCTCCATTTTAATTTTATTTTATTTCAAGGTTTAATTACCAAAAAGGGGTTTGACCAAGGAAAAACCCTATCCACTAACCCAACAATATTTTCCTCTCTCCTTTGTGTCTGATTTGCAGGTGTAGGTAGTAGATTTCCTAGGGAGCAAGATTGGAGAGAAGTTGTCAAGAGATCAAAGTTGTCAAAGTTGTCAATAAACCTTGGAGAACCTTGGAGAAGACCTACAGGCTACAAATTAGAGATTCAGATTCAAAAACTTGTAGAGGTAGATTGTACAAAATAGGAAGAGAATATTTAGACTTTGAAACTATAGAAAATCCCATCTAGATTGATTCACCACTTCTGGCGAATGATTCCTAGTTCTAGTCAATTTTCTTTTTTTTTTTGTAGATTTGGATACCCATTTGGCAAATTCTTGTTCCTGCATAGTTTTACAGAATGTGCGTTGATTCACCTAGCTTGGAAAACAAGTCCTAGTCAGTATTGAAGTCATATTTTCAGGTGTTCCATATCTCTATCCAATCATCTCCAGATTTCCAAGTGCACACATTTTGTTTTGTAGTCTTTTGTGGTGTTTCATTCACTTTGCTAGGTCATTTAGTGTTACTTTACATTCAATTATGGGTTTGCATTTCATTATCTTTTCCAATTCTAAACTTGGTGGTGAACCCCTTATTGGATCATATTCATCCCTTAGAAAAACCCTCTTGCAATATCTCTTTTTCCTTTGCATTGAGATTTCAAGGGTTTTTTCTTGAGTGAAAGTTAGTGAAGATTGTCATTCTAGGTCCTAGATCTTGCTTGCATTAGCTTTGCATTAGGGTTTTCATGAGTTAAGTGGCATATAGGGTTTATATATTTTGCATTACTAAAAGTGTATATAGGTTGCATTTTTACATCTCAAATCATCACATAAAATACTCATTTGCACTTAGGTTAAAAATTATACAACATAAAAAGCATAAAAAATAATTGAGTTTGTTTGAAAATTTTGAGAAAAAGTCCCTACTCGAACTCATTCACAACCTTGGGAAAATCAGTCCCAATCCATATTTTAAACTGCCTTTAACATCATAAAAAACTTCATTTTTGTGCTTGCTAAGCCTCTTGGTAACATATACCATAAGTTTGGAAAGTTTCACTAACATCTACATTTTATGCATCTAGGACAAAAACATCAATTTAGGGTAGTCATTTTTTAGATCATTCCAATTAAAAGCATCATTAGATATGAAATGTTCACATTTCTAAAAATTGCATCATATGGCTAAAATTACTTTTCACTTTTGCATATACAATGTTTACATTTATAAAACTTTGCATAAGTTTGATAAAAGTGCTTTTCATTTTACGATATACATTGTTTGCATTCTTAATTTTTTTCATACTTTGGATAAATGTATTGTTCATCTTTTGATATACATTGTTTACATTTTTAAAGCATTACATGAGATTATTAGAAGTTCTTTTAATTTTTTTTCAAATAATTTTAGTACCTTACCTTTCTAGGAATACTAAGAGAAAGTTCATATTCCCTCTCTATGAGAGTGTTTTAAGGAAAGAGAATACAACCTTGGAAAATACTAATGATCATATTCATTTGTCTCCTAATATCTCTCCTATTTGTGAATAAGATATTTTGGTGTTTTTAGAGTACTAATTGTTTCTCTCCTCTTACCTCTCTTAGTGAACAAGAAATTGATGAACAAGAAGAAACAACCATAGGTAATCATGATGATAAAATAACACAACAAGACACCTTTCAAACTTACCTACATAACACTTCAACTATTCTACATTCACCTCCCAACACTTTCCTTAGAAGGGACACGTATCCCTAGGAAGCCTAAAGGCCACTATCAAATGGAGATGGACTTTTTTTTTAAGAAACAAGAAAATATAAATCTACAAAATGACTTCAAAAGAGATGACCTCCTAGGTATGTGGAGAAAAATAGTAGAAATGCTGATGGGATATGCTACTTTTGAAGGTAGGTTGGAGTGCTTCCATACCCACCTTTTCTCTTTCTAAACTACTTACCTTATAATGTGAAAATTAAATTTATGTTCTAGATAATGTCCTCTCTTGAATAGACTATTAAGGTCATTTAAGATAAAGCGAAAAATTTACCCATTCACCAAAGGCTGATTTATAGATTGTATCATTTCAACATGGCCCTTTCCTCCTATTAGACCTCTAATAATAAAATAATCCTCGTGTTTAGGGATCATTACATTAAGCATCTAGATAATGTCCCATCTACCCCATGCCTTGAGTTATTACCATCCTAAAATTACCAAAGGGTTGTACTAGAGCTAAAGGTAAATACCCTATATCTAAGGTCCCCACCCCAGGTTAAAAAAAAGTTTCATTTTATAATGCCACCCAAATTTCTATCTAAAATAATTTTTGAAGATTCCTTGTATCTCTCTCTCTTAGGTACCCCTATTGACTCCCCTATTTGTGAAGAATTTTTTGAAGTCTCCAAGTCCCCTTGTTGACCAACCCTTCTAGCCCTTTAGATTCCCCTACCATCTATGTTAATATGGACAATGCCCCAAGTGAAGACCCTTATTTGGATACTATTGTTTGTGCCATCTGTGCCCCTTTGAAACTGAAAATTATTGATCTGAATGAGGTTGTGAATGTTCAAAATGACATTTTGAAGTGGTTTCACTCATTTAATCATGCCTAAAGATAAATTTTAGTACCTAGAAGAGTAGGCACTCAACCATTAGGATGACCGATTGGGTGAAGCTGATGAGAAGGTCCATTGGGCCCTTCTATCTTCTCTTGCTAACTCTTTTGACAAGTAGTCTTGAAACATAGAAAAAGAGGTTTATCGAAATAGGGATTAACCAGATGGATGAATCTAATTTTCCTTAGGGGTATGTTTCACTCAATTATGAGAAGAATAATGCATAAATAACAATAAAAAATAAATACTAACTATTATACCACCAGTAAGGGAGGTTCTAAGATGCTTAAATAATGTGTACCTTGCTGAAAAAAGTGTTGTTTTGAGGGTCCCTGGGAAGTGATTCGCCCAGTGGTGAATGGGTCCTTGCTAGGGATTTGGAAAAGTGATTTATGGGTTATGTTCTTCAATGTGTTCAATCCTAGCTTCCAATTTAATAGCTCTTGAAAGTAAGAAATAAATTATGTAGCTTTGTTTCATGATCTTGCAATAGGGATGACACCTTTTGTAACTTTTCTATCTTGACAACTTTGCAAATTTTGTTCTCCACTTGATCTTCAACCTAGAAACCTACAATTACACATCAAGGAAGAAGAAAAGATTTTATTTTTAGGGAATATGGGTTTTCCTTAGTCAAACACCGTTTAGGTAACTAAACGTTGAATTGAAATAATGCATAAAATAAAAGATGAATAAAAAAAAAAGTGTAGCAACTCACCAATCCTCAATTGAACCTTAGAATGCAAATATAAAACTTAGGATGAAGTGGCCATAATGAATGTGGATCTTGATCACAACACTTGATTAGAAATAACACCTTGAATATGCTTGAATTGGATCTTCAATACTACATCAACACGTTAGCTCAACCACATGCAAGGCTTTCACATGATGATATGATATTTTATTGCTGCAATAAAACCTTGATAATATTCTCTTGAATGCCTTTGAAATTCTATTGAAGTGCTCTCTTAATTATAATTTTTCTATAATGCTTGAATGCTTGAATGATTAGATGAAACTATATAAATTAACCTTATATTTATACTTATCTTAAGATTTAATCCCAAAATTCAAATAACACAAGGCACCATCAGATCTAGGATTCAAAATCATTAAAATCCATCCTATAATAAGCTCAAAAATGGGTGTCCTTAGTTAATGAGGACCCATTCACCACCTTGGGTGAATGGGTCCTAGCCTAGTTAACTAGGACCAAGTTTCAGGGAGGTGAAATAACATGTAAAAAGGGGATCCTAGGACATAATGAGGACCCATTAACTAGGTGGAAAATGGGTCCTAGGTCAGTATCCTAAGACTCAAACCTTGCCAAATTAAGTTTTATGCAACATTATTAATGAGTGTTAGGATTTCTCTTTCAAAAAATGTAATAAATTAGGCTTGGATTTGAATCTAAGGGGCCAATTTAGCTCTAATCAGCCTCAATTAATTAATATATCGCTAGATTAGTGTTAAAGTTTACTAAAACACTTTACAATACCCTAAATAAGGCACAGTCAAGTCCATTTTATCATTAATTATTCATTCCCAAACTAAGCATGAAAATGGGTTACTTTTTTCGACAGTACAAGGCTAGCTGTGAAAATGAAGTTGATGAGCTTAGGGATGTGGTAAAAACTATGGAGGAGAGGTAAAATTTAGAAAAATAAGTGTCTATTATGCATAGTAATCACGAAAAAAACTCTCAAGTGTTTACAATAAATTATTGACTATAACAAGAAAATGGTAAACAATATTGTAACACCATTCAGGTGATCTAGTAGGAGATACACAATAGCCACATGGAAAGAGGGATAGGGAGGAATGTTTGAATATTGTACAATAAAAAATGAATGGAAAGAAGGTGATTGTCCAACCATGCCCAATACCCAAAGGGCCAACCCATGCAAAATAATCCTTTGTCCTTTAAAGAAAAACTATAATTTATAGGAAATGATTTGCAATCTATTAATGACCTCAAGCTATTGGGAAACCTATAGCTGGTCTAATTTTTGCTTGGTCTTCTCTTGTCTTTATTTTCTCTACTTTTTCTAGTCTCTATTTAGTTTCTTTTCTTTTTCTTTTTGGGTGTCATATGTCTCCCGAGCTCCCCTATTTATCCTTCATGGCCATTTTGTAACATTACATGTCCTTCTCAAATTTAATATAATCAAACACATATACCTAGAAAATATTAATAATTTAAAATTCATAAATGCATATATAATAAAACAATACCAATTAATCCTTTCCTCATATTCACTCAATTTATCTAGTTCATTGGTAACATTCCATTTGTTACCTTTTCACATAAATCCACCACTTATATTACACTAATACTAGTAATAGTTAAATAGTCACTGGGCATTAGATAAACCCATTTAAATTCATCCCCATAGCTTAGAAAACACTTTATTTTTTAGTACAATTTTAAAATATATTTTATTGCTACATTTTATTATGAATTGTTAGTGTTAGTGACTAAATCACTTATAATTTCATTGGTACTCAAAAAATAATTGAAAAGGATTTTCTATAATACTAAGTTAAAGGTGTGCATAGTTCCTAAATTTTTTCGTAACATAATTTATAAATAAGATAAAAATATATATAAATATTTCATCTATCATGAAATATTTACATGGAAAGAACATAGTAATAATAATTGTAACAATAAAATTAATTGAAACTTATGCACAAATACCATTATTAAAGAATCAAGATGATGTAATTGGAGATGTGAGAAAACAAATATCTACCATGATGAACGTACAAGAAGAAAATATATCTTGTAGAGTCTTAAATAAATTCTATGCTTAATTTCAAAGAGATATTATTCATACTAATGCATAGCGAATCACTAAGATGTACTCAATTTCTTTCCTTTTATACTTCAAAAAATATTACCTTAAATGGCTTTAAAAATAATCTTAGGCCATTATGTATTCTATTTGTTTGATTGGGAAAATGGATCTAAGTCCTAAATCACACTTCTCTCAATCAATAGTATTTTGGATTAAAAATATTCTCAAAGTCCACTTGGCTACAAACCTCAATGGAAGAGAAAAAATGGTGGATCAAGGTTTTAACCCCTATTTGGGGCATTATATTGATATGATTGATTGACCTTTTATTGACTGATTCTATGATGCAATGTTGTTCCTAGGTCAATTATGAAAATG
Source organism: Sequoiadendron giganteum (assembly GCA_007115665.2). NCBI lineage: Eukaryota > Viridiplantae > Streptophyta > Pinopsida > Cupressales > Cupressaceae > Sequoiadendron > Sequoiadendron giganteum. The sequence goes on from CM021104.1 coordinate 221,057,527, forward strand.
AAACAAATTGAGATGATTCTTGAGAAATACATAACAAAAATATATGAGAAATACATAACAAAAGATAGAAATTGACCTAAGAAATATAGAGGGTACAGACACAAAGGACCCTGACATAGAATTTGGTGTTGAATTGGTTGGGAAAGGGTGTGGCGCACCTTAGACTAGGTTCCTAATTTTTTATGATCTGAAATGACAAGCCTATAACCTCTAGTCTGCAAGTTCTATTCTCTTGGGGTCACTATCAGAACTTTTTTTGTTAGTGTAAAAATCTAGCATCTATGCCTTAGCAAATTTTAGGGTGTGAATGCATGAATGAGAAATTAGTCCTCAATCTTCCTTAATTTGGCTTTAGATCTAGAAACTTGTACACATGAATGGATGTTGGGGTAATGCTAATAATTCTACAATTGAGTTCTCTTGACTGCTCAATAATGATTTCAATTTCTTTTCAAAGCATGCCAGGATTAAAATGGAGAAAATACTTTGTATTTATATAAAATTGTAGTGTCGAAAAAAGTATCCCTTTTTCACACTTAATTTAAGTAATATTAAAATAAACCTAATGTTGCTTTTATTTTGTGTTGTAATGTTCTTTACACATTCACATTAAGTCTAGGGCCATACTAAATTAAATGGACTTAATGGTGCCTTATTTAATGTGTTGTAAACTGTATATTTAAACTTTCACACTTATCTAGGGATTCATTAATTAATTGAGGTTAATTTGAGCTTAATTGGTCCCTTTAATCTAAATCCAATCCTAATTAATTATAGATTCTACGGGATAAATCCCGAAACTCTTGAATGGTATTACACAACACTTAATTTTGCAAGGTATGTTTCCTAGGTTAATGACCTAGGACCCATTCACCACTTGGCGATTGGGTTTGCACTAAGTCCTAGGACCCCCTTTTCACATGTCATTTAACATCCCCTGAAGTGTGTCCTAGTTAAGTGTGCTAGGGCCCACTCACCACATGGTGAATGGGTCCTCACTTAACCCTAGGACCCTCTCTTGGAATATGTTTTTGGTGGTATTTTAATGATTTGAAATCCTAGATCTGATGTTGGCTTGTGTTATTTGAATGTCAAGAATTCAGAGTAAGATAAGTATAAATAAAATATTATTTCACATAATTTCATCCTAAGATTTTCAAGAAAAAATTTATGAAATCAAGAGTATTTTCACAAGATCATTATAGAGCATTCAAGAAGGTATTCAAAGGAAAATTTATAGAAGTTTCCTCCAACAATCAAGATATCAATCATCATGTCAAACTCATGCATGTTGTTGAGCTAATGTGATAATGTAGAATTGGTGATCAAGTTCAAGTGTTCAAAGCCATTATCATATGTCAATTTCATGATTAATATCTACACCCATTGATGCCATTTCATGCTAAGTTTTATATTTATACTCCAAGGTTCAATTGAGGTTCAATAAGTTGTTAAATATTGTTGTTCATTCATCATTCCTTTATGCATTGATTCATTTCATGGTTTAATTACCAAAACGAGGCTTGACTAAGGAAAACCCCTATTCCTTAATAATCAATATTTTTCTCTCCTTTGACGTTTGATTGTAGGTTTTAGGTTGAAGATCAAGTGGAGAGAAAAAATGGACAAAGTGGCAAAGTTGTCACCTTTCTTACGAGATCACAAAAACTAAACTGCATAATTTATTTTTGGGTTTTCGGAAGTCTCTGACTAGGATCTAAGAGTGCAAACATTGAATAATAGAACCCATAAAACATTTTTCGAAAACCCTAGCTAGGACCCATTCACCATTGGGTGAATGAGTCCTCAATGAGGCCCGAAAAAGAACTTTTCCCAATAGGTACACAAAATTTAACCCTCTTAAAATCTACCTTTTGATTGCTATATTGGTTGGGTTTGATTTTTGATATTCATTTATGTATAATTGAATGAATTAACTAGTGAAAAGAGAGGTAAACCATCTTGATTATATTTTGTGTCTTCCCCTCCTCCTTTTCCTTCTTTTCATTTTGGTGATCCTGAATTTTTGAGCATTTTAGTTTTCTAATTTTGGAGTCTCTTTTCATCTTAGATTAGATCTTGCATTCATTGCATTCATTTTCATTGAATTATATCTTATTTAGGGTGTATAGTTTGCATTGAAATTTTCATCTCGTCCAAGATTTTAGGATTGCATTGTTTGAACTCTTTAAATCTAAAAAACACAAAAGAATTAGGCATCTTGTATATCATTTACATTATATAAAATTGCATTTGAAAATTGAAACAAAAAATTACATATCAAACTAGGTCTTTTAGTTCATCATTTTGTTACATTTACAAAAAAGCACATTGAAACATATTGTAGAAGACCTAAATCTAAAAATAATTTAAAAATAATTGAAAATGTATAAAAATCAGTTTCAAAACTGTTAGTTTAAAAATCTTATTATATGACCCATTCACCAGAGGGCGAATTTGTCCCTAATCAAGTCTTGATCTGCATTTTTGGAAATTAAAAACTTTATTTTTGTGCTTCTATTTGTTGTTATCAGATTTTTGTTTTAGTCTGCTCAGTTTTTGTTTCATCAAATTCATTACATGTAGATTAAATTGGTTTGTTTTGTACATTTTCTAAATTTAAAATTGCATTTACAAGATTTTATTTTCAAATTGTTGCATAGTTTAATAAATTTTTTATCTTGTTGAGAATCTGAAAATTGTATTTACACATTGCATTTTAGGTCCTTGCACTACATTATAAGCCTCTTTCCATTTTGGGTTTTCACATTATGTTTGTGAAAATTCTATGAGCTTTACAACTTGTGGTCTTATTAGCAATACTATTGCAAGATGTAGTTCAAAATTCATGTAGTCCCACTATACATCATTCGCCATGGATCTTGGGTTTTCTAACTCTCTTTCTAATAGTGTTGATAATTAACCCCTATAGATTATAGTATGAATACTTCATTTCCCATGACTTTGATTCCTACAAACGATGTGTATTATATTACTAATATCCCACAAAACAACATATGGAGGCTAGATGAAGAATTAGAAATTTTACAAAACATTATGAGAACCAAACCTTTTTCTAGTAATGTCATTCCTCTCATAGGGAACTTAAGGATGATGCTTGAACATAAAGAAGGCATAGAATTCATGTGTTCCTTGGTTCATATCATTTAAATAAATTTTCCTTCTCAACCTACTTATTGCAAATTTCGCATGCATAAGAGAAAAGAACAAACAAAATTTGATCAATTTACCACTCCTAACACATCCTTTTCTAAAAAAGGAAAGGGTTTACAATTAGAAGAAGAAAGCGATGAAAAAATAGTAATCAAACTAGAGAAGAAGAAACCACGAATGCATGAATATCAAAGGATTAAGTTACCACAATTTTATGAACCCCATGAATCTCTTTATAATTCTTTACAACTACCCAAAATTGAGACAATCTTTTGTACTCTATTATGTTGTAAATTGATTGAATTACAACTTAAATGTGCAATCTTGACTAAAACACAAACTAATAATAATGAACCATATTTTTCTTCTCATAGATTATTTGGCCATCATACCAACAATTTTGGTCCTTTAAAGAAAGTATTGAAGAAGTTTCGACCCTGTAAGAATCAACCTTGACTAAAAAAGCATGTCCTTTCACTCCTTGACATGTAATAGTTGTAGGATCTTAGTATTCTCACTGATACATGTTATAAATTCATTGAAAATCATTCTCTTTATCACAAGGAGCTCATTCTCATCACCTATCTCAACTCTTCCTTGTCTTGCACTTAGTGAGGACAAGGGATTAGTTAGACTTTCCTAGTCTTGGAATTTGATGTTGTCCCTTTTTCTAGTTTTCCACATATACCGATCGAGATTGGGATGTAGAACACCTGCTATAGGTTGAATCACATGTGTGTTACTAGTATTTTAAATTTTTACATTTTTCATGTTCTTTAAGTGATCACATGTACCTAATATGATCCCTCATGTTGTTTCTTTTGATGTATCTCTCTCTCTCTTTTTGTGCATTCCTTTATATGTATCTACATTATTATCCATGTCATAATTTTTTTATGTTTTTGCTTGTCTTTTGTTTTTCTTTTGGGGATGATGCAAGGCATCTAGACATTCAGGTCTCTTCCATATTGATCCAAAAGGATTTTTATTTGCTTTCGCTCTTTATCTGTCATTCTTCTAGTTCTATGAGTATTTGGGGAAAGATTAAAAATTTATTCTCTAGGATAACATTGTAGTAAAAACATATTGAACCTGAATCCATATATCCCTTATGTATTTTTAGGGCAACCCTTCCCTCCTTTTTCATGGTGTAGCTTTATTTCAGAAACATATGACTTGGCATAGGGTTTTTCAAGGAAAGCACTCATGTCTTAGGAGTAACATTGGCTAGTTTAAAGCAATTTATCACAATAATGGTGTTAGCAACCACTTTCAAGTGGGGACATACATCAATGATTTCTTTCAACATTTTTGTATATTTCATGGTGTGATTTTCTTTTTCTTGTGATGTGTCATTTTCTTGGTGGTGTTATTAGGTTTGATGTCCTTCGAGTGTGATATTTCTTAGCATATGACTTTATCTTAGTGGCATAAATGTGACACATGACATCCCCTAAGTTTCAATCTATTATTCTTGATTTATTCTCTCTTGGAGACATTAGGTATGATGATCTATAAGAAGACAATCTTACACAAACAAAGAAAGATTCCTTTGAAGAAAACCTATAGACATAATGTTAATAATTTTTGGGCATAACACAACTTGATGACATTATGAATCCTTAATGTAACCCTGATAAAGGCCACCTAGCATAACACACCTTACTTTCCCGATGGAGCCTTGCCTAGCATTGTGGTGTCTTATTGAAGTTTCTAGGAGGATAAATTTTATATGGTATGGGATCCTAATACGATTCTATAATTTTTCAAGTACTTTTGGGATACTCACCTAGTGGATGAACTCAGGTTCCACTACCCTAAAGTGAGCACGTACATGTCATTTGCATAGTCCACATCGAGTTATTCTTGTGAATTTTTTTTGGACAAACAGACGATACATGTTCCACATCACATTGGAAAGTTGAGGCTTGATCATTCCCCCTTTTTTTTTGGAAAAATAGCTAAGATATGTTGCCCATCGCATTGGATAATCGAAGTTTGATCTCTTTCCCTTTTCTTTTTGGTCTTTGATGTTGTATGATTATGTCTATTTTTCATTGTTATATACATAAGTTGCTTGAATGTCTACTTTATTGTGAGTTTGATGTGGGGTCATACTCTCACTAAAGTGGGGGAAAATTTTAGTGTCGAAAAAATTATCCTTTTTTCACAGTTAATTTAGGAATAATTAATATTAAAATGAACCTAGAATGTTTCCTTGATTTATTGTTGTAATGTCCTTTACACATTCCCATTAAGTCTACGACCATTCAAAATTAAATGGACTTAATGGTGCCATTTCTATTGTGTTGTAAAGTGTATCTTTACACTTTCACACTTATCTAGGGCTTTATTAATTAATTGAGGTTAATTTGAGCTTAATTGGCCCCTTTAATTCAAATCCAAGCCTAATTAATTACAGATTTTGAGAGATAAATCCTAAAAATTTTAAATGATATTACACAAAACATAATTTTACAAGGTATGTGTCATAGGTAAGTGACCTAGGACCCATTCGCCACTTGCCGAATGGGTCCTCACTAGGTTCTAGGACTCCCTTTTCACATATCATTTAACATCCCTGAATTGTTTCCTAGTTAAGTGTGCTAGTGGTGAATGCGTCCTCACTTAACCCTAGGAGCCGCCCCTTGGAATTCTTTTTTGGTGGTATTTTAATGATTTGAAACCGTAGATCTGATGTCGGCTTATGTTATTTGAATTTTAAGAATTACGAGTAAGATAAGTATAAATACAAGGTTCTTTCACATAATTTCATCCTAATAATTTCAAGAAAACTTTATGCAATAAAGAGTACTTTTAGAAGATATTTATAGAGAATTCAAGAGCATTCAAGAAGGCACTCAAAGGTTGATTTATAGAAGTTTATTTAGCGATCGAGATATTAAACGTCATGTCAAAGCCATGTATGTTGTTGAGCTAATGTGATGATGTAGCATTAGTGATCAATTTCAAGTGTTCAAAGCCATTATCTTATGTAAAGTTCATGATCAAGATCTTCACTCATTGAGGCCATTTCATGCCAAGTTTGAGATTTGTACTCAAAGGTTCAATTGAGGCTTGGTGAGTTGTTACATATTGTTTTTGATTTCAAGGTTTAATTATCAAAATTGGGTTTGACCAAAGAAAACCCCTATTCCCTAAAAAATTAAAAAAATTCTATCCTTTTATGTGTGGAAAGATTTAGGTTGAAGATCAAGTGAAGAGAAAACTTTGAGAAAGTTACAAAGTTGTCAAAGTTGTCACCTTTCTTGCAAGATCATGAAAATTGAGCTACAAAATTTAGCTATGGGTTTCTCATAGTCTCCAACTAGGATTTGGAAGTGCAAACATCAAAGAACAAAATCCAGAAAACATTTTTCTAAGACCCTAGCCAGGACCCATTCACCACTAGGCGAATGAGTTCTCAGAGTGGCTCCAAAAGGTAGTTTTTCCAACAGGTACATAGCATTTAACCCTCTTAAAACGTACATTTTGCTTGCTATATTGGTTAGATTTAATTTTTTATATTCATTTATGTATAATTGAATGAAATAACTAGTGAAAAGAGAGGTTAACCATCTTGATTACATTTTGGTTATTCGCCCCTCTCATTTTCCTTCATTTCAACAATTATTCCAATTTCCTAAAAATTAAATGTCGATACTAGAAAAATGAAATTTCAAATTCAAATAATAAAATATTGATACTAATATATTCAAATTAGAGCCAAAATGAGGTGGTCTAGGGCGTGGGGTACCCTGGACTAGACTCTTCCTTTTCAAGGTCATAAGTGCTAGGGGAAAATATTAAATTCCTATTTTTATTTCCCATCTTTTATTTTCTAACTATATTTTTAAAATGAGTAATTAAATACATGATTAGGTCCAAGCACAAAAGGGGGAGTTGAACCTAGTGTGAAATTTTCAAGGGTAACAATTTTTTAAGCTACATTTAGGTCCCACATTAGTGAGAGTGTGAAATTATAGTCAAACTCACACTTAAGTATGGTAAAATAAAAGAAGGGTTCAATTATCCAAACATTGAAGAGATAGAATGGAATCAAATCCAGGGTTGCACTGGCCCCCAAATTTAGGATCCTATGGGGAAAATGCAAGGATAAAGGAACACACATGTAGCATACATAACAAAGACATAAAATAAAACATAATGAAGATGCAAAGGAAACTAAGATAATACATGAAGGAAACACACATAAGATACAAGATAAACACCATGCCATACACAAGGTAAAGACACAAAAGACATAAAGTAGACACATTGGAAATAATTAATTGTTAGGTTTTGAAGGCAAATATCTAAAAGATAAATGCAGATTTTATTAGATAAACCAGGAAATAATAAAAACACATAGAAAAATAACATAGAGAATTTAATGTGGTTCACCCAATATGGGCTACATCCACCAAACCTCAACCATCCAATGATTTGATTAACCAGTGTAAAACCCTATTACAATATTGTGAATAATCGCCTTTTCTTATCCTACTGTAACTCTATTACAAACCCCTTATAACAAGCTTTTTAGAAGCTTCCAGATTAGGGTTATACAAAGTTGGGGTTTTCCCCTTTTTAGTGATTTTTCCCTTTTTCGGTAATTCCGTGAAAAAGCAGGAGAATGATCAATGTACAGTATAGAATGATTAGTCGCCACATACCAACATTAACAAACACTAAAACATAATAAAACACAAACACAAAATTTAGTACACTAAAATATATGCAATTTATTAAGGTAAAGAGAATTTAGTCTTAAATTTGTCTCAAATACTAAGTGTCATCCATTGAATATGATAGACAAAATAGTGCTCCAATAAGGATGTTAAATCACTCATGAAACACATGGATTTAGTGGCAAGAAGGTTGTGTTATGCTAGGTTTCCGTGTAAAAATTCTCAAGTTCATGAATCAGAAAGATCCATTATGCTAAATCCATGGACTATTTTTCTCATCACCCTTCAAGGAGTGCACAAAAGTTTAATGTTACAGGGGGTGAATTGATAACCATGTATTAGGGGGTGTTATAAAAACACCACCAATACCACCACTAAAGGGGTATGTCAATAATTCAAACCTAATAATACATCTATGGAATAGATAAGTTAATACGGCCACCCTTAAAATATCAACATACATGTTATGTTGGTATTTTAAGAAAAAAAGGGGAAGATGGGATCCTTGAAAATAAAACACATCTCCCAAAATATAGTTACTCTTGGCCCTCAATCATAAAGAAAAAGATAGCCATATAAAGGAATATCATGCTACTATCATAAAAGGAAATGTGTTTGCACTTAAGATTATACCACCATCAATGAAAATGAGAAAACATGTGAAGCTACCAATGCCACATAGTGAGGTACAACACCATAGAAGAGGGATCATTACTATTTAGAATGATTATGTGTATCAACACATGGAAGAATATGACAATCATTAAGTTAATGAATACAAGGCACATAATGACCATTCACATGATTACTATAAAATTTATTACCTAATCAACCTTGATAGCTCTTGCATCATTCTCTTATGTTGCTCATAATGCTCTAAATATAGTAGATGATCATAGATGAGATAAATATCAAGAAGTAGGTTGGAAACATAAAACCCTTTTTATAGATACAACATAGAATTCACATAATCCTTAACTCCTTGTTCCATGTTCTCATTATATCCATTCTTAGAAATAATTTTATATCCAAGGCCATAAAATTTTTCAAACTCAAATGAATAATTCTTCCGTACATGATTATGAGAAGAATTGGTTATTTCACAAAAATGAGAATCATTTTTAAGTGTTCTAGAGTTAGGCATCACAAAATCAAAAGGAAATAAAGTGAAAGAGCCCCCATCACCATCATTGAGAAGATGAAACATAAAAATCCTTAGGTTTTGATCGTGATATTTTTTACTCACCTAAAAATGAAGGTGTAAAATAAAATGAACCTCAATCATCACCAAAATATCTATTAAAATATTAAGCATTCTTTTGATTTTTTAGTTGTAATAGATGCTATCACATTTGACTGTTTAGGCTTTGATGATGAGATTTTAGACTCCTGATTGAAACAAGGTGTAAAATGTAACGACCCTCATTCATTACCCAAGAGTGTATCCATAATATCATTATCATTATAATTTAATGGTTCCACTTTAAAATATGGAATCAAAGTACTAAGAGAATCAAAAGATTTATATTCAAATTTGACTTGTGAATAATAACTTTTTTCATCCACTTTAACTATATATACATCTCATTATTATATTCATATTTATTCTTACAATGAAGAGTAGACAAGAATCCTTTAATGGAATGAATACATATTCCACCTAAGAGAAAACTATATGATAGAGTGCATGGCATGAACTTGATCCACTTTGTAATGACTAAAATTAAACCTAGTTGTCCTATAAATGAAAAATGCAATACAATTTTTGACTTTTCAATTGTTTTTATGTTGAATATGAATAAATAAATGATGAATGCAAAAAAAATAAGATCATACTCAAATTTTAAAATGATATTTTTCAAATTTCCTAAGGTTTAGAGTGTAATAAATAGTCAAGTTCACCAAAATGTCTGTTTGCGAAAAGAGATCTAGGTCCTAAATCACACTTCTCCCAATGTGGGACATTAAGGATTTGCAATTATCTCAAATCCACTTGAATAAAAACCTAAATTGAAGATTCAGAATAGTGGACAGAGCTTTCAATCCTTGAAGATGCAATATTGTTCCTAGGTTAATTGTGAAAATGTAGAAAAATATCATGATTTTTAATAAATTGAATATAGAAAGAGAGAAAAAACAAAGGAGCTTAGTGTGTAAATATGGTGATGAATAAGCTGGTCTAGGGAGTGGTTTTCCCTAGACTAACCTCCTTCATTTTAGGATCTAAAAATATATGTATGAAGTCTTTGATTTGTAGCTCCTATTCTCCCAAGTTTACTATTGAAACTTTTTTTATTGATGAGAAACACTAGTTGTTGTGGCTTGAAAAATTGTAGTACTTGAAAGCATTAATGATAAATTAGTCTTTATCTTCCTCTAATTATCTTCAAATTTTCAAAATTGTATACATAAAAGAGGGGGAAGGGCTAGGCCGTATAGGGGCTTTCCTAAGATGAACCGGGAATTTTTTTATTTCTACCTCCCCAATGACTTTGATGATGTAAAAAGAGAACTTACCATTGACCATGCAGAGGATAAATGATAAAAAATTAATGAATTGACTAATTATACAACTCACCACTCATATCTAAATTCCTTGATGGACTGAAGTCATTTACTCATCACCTTCAAGGAGAATTCAATTGTTTGATTGAAATATTGCAAATGTTAGTACTTACATAAAAAACATGATGAATGATGGGCATGATGCTTTAAATTAATGGATGTTGCAATAATAATAATAATTATACTCTTGACTACTCTTGATTTGTCAATAAGGATTTCAATTTATTTTCAAAGCATATTAGGACTAAAATAGTGAAAGTACTTTGTATTTATATGCAATTCTTCCAATTTTAGGTGAAAATCTAAAGTTGATAGCCGAAAATAAAATAAAAAATTCAAATAATAAAATATTGATATTGAAATATTCAAACTCGATCCAAAAAGAGGTGATCTAGGGCATGGGGTGCCCTAGACTAGACCCATTATTTTTGGGGTCTAAATTGTTCGGGGAAAATATTAAATTATTATTTTTATTTCCCATTTTTTTATTTATTGAAGATGTTTGTAAAACGAGTAATTAAATTCATAATTATGTCTAATAACAAAAGGGGGAGCCAAACCTAGTATGAAATTTTCAAGGGTGACAATTTTTTATGCTACATATATTTTGGTAGTTATGTTTCGAACTAGCTCCAGCAAAGGTGTTATTCCATTACCACCTTTAAATAAGTTAATTACCTTATCTTACAATCTAAATTTTCCATGCACTAATAATGTCAAGTAATATGAAACTCTCATTTCTATTTTTTGTGCATCGTTGCTCCTTGATATTCAAGATCTTTTTATATTTAGAGTTTCTCAATTATTCATAAAATAAATTAATGGATCTTATCAAGAAAAACAAGATTTTATTTTTTTCATGGAAAGGAATTTTATTTCCAATGTATAGATCAACAAGATAAGGAATTTCCTAATAAATATTGGATTTTTGATTGGCAAGGGTATAAGATTAACTTGTAGCCTAAAAGGTTAGTCAATTAACCTTGGATCCGAATTTCTTAGGACCTTAGAGATTGAATTTTGATGTGATATAATGTAAAACTATATAATATATGAAGATGCAACATTTTTAAGAATTATTACAAAATGAAAACTCTCAGATAAACTTAGGTTCCAAAAAGTAGAAGGAAAAAATGCATGTACATGGGGTTTCAATTTTAGCAGGATCTAGGTGGTGTATGGTGCAAGGATGCCATAAAATAATAACCTAGCTTACAAAAATAAATTCACAAGCATGTGGTCCTCGGTATACAGCTTCTATCTTCCTGATTTGGTTTTTGAATCTTTGACTATTGTTGAGATAATATAGACTTTGTGACTTGTCAACATATAGAGTTTTGATTAATGAATGAGAAAATTTTCTACAATAATTCTCCAATAATATTTATATTTGTAATTTTCACACATAAAATGAGGGGGAGGTCTATTACATATAGGTTCTTTCTTTAGTCAAACCTCGTGTTGGTATTTCTACCACCAAAATTTCCAAATTGATGACAAAAGAGAGCTTATCCTTTTGAGGAATAGAGGCCGAATGATAAAAAAGTAATGAATTGATAACTTGTTGAAACTCACCACTAATATTTAATATCCTTAATGGATTGAATTCATACTCATCACCTTTACTATTTCCTTGTTGCTTTATTTATTTCATTTGAGGACCTACAAATATTAGTGGTAAAAATGCAATGCATGCAGAATATGAATGAAACTCACATAAAACTTTTCCTGATGCTTGAACAATAAAATCCTTCAATAATATTGATAATTCTACCCTTGAGTACCCTTAATTTATTTTAAGATCTTTACTTTTCTCAATAACTTCTTTTAGTTCTCCCTAGTTAAAATAGTTAAAATAATATGTATTTATATGAGATTATTCCAATTTCACAAAATCGAAATTCTAATAACCAAAAATAGAAATGGGAAATTAAAATAATAAATTCTTAACATCAAAATATTCTTATTTGGATCCAAAATGGTGGTCTAGGGTACAAGATACCCTACACTAGATTCCTATTATTTTGAGATATAATGTGTTGGGGGAATACTATTAAATGCATACTTTGATTTTCCAATAAATGTTTTGAAATGGTAAATTACATGTATAAATAGGAAATTAGGTGCATAATTAAGTTCAAGCACATAGGGGAGAAAAAAAAAGTGTGAAATTTTCAAGGGTGATAATCTACGATGACATGTTTAGCCCCTACTTTAGTGAGAGTATGAAATTATGTTTAGACTCACACTACAATTATAAAGTGTCAAGGGGGGTTCAATTATAAAAATTTGAAGAGATAATATGGCAATGAATCTAGGGGAAATGTGCCAGCCCCCAATATTGAAGATCATATGACAAGACAATATAAAGAGAAGGGAACACACATGTGTGATATGCAATGCAACATGGAAAAAATGAAGCATATACAATGAAGACACTTCATAAAATAATAACAAAAAATTGAAACAAAAATGATAAAAACACAAAGGAAAATACATGAAACACAAACACAAGGGTTAGTACTAAAATCATTCAAGTTGATAAGGAAAAAGACCTTGATCTTATTTTTTATCTCAAATATCAAATGACATTGATTGAATGTGTTGTTTAAAAAAAATGGTATTCTCATAAGGATGCAAAATTACTCATGAAACAAATGGATGGACTAGAAAGAAAGGTGTATTATTCTAGGTGACCATGTTACAAGGTTCTCAAGTTCATGAATCAACAAGTTGCACTATGCTAAATCCATGGACTTTCTTGAAAATCATGCTTGATTGAACGTATAAAGTTTAACATCAAGGGAGACCATTTAATGTCATAAGAGATGAAACTAACCTAATGGACTGAAAAAAACCTTTACTCCATGGGGGAAGAAATAATTCTCAATTTCACATGTGTGAATTGGTAACCATGCCTCTAGGGGAATTATAACAACACCACCACAAAAAGGTTATGTCAATAATTCAAATCTAACAAGATTTTTATGAAATGGATAGGGTAATATGCCCCCTTAAAATATAAAAATACTTTCTATGTTGGTATTTGAAGGAAGAAGAAGGGAAGAGGGGATCCTTGAAAGTAATATACACCTCCCAACACTAGTTATCCTTGTCCCAAAATTCTAGAGGCAATAACAACCACACTAGAGACTATCATCTTTCTAGCATGAAAAATATAGTATGGTTGTACTTAAGATTGTACCACAATGAATGCAAATGAGCGAACATGTGAAGCTATAAATGCTACATAGTGAGGATAAACACCATAAAATAAAGATCATTATTGTCTAGAGTGATTATGCACATCAACACATTGAAGAGTGCAACAATCACTAAGTTGTTGCATTCTATTATTCAAGGCTTGATATTTGTCAATGAAATGACCATGCAATCAATCATATTCATAAAAGGGATTATTGCTATAAAATTTCATACATGCTAGAGGAGGAAGAGTAATCAGGTGGGCTTTGCGAAGCCACAAAAAAACATTGTCTTGCTTTAATAAAGGTGTAGGAGACAATTTTTTATCTTGAAGAAAATTTGTATCACTTAGCACAAGAAGTCATAAATATAGTAGATGATGGAGCATGAGATGATTATAAGGACAGAGGACGAATCCTAATTTTTTTTAAGAAATTTATTGTACATAATTTACATTATCCTTATTTCTTTGTTTCCTATTTTGGATTTTTTGATGTGGAAGAAGATTGATCAAATGAAACATAAGACTCCTTAGCTTGAGATTGTGATATTTTGTATTCTCCTACAAAGGAGGGTGTAAAATCAAAGAAAACCCAATTAGTCATCATCTAATATTTTTATTATAGGGAAAATAAAATCATAATTATCATCATGTATAGGTTTTATCTTTGAAGTTGGGATCAAATATTAAGAGAGTTGCAAGCATTAAGGTCGACTTGGGCTTATGAATTGTAACTGCGTTCATATAATTTTATCTTATATGTATTGTCATTGTATTCATAATTTATCTCACAATGAATAGTAGATGGGACTCCCTTCATGGTATGAATCCAAAGTCTACCTAGGAGAAGATTATATGAAAGAGGTCCTGACATTATGTGGATATTTTTATGAGAAAACCACAAGCCCTACCTTAACAGGTAACATGATTATACATGATGGTTTCCAACTACCATTCTCAAATCCACTAATAGAAAGATCATTAGGTTCTATGAAATTCTTATCCACACCAATTTTTGTAGAATATCAATGCTACAAACATTACTGACTTGAGCTATTATCTATGAGAGTACACGTAACCCTAACTTTATTATTGACCACCATTACCATAAAAGCTTCATGTTTGTTTTTGGATCCCAAGCAAGGGTAATTCATGTCAAGGGAATGTAATATCAAACTTTGTCACTTGCACATAATTAAACAAGGTAGCTATATCATTCAATTCAACATAATTTGATACATAAATCTCTATAAAGCCTCTTGGAGCATCTTGTGATATGTAGGTGATGTTTTAGCAAGGTCCCAAAGAGAAATATTTGTTGGAGTATTATGAAGTTTCTAAAAAAATTCATACTATTTACCACTACGTTGAGGAATACTAGGTGGGGTAGGAGGATATGGTTGAGGAAATGGAATGGATGTTTTTGTTTTTTTGGATTGTTTCTTGTTTCTAGTGTTATATGTGTGAGAAACTATATGATAGCTTGGTTGATGCAAAATATATTTTTACATATGAGTATTAGTGAGTTACCTTACAAGGTTTAGGATATGGCCATGAGGTTTATGATGTCCTATAATGAGAGGTGATTTAAGAGGTCCAATAATTAGAGGATTTTTATGAGGTCCAATAATTAAACGACATTTCATAGTCAATTATGTGTTCATTAATTAAATTAACTAGTTTTTGATTAGCATATATAGATGGGGGATTGAATGTTAATTTAGCATATTCATCTATACCATCCATATTACTATATTTTGAAAGAAATATATCAATAATTTCATCCTCTTGCGCGAAAAGATATTATGATGCAGGAGCATCCTGAGTGAACAAACAATCAACATCACCCAAAAAAAATTGTAGTTTAATATCATGGGATTCTTAAGGTTTTGAGTAAAATAATTTTTCAGGTAACCTAGGAACATCATTCCAATCCTTCTTGCAATTTTTTGTGCGAATTGAAGAACTTTCAATTTTTTTCCTATGGACTCCCAATTTCATCAAATTGATTTATTTAGTCTTCTCCAAACTGATGGTAGATTTTTGAAATAGATTTTTGGAGGAAATAAAGGTTAGTTTCTATGATTATGTTTGATTTATGTATTGACAACAATGTGGGAAAGTGCAAGATTATTTAATTATGACAACATTTTATTAAATCCACATAAAAGAGTTAAAAGTAGATTTTTTTTTTAAATAATATTAAAAGATAGATTAGGGAAGAACACAAGGGGTGCACACCTACAAAAAGAGGATAAAAATGAATACTAAAGAAAGAGGGGACCCTTATAGCTAGAGATGAGAAATTGAATAGTTTAACATAGAAAAAATTGCATTTAAAAATTGAAGCCAGAATATCAAGGAGCACAAAAGCTATAAAATGAAAGCCAAGAGGAAAAGAAAAGGTAGCTACATAGAGGTTCAAGAAGTGCTGAAAAGGGGCTATTTCTCCCATGTAAAAAAGACAAATTAAAGAAAAAGATAGCAGATATAGAGAGAAGAGGACTTGCTACATAGGATGAGGAGGTTAATAGGAAAATCAATTTAAAATAAATGAATTGAAGAGAATAGAGGCTATGTATGGAATGAGAGAGGATGAGAAAAATAAAAGAGGAATATGTGGAATATATGTAAATGCATATTTGGAGGGTTGGAAAGGAGTGGATTCTCATGAAAAAAAATAGAGATTGTAAATATTTTGGTTTGTGAATTGTAGAATTTGAATAAATATATTCAATTCCCTTGTAAACTTGAATTTGGTTGTGTAAATTGAATTGCATGCAAATTTTAAATTCGTAATTGTCAATTAATTGTGAATTAGCTGTAAAACTAAGGAGTTTATATTTTGAAGGAATAGCTTTGTTGCAATTCTTATTTTATTGTTGGATTCAAGTAGAGGTTTTCCTATGATTGTGGTTTATGAATTTTGGTATTTTCGTAGAGGGGAGCACACTCTACATCAATTGGTATTAGACAAAGGAATCTTAAGTGTGGAAAGTATCCACTAGGATCTATGGGAAGTGTGAAGCGGTAGACTTGTCTGAGGAGTTCTAGAGGATTATTGCGGGTGAGTATGGATTCCTAAACAATTGAGAATCAAGAGGGACAAACCGTGGAGATGCCAAGAATGTGAGTTGTGGAAGATTGCAGCAGACAAAGATGGGTTGGGTTGTGAGGAGACCTGTACAGATATTTTTTTGGCAACAGTATTGGGATGATGTGGAGGATGAAATGTGTGAAGCGTTGGAAAATATATTTGGTAAAGAAGTAGGAAAGATTGAGATGAGGCTCAAGAAATTGGAAAATAATTTTTGGAAAGGTGAAAATAAAGTAACAAAGAGGAGAAAGAAGAAGAATAAGGATAGTAGCCTGAGATGGAAAGAGGAAGAAGTAACATCAACCCCTACCAATGCATAAGTTGCAACAATGATGTGCTATGAGGAAGGCATGACAATAGAAGAAGAAAAGATAGAGGTGAACAACAAAGAGGTCTTAACTGAATGTGAAGGTGAATTAGATTCATTCACTCAACTATTGGTGATTGAGGAAGAAAATAATGAAGTGGGTAGTGAAAAGGTAACAGTGGATGGCGAAGAGGAATTTTTCGCACAATTGTTGGAAATTGTGGAAGAGTGGTTGCCAAAGCTTGATATTGCTGCAAAGTGTGAAGAACTAAAAGTTTCAATTAATGATGGTATGAGAGATGTCATAGTGAAGAGTTATGTTGTAGCTGAGAAAAAGGATAAGGTAAATAGTATTATATTTTGAGATGATAAATTGATATTAAATTCATATATCGTTGAGGGAAAGAGAGAATATAGTTGCAGTTTTAGATTTAAATTTAGATGTTATATATTCGTTGGTAGAGTTGGTTGAGGATGTTGTAGAATTTTGGTGGAGGTGGATGTTTAGAGGTGGGTTTGAACTAACATAAGAGGAGGGAAGTGTGAAAATATTTTTGTGGAGGTCGAGCTATGGTGGACATGAGTCCACGAGGGGGAAATGGAAGAGAAAGCAATGTGGTTGGAGGAAGATGGTGTGTGTTCCAAAGAAGTGTTGGAAAAAGAGGAAGAAGACATAACTTTGGCACTTTGGATAGTGATGGAGTTCGCTATAGGTTGCACACAACCTGGAAGAATAGTTCGACTACTCAACTCCACCATTGTGAGCCTATGCTCATAATATTTCTACCCGACATGTATGATTCAGGAGCATCCTAAGCGAACAACCAATCAACATCACCAACAAATATTTTTAGTTTAATATCTTGGGATTCTTAGGGTTTTGAGTAAAATAATTTTACGGGGCACTTGAGAATATCATTCCAAGCCTTTTCACAAAGTTTCAAGTCAATTGAAGAAATTTTAATTTTTCACTTGCAGACTCTCAATCTCAACAAATTGTTTTATCTAGTCTTCTCCAAATTGATGGTAGAGTTTTAAAATAGTATTTTTGAGGAAATAAAGGTTAATTTATATGATTATGTTTGATTTATATATTTAAAAAAATGTGGGACTGTGCAAGATTAGTGAATGATGACAAAATTTAATTAAATCCACATAAAAGAGTTAAATGCAGATTTTAAAAAATATATATATTAAAAGACAGATTGCGGAAGAACACAAACGGTGCAGACATACAAAAAAGAGGATAAAAATGAATAATAAAGGAAGAGGGAACCCTTGCAAGTAGAGAGGTGAAATTGAATAGTTTCAAATAAAAAAATTGCATTTAAAAATTGAAGCCAAAATATGAAGGGGTGAGAAAGCTAGAGAATGGTAGCCAAGAGGAAAAGGTTGGAGAGGTGTAGAGAAGGGGCTATTGCTCCCATGTAAAAAGAAAAAATTAAAAAAAGAAATAAAAAAATAGATATAGAGAGAAGAGGATTTGCGACGTAGGATGAGGAGGTTAATAGGAAAATCAATTTAAAAGAAATCAATTGAAGAGAACATAGGTTGCATATGGAATGAGAGAGGATGACAAAAATAAAAGAGCAATATGTGGAAAATATGTAAATGTATATTTGGAGAGTTGGGAAGGAGTGGAGTCTCAAGAGAAAAAATATAGATTGTAAATATTCTGGCTTGTGAATTGTAGTATTTGAATAAATATATTCAATTCCCTTAATAACTTGAATTGGGTTGTGTAAATTGTATTGCATGAAATTTTTTAATTTTTAATTATCAATTAATTGTGAATTAGCTGTAAAACTAAGGAGCTTATATTTTGAAGAAAGGAATAACTTTGTTGCAATCCTTATTTTATTGTTGTATTTAGGCAGAAGTTTGTCTATGATTGTGGTTTGTGAATTTTGGTATTTTTATAGAGGGGAGTACCCTCTATGTCATATTACTAATTAGAAGAGGTTGAGGTAGAGGAACAAACATGATTCTCGTGACTCTCAATGATTGGATCCTCTTACACCAATATACCTTCTTCTAAAGTAGGCGAGACAACAAGAGAATAATAAACATGATTTTCTTGATTTTCAATGATTTCATTCTCTTTAATGAAGATATCCTCACAATTAGGAGACATACTAGGAAATGGATCAAATAGATTTTTTTTTAGAAAAGAGGAGAGAGAAACTCATTTTCACATGCTTGTAACAAAATTTATTTGAATTATAAAATAAGATCTCAGAATAGAATATGAATTATAACAGAAAAATATTTTTGCAATGAAAAATTTACCTTATGTCTTATGCATCAAATTGGGGATGTATAGAAAAATCAATCATTTTTACAAAGAAAAATGCAATAACATGAACAAGATTTGGACATAGGAAACCAATAGAGATGTGCATAGTAAATTTCACCCTAAACTAGCTAGTCTATATCGCAAGGATGCCATAGTATAGATAGGTAATTTTGAGAAACATAAATAATATGAACATCATTGATAGTGTTGAAGGGTCCTATGCTTTAGAGGTTCGGGTTTGGAAGTGAACATATTTTGGGAAATATACTAAAACCTAATCTTGCTATATAAATCACATACATGCATGCAATTTTGGATATTTTTAGAGAAATTTAATATGCTCTAATAATAATTTTTAGAAATTAAATATTTTAGTTGACTCATTTTTCTAAGAAATATAGAAAATCCATGCTTTTTGATCTTTTGAAATGAAAATACTATGCAATTTTGTCACTTTTTTCAATGTTTCTCATTAAAATAAGTATGCATAAAGGATAGAATAAATTTGCAATTAATTTTCTCCAGGAAAATAGCTTCGATTTAAGCCCTAGGAAAGGAAAATGAGATCTGATATTATTTACAATTCAATTCAAATTATTTTTCATTTTTATGGTGAAAAACTAATGAAAATAGATATAGTTATTCTTTTGAGAATAAATACAAATTATCAACGAGATTTTAAAATAACCTGAGTTTTAGATTTGGCTTTCATATTTTACTCAATGAAGAATAAAAAAAAATTACAGGTGTAGAATATGTTGGTTTCACAAAAAAAAATTGGAGGAAAAGGGATCCTATGTCCAATGTCTAGATCACTATGATCAAGCCTTTCCTACCAAATATTTGAATTCAGATCGGCAAGGTAATGAGATTAACTTACAACCTAAAAGGTGGGTCAATAAACTTTGGATCTCAATACTTTGAGGGCCTTAGAGATTGAATTTTGATATAATGCAATGATATAACTATGTAAACTATGAGAATACAATATTCTCTTAGGAACTATGATAAAGTGAAAACACATAGACAAATTTGGGTATCAAGAGAGCCTAAGGTAGACACTATTGCACCTAGGGTTCATAGTTTAGTAGATTTGGGTGGTCTAGGTGGTAAGGATGCACTAGAATAAGAAACTACATCTGGAAAATTTGTTCATAGGCTTGAGGTCCCTATTTTGTAGCCTTTGTCTTCTAGATTTGGTTATCGGATCTTAATTTCTTGATGAGATAATGCAAATTTTGTGACTTGTCAACTTCTAAGGTTTTGATGAATGAATGAGAAAATTTTCTTCAATCTTCCTCCAATCCACTTTAAATCTATAACTTGCATACATAAGAGGAGGGGGAGGTTTGTGCCATATAGGGGCTTGCATTAGTCAAACCTCGTGTTGTTATTTCTACCTCCGCAATGTAAAAAATAGTAATAAAAGAGAGCTTATCCTTTTAAGGGATAGAGGCTAAATGATAAGCAAGTAATGAATTTACAACTTTATGCAATTCACAACTGAGATCTGATCTCCTTCATGGACAAAAGTCATACTCATCAACTTCAGTGTTTCCTTCTTGCTTGATTTTATTTTATTTGGAGACCTACAAATGTTAGTTCTCTAAAATAAAATAAAATGCAAAATGTGAATGAATCTCACATAAAACTTGACATGATGCTTGAATGAAAAATACTATAATAATCTTAATAATTATTCCCTAGACTACCCTTGATTTATTTTAGGATCTTCAATTTTCTCAATAACTTCTCGTAGTTTTCCTTAATGAAAATGGTGAAAGTACTATGTATTTATATGCAATTAGTCTAACTTACCAGAAATAAAATACTAATGGCTGGCAATTGTAATTAAAAATTAAAATAATAAATGACCTCAACACTGACATATTCAAATTTGCAACCAAAAATGTTGGTCTAGGGCACAAGGAACTCTAGACTAGATTCCTACTTTTTGAGGATCTAAAGTGTCAAGCGTAAAATATTAAATTCATATTTTATTTTCTTATGTTTTATTTTCGAGTATTTCTTTTGAAATGGGAAATTACACACATAATTATGGAATTAGATGCATAACTAGGTTCAAGCACATAGGGGGAGCAAAGTCGAGTGTGAAATTGTCAAGGGTGAGAATTTATAATACTACAAAACTTTATCAATATTGCAACCTAACATTAGAGATACTATAGAATTTCTCTTATATTGTGGACAATATTTTGTAGAAAGATAATTGGCATGTCGATGCAATGGAAAGCACTATCACAATTTTATCTTTTGATGATTAATTTGCATATTTTAAATTTAATATCCATAATCTCACATACCCATCAATATAATAAAATACTAAAGATGAGATTGTTTGTTGTTTAAATAATTGTGAGTGGTAGTCCAATATATTTCAATTGGTACTTTTCATAATCCTACAACTAAAAATACTTGAGAATTCATACAAAAACTCATAGCATGATATATAATTTTAGCTAAAGTCTTATATTTAAGGGCATATAATGGTCTCCTTTTGTGTTTCCTTATAAAATCAAAGACTCGCATTTCTCTCAAAGAAGCCCATTCAAGTGATTATGGAGAAAATTTTAGTTGTCAATCTCTTTTTTAGAAGTTACTTTGCATCAGTTATTATTAGCAAAATATATAGCAAGATTCATTTTCCTTAGTGAAGAAATGTACTAAGTGTCAACAACATAATAGTTTGATTCATGATTTTTCTTACAAACTTCATGCCTAAGTATTCAGTTTGTAGCACCCCTCCGATTGTATTATGTTTATGGCAGTTCTTTTACTTTTATAGACGATGATACTATGTTGTTGGTATTTGATCGCTGACATTGGAGCGATGATGGTTTTTATATTTAGATATGTTGGTACACTATATTAATGTTTATTGTTTATGACATGTTTTTTGGTTAGAATAGTTGTTTATTTGAGTTGATATTGATATATGCTCATCTTTAGTTACTTGATATTTTAGTTTCATCAGTTTTGATTTTACACTGTACTAGTGAAGGGAATGGGATTGCATCACTTGCTTGTGAGTGCCCTGCGATTCTGTGGTTTTCTCTTCATGATGTGATTGTTCATGATAATATATGTACGACATATATCTTGATGGTAGGATTGTAGGTATTTTACATCGACTCGACCTACATTCATAGGTTTGAGAATGTCCATTGCTCAACGAAACAGTTGATTGGGAGATAGTAATAGGGTTTCCTTGTCAAACCACAACCCTAGTCATAATGTGTCATCAGTCTTTGTTTTCGTCATGCTATGTTGTCATGTTGTCCCTGTTTGTCTTGTCATTTAATTATTTTGCAAGGTATATTCTATGAGAAATTAATATTTATAATTTTTTAAATTCATTATTTAATTAATCTTGATTAAAGTTGTTAGAAGCTTTATATTTGATTTAATTAAATAAATTTAATTTATTTTCTAAAGTGTTTTAATATTTGAGATTAAATTTATTTTATAAATTCATTATATTAATTAGATTAAATTTAATTAGAAATTAATATGTGATTTTGAATTATTAAATGCACAAATATCTTGTAAATATTTTAGAGGAAATATCTGTGATTTGGTTGGAAAGATATTTTATTTGTGACATGTGTTAGAAAAATTAAACAATGTTGTTAGGAATTAATTCTCGAAAAGAATAATTGCATTAGCTGAAAGAGGAAAGAGGCTACTTCACGGTACTGAGAAAAGATATTTTGGAAGGTGGTTGAAAATTGGGGAAGAAGTTCTCGAATTTTTTTGGCTCTGGTTTTATTTTCATCTTTCTGGAAAAGTGGATAATTTGGAAGAAGCTTTGGTAAATTGGAATCTCAAGGCGAAGCTCTACTTCGAAAATCATTTCCTCAAGCATCTGGAAATAGGTTCTTTAATTGTTTTTATTTATATGCAAGTTGGAAAGATTGGATGTACAAAGAAGAATATTATATTTGTTTAGAAGCTTTAATATATGTTGAAAATTTGAAAGATTGTCATGTTTGGAAAATTATTGTAAAATCTTTAGAGATTTTGTACAACTTTTTTTTTTTTAAAGTAGAATTCCCTGAAATATTTTACAAAGAAATTTGAAAACCTCTGAAGGAATTATTTTTAAACAAAATAAATTCCTGAAGGAATACAATAGAAGATTTGGAAAAACTCTGTTGGAATGGATGTAAATCTTCCTGTCAAATTTGTAGAAATTTTTTGGAATATTTTGTAAATATTTCCTATAGAAGATTATTATTTTTCTTCCATTTAAATTTATTTGGCTAGGAATTGAAAACCTTTGGTAAAATTGTGAAATTCCTCGTGTAGAAAATTTTGTGAAAAATGTTTGCCCTTCTAGATCGATTGATTTTGATTTAGTGATACATATCTCTCTCTCTCTCTCTCTCTCTCTCTCTCTATATATATATATATATATATATAGACACATATATAAATATATAGACACATATATAAATATATATGCACATATATTTTATTTATGGAGTTTCTTGTCAAAATTCATATTGAAAAACACTGTCAAAATTTTGTACGGTGAATATAAAATTTGTTGGTTTTAATGAATTTTTTGGTGAAAAAATAAAATTTGAAGCTATATATGTGTGGGGGAGGCTGGGGATGTCCCCATAGCTTGTGCCCCTATGAAGGGATTCAACTATGTATAGTTCGACACTGCCAATATTAATGGTAGTAAATGAATCTTCATCCGCCACTCTTTATTATATTCAATTTCGATTTTTATTATAATATGGAATTAAATTTATAAATATATATATATACATATATAAGTATATATTAATATATATATGTATAAATGTATATATATATTTAAATATATAAATATTGAATAATTATATCTAGAAATTGTAATCTATTTTTATATGTATGATTATATATAAATATATATATTTATATATATATATTTAAATGGATATTTTTAGATATAAATGCATGTAAATGCACAAATTGAATGTTCTCAAAGTGAAATGATTTTAAAAGAGGAAATTGATTTTTTTTAGATTTAATTGGGAAATTGAAATAAACAAATGGATTTATTTATTTTATTGTCTATAAATGAAATTCTAATAAGTTAGTTTATCTGGGCAATGTGTTATTGTATTTTCTTGAAATGGAAATTGGATTTAGGAAATCCTAATGGTAGTTTTATTTCTTGCTTGAATTGCCTATTTAATTATGATTTCTTATGTTCACATAAGTTTGGGAAATATGTTAGTGGTGATTTTGTAAGTTTTCCAATTGATGTTAATTTATGAGGGGTTGTTGTGATTTATGGTTCAGCCCCTTTGTTTCCCTTGGGCAGTGCATTTGATTGTTATTCAGTTCAAATACTCAATTACTATGAACGGGATGTGTTGCCTCATATATTTTGGATTTAGATTTAATAATTGTTTTGTACACTTTGTTTACCCTTGGATTTTGGATTATATCCTTGTGTTGTTAGTAGAGGAGTGGCTCTCAATGGGGGTCGGCACACAAAGTGGTGCCAGGGTAACTCATGTGAGAGTTAGTTAATTCAGTGGAAATTAAATAAATGTATTAGGGGAAAGGGTAGCTTAAAACATATAACTTGTTAAGTGTGCCTCACTCATGGTCTCAAGGGCTTGTTTAGACTTGGAATGAGATGACAAGGCTTGGAATGGAAAGCTCATTATCTTGTCCCTTTGAAGTATATTTTATTCCGTATTGGTTTGCATGTGGGGTTGGGGATCATGAGACACTACTAGGGTAACCCAAGATGGGGGTCAAGGACTAGGAAGATCTGCTAGGGTAACCCATGCAGCTTTGTGATGACACTCCTCCTCTAATAGTAGTTTGTATCATTTAGTGGAAGTACCTGATTCTTTTACTCTAGAAGCAATGCAACCTTTATGTTAAGTATTGTACTTGTATGTTTAGTCTTGTGATTTTCCTTTGTCTAGAGGTTATTGGTTTTCCCTAGGTAACGTTTTTACTATCTCCTAGCATGGGGGTTGGGCCTTTGGGTACCACTTGGTTTGGTGGAATGTGCACCTTACAATGTTTGGTTTCCACTTTATGTTCATGATGGCAGGATCTTCCAGATTGGAGAGCTCGCATGTTCTAGTTGCTTTGTACCATAACTGATGTTATTTTAGATCAATTGGATATTATTGTATATGTACTACTCCTCATTTGTATTCGAGGAGGATTCCTGTATCATTTTATTTGTAACATTATTGTATGATCTTCCTCATTTTTGAAATGAGCCTTGTAACTAGTATTTTGAATGAATGCAATCTTCAAATTATTCTATAATGTACTTTGTATCTTATGGAATGTGTTCAATGCTTTTGGATGTACGATCTTTATTTCATGAGTATAATTTATATGCTATGGATTATTATACTTTTGTATGTTATGGGTTTCGAATGTAAGGGTATGTGCAGGATCATGATGGGCCGAAAAGTGGTGATATCTAAGTGATATGATGGCCTATGTGGCTGACAACTTTTTTTTTACCCAAAATTGATGAAACGAAAAGGGTTTTTAAAGGAGATTCTTATATTTCCACTGATATAAATTATTCTTTACATTGAATTTAATAAGTAATTATTATTCATTTTATATTTGAATTACGACTAAAGTCCTAATTGATAGGCTGATTGAAAAAAATCTATAGCATTCAAACGGTATCACATTTTTTGAATCCAAAACATGTCACATTCTATGCTTCACACAATATAGGATTAAAAAAATAATAGTTGAATTTCATGAATTTTTGACCAAGTTAAGGTGGTCAGACATACGATTTTTTATATTTTTTTAAAGTTGAAATAAAAAAATCATAATTAATTATTTACTTGGAAAAAAATTATAATAAAATATGCATCACATTGGGACATGGGTACCCTACTTTTATCTGAAATATTATAATTTAATTTTGGTTAGGGTGGTTAGACAGACAACTACTTATTTTTTCCCTGAAATTTAGGTACTACTGCATTGAAATTTAATATTTCACCAAATAGTTTTAAAAATAAATAAATACACCTAGTAGTTTAGAAACTACATTCAATTTTCTATAGATTCAATTCTTACATATTTTTTAAATAATATAGATAATTTATTCAAATTTTTACGTCAAGTTGCCTACTCTGATTTTCTGAATTTTATTGCCACTTAAGGGCTTGTTTTTTCCATGATGATCCTGCACATACCCATAAGTGTTGTCCCATACCTTAGAGGATGTATGTGTTAAGTGTAGTTCACTTTACATTTTTTTAATTACACTTTTATAAATAAAATTTGTTACACTTCCATTGTGTTTTACGTTGTCCTCTAGGGTTACGTGGCGGGGTGTTACACAGTTAGCCATTTTTTTGTGGGGCTCATAGCTTATTGGTAAAATTTCTCCCATTCCTCTCAAGGGCATACTTTTATCATTATGGATAAAAATTACTTTATATTTTAAGTTGTTCTACTTATGCCTATGATAGCTAAATTTATTTGTTACTTTATTTAGGATAATATCATATCATTATTTGGTCTTCCTTTCACTTTAGTTTTAGATAATGGTATGCCATTTAAGAACAAAGAAGTGGAGAAGTTCCTTAAAAAAAATTGCATACAACATCATTTTTTACACCATATCATCCATTATCAAATGGACAAGTGAAATATTCTAATAAAACAATTGAGAAAGTTTTATGGAAAAATATTAATGAACATAATAAATATTGACATACTCAACTACCCTATGCATTGTGGGCTTATCCCAAAAAAAATCGTATGGTTACATGAACTAATCCATAAAACATAGTGTATTTTGTCAATTTTGGCATGCCTTTGTAGTTAGAAATTCCTTCATTGTGTATTTCTCTCAATGACATTCTCAATGATACTTTCTATAAAGAACAATAGCTTCAAAAAATTGAGATGCTCAATGAATAAAATATACATTCTCTCAAACATTTGCAAGATTATTACAAAGGTATTCATTTCAAATACAATGAAGGAATTATCCATTTTTCATTTAAGTGTTGTGACTTGGTATTGTATGAAAATCAACAAAATGTGAATGTTGCACCAAGAGATAAAGGAAAATTTATTTTGAACTTGTTGGGACCCTACATCATCACTAAGGATTATGGATTGGATGAATAGTAAGCTAATATTTTAAAGAATGTAGATTAGGTTAGATAGAGTTAATTTCTATTTATTGTTTCATTCTTTCATTCATGAAAAATATTTTTGTGTCTTGTAGCTTAGAGTAATTTTCATAAAATTTGATAATTATTTATCAAACATAATACTTAATATTTTTTTACCATGTTAATTAGATCATTATAGTATTTAATTGTTCAAATTATATCATTATAGTATTTAATTGTTCAAATTATATCATAGTGGCATCTACTTTATCATGTATGCACCTAATAATAATTCAACATTTAATTAAATAGTTTTATTAAATTTTTTAGTTAGATCACATAATCTATTTACATATATCAATTAGGTCATAGTTGTGTAATGATGGAAAAATGTGCACCCTAACATGGCCTTGATTTAGTGTTGTAATATGTCTAACATATTCACATTAGGTCTTGGGTCCTTTGTGAGCTGAATGAGCTTATTGGAGCCTTATTTGGAGTGTTGTAAAGTACTGTAACACAATTTCACACTTTTCTAGGGTTTTCATTAATAATTGGAGTTTGTTATACTTTAATGGCCTTATTTTTCATCCACAAGCCTCATTTAATGCATCTTTTCTAGGATAATCCTGGCACAAATCAATACCCAATCATAATTCATGTGTTTTGAACTTTTGTGGCCTAGATTTAGTGATTTGGGACACATTGGCCACCTTGGGTGAATGAGTCCCACCTAGATTTTTGGGTCTCAAACTTGGTTTCACACCTTTCTAAGAATTTTTAAAAATGGTCCCAAAATTATGCTTGATGGGACTCATTCACCACCTTGGTCGAATGAGTCTCGTGTGGCCAAAAATAAAAATTAATTCAAATTATTGGTGGAATTTTATCATCCTAGATCGGATGTCAACTTGTAGCATTAAAATTTTGGGAATTATTGCATAATTTTAAGTATAAATACAAGTTTCTTTCACTCATTTTATACCTAGCAAGTTTAATCAACATTCTTATAACAATTTTGAGTTTACAAGAGCCTTCAAAAATTCACATGAGCATTCACAAGAGCATTCAATTGTCTTTAAGAGAAAATTACCAAGCTTTCTAGAGCATTATTCAAGCATCAAGTATCATTTCAAAGTCTGCATGCATCATCTTTGTCTTCGAGCTTACAATTTTTATTTAGGGTGGTATGATTCAAGCTATCATTTCATTCAATATCTATCATCTTCAAGCAAGAGTCAAGGTCTACATCCATTGAAGCCATATCATACATGTTTGTAACACTTCATTGCTAGGGTTTGGTGAGATAAAAGATCATATCTTGTTCATTCATCATTCTCCATTCCTATTTCATTATATTTCAAGGTTTGGTTACCAATACATGGTTTGACTAAGGAAAACCCCTATTCACTAACAAAACAACATTTTCCCCTCTATTTGGTGTGCGATTTGTAGGCTTAGATTGAAGAAAAATCAAAGAGAAATATTGGATAAAATTTTCAAAGTGCATAGAGTTTTCGAAGTTTTCATCAACCTTGGAGAACACTTACAGGTTGATTTTTAGAGATTCAGATCCGAAAACCTCAAGAAGAAGATTGAGAAGACTAAGAAGAGAAAATGAAAATCTAAAAGTTTTAGAAATACCTAACTACACTGATTCACCACTTCTAGCAAATGAGTCCTAGTTTTGGTCAAAATTCAATTTTTTGTAGATTCAAATTCCCATTTACAAGATTCTTTTTCCCACATAGAAACCCAGATTTTGGACTGATTCACCCAGCTTGGAAAATGAGTCCCACTTAGTATTAAAGACATAGTTTCTAGAATTTCAGAGCTCCATTCAAACATATCTAGATGTCCAGGTGCATACATTTTTTTTTGTATCTTTTTTTTTTTGTTTCATTTGCATTTATATGTCATTTAGTGAAGGTTTGCATTGAATTAGGGTTTAGTACTACATCTTACATTTCAACTTGTATTGTAATTTTCTTTCTAAGTCATAACTTGGTGGTGAACCCCTTATTCGCTTAAAATAAACCCCTAGGACAACACTATTGCAAGATCTCTTTCTCCTTTGCATTGGGATCTCTAGGGTTATCCTTGAATGTAATTAGAAAGTGCGTGTGCTCTATGTCTGAAAACCATATGGAAGCACCATACCAATTTTTCAATTTCATTTTGGTGAACCTGCATTTATAACATCATAATTTTGATCTGGATTGCATCATCATCCTAGATATTCCTTGCGTTAATAGTGCATTAGGGTTTACATTAGTTAATTGGAATTATATGGTTTCAAAAAAATTCATTAGTGAAAGTTCATATAGGTTGCATTTTTTAATTCTAAAATAATTAAAATCAAACAAAATCTACATTTTCACTTAGCATGTATCATACAACATAAAGGCATAACAATCAATTGAAATTTTCTAAATATTTTGGAAAAAAAGCACTATTGGGACTCATTTGCCACCTTGGGTGAATCAGTCCCTTGCATATTTTTCACTACATTTTCTAGCATTTAAAACATTGTTTCTCAACTCATGTTTGTTGTTTATCTCTTTTAGTTTTAATTTCCAAAATTTATTTTATAGTCATTTCATTGTTCTTAGCTTATATTGCATTTGCATCCATCTTGCATTTAGAATCCCTTGCATGAGTATTTGGTGTCCTATTGATAATACTATAGTGAGATGAAGTTTGAGACTCATTTCATCCTACAATAACAAAATTGTCATGGATCTTAGGTTGTATAGCTCTTTCACTCCTAGTATTGGCACTAGTACACTAGGTATGGACCATACCCTTAACAACTCCTTACCATCAAGTAGTGTGAAACATGTTGAAATAATGGTTTCTAATGTCCCGCAAGAAAACATAATTCAATTCAATGAAGACCTAGTAAACCTACAACATCAAGTGTAAAATGACAACATTTTGAGACTACTGCCATCCCTACTATAGACAACATCCATCACATGCTTGAAAGTGAAGATGGACTTGACCTTGTGAAAAACATAGTTCAAATCTTTGGAAAACACCACACCAAAACTACTAGTTTTCCTTCACCTACAAGTAATTTCAAAATCCACAGAGGAACTCAAATTCCTCCTCCAACAAAAATTGCCTCAATACCTATATATACTAACCCTCAAGTCACAACCATAATGCAACAAACTAGTAATGTGATTCCTTCCTTGGGTATTTCCACTAGCATCCCTAGTTCCTTTGTGGCATCACATGTCATATCTCCCACTACCTTACCACCTATATCTATTCAATTCACTTTTCCCTTGAAAAAATACACCCCTAACCTTGTTCACATCCATCTCATAACACCAGCAATGACCCTCTCATCAATCAATTTTTAAAAACAATTTAATCCCTCCAAAAGAAATTTTCCACCATCTACCAATATCAAAATGGCCAACCTACATACTATGTCAAAATCAATCCATTGTTCTAGGACATATTGCATACACCAATGCCACAAGGTGTAGAGGTGCCTAGATTCAAGAAATATGGAGGAAAGGGAGATCCTTCTAACCAAGTTAATTCTTATACTGCCTTATGCAGTGACTTTGTCCTTGATGATTAACTCTTGGCTAAGATTTCCTTAGGTCCTTGAAGGATACTACCTTGGAATGGTTTTCTTCATTACTGAACAACTCAATTAGTTCATTCAATGAACTTTTTGAGGCATTTTTCAACCATTTCCAAGTGCATATGACCCCTAATATGACCTCGACCAACTTGATGAGATGCAAGAAAAAAGAAGAAAATATAACCGACTTTATCTAATGCTACCAATTGCTTTATTCCCAAATCGATGTTAAGGTTCCTGACCCTCACCTTCAAAATATGTTTATAGAAAACTTGAAAAGTGAGGTACAAGACAAGCTTACCATGATGAAATTCCCATCCTTTATGCATGTATGTACTACCCTCCATGATTATCAAAATTCAGTGAGTAGTCATGATGTAAAGTCCACTTCTAACCAAATTGAGAAGTCTAGGTCTACAAACCAAAACAATTCCCAACATTTTAGAAAATAGAATTAAGGTTTCCTTTAATTCAATCCCCCTCAATAAAAAAATCAAAATACCAATATTCAAGTAGCTATTGTCAAATCCACAATAGCCTTCAGCTATGGGAACCCGAAAAGATAATTCACTCCCTTACCCGAAACCCTTCATAATATAATAACACAATGTTTAGAATGGAACATGATTAACTTACCTCCCATTAAACAACTTGATCTTAATAAACCATTACATGCAAGCTACAAACCAAACTCTTACTGCCACGATCACTGAAAAAATGGACACGTTACAAAAAATTGTGAGCACCTTAAACATCTTGTGCAAGACCTCATTGATTTCGGTCGTCTTTACATTAGAGGTGTTAGTGATGAAGGAAATAATTTTGTTTCCCCTCCTAACCAAAATTTTAAAATATTTACCAACCCTATCCCTACTCACAACATGTCATTTTACAAGGCTAGCGAAACAATAAAGAATGATGTCATGAATGTTGATACAGATGATGATAACAATCACACCATTCAACATGATCCTATAGATGATGATCTTATGGATGATATAGAATGCTTGATAGAAATCATTCCTTATAAGTGCCAAACTAAAAACCCTCTTGTGATTTCTTTCTCCAAATAATATATACATAAATATGCACTCGATGGTCCTTTTTACATTGTCGAACATATCTATGAAAAACCCACTAATGGGATACAAATAGATCTTGTCTATGGAGAGAATTTGATCACTAAGGAATTCTTACTTTTGCATGAGCTCTATCAAGATATATATGAAATCATGGATCAAGACACATAATGGTTTCACTTGTCCTATGATAGGATTTATCACCCTTCCTTTACAAATAGGATCAAAAATATTAGATATATCATTCTCCATCATCCCACAGTCGGAAAAACTTTGTGTGAAGCTGAGTTATCCATGACTTTACTCCATCAATGTGGTCCCTTCAGTCATACATAACTTCTTAAAGTTTCCCTTTGAAAATGAAATATTTATTGTCCATCATAGTGGCTTTAACCTGTTGTCCTCCAAAGGAAACTTTTCTTTAGATTTCTTTTGGCCCAAACCTATACAACCTATAAGGGTGATCCCACAAAGCTGGTTTACAATTTCTAGGAGATTCTGATTTTTGCTGAAATCACATACTTTTAGAAAATATAATGATTTAAGTCCTAAAATTTTCCATTTTAAGGATTCCAATTGAAGAGCGTTTGATCAAACAACCTTATATGAAACCCCCTTGGATAGAACCCCGCTAGTTTTAAACCATATGTACAACAGAGTCTCCTTTACACCTATCAAAATGCTGATAAAAAATCACTTTTGATTTACCTTTTGGGGGATCAAATGAATTCATTTAAAATTTATTTGAAATGATCATGGTATTCCTTGGAATGAGCTATCCAACGAATATAATTTTAATATGTTTTGGTTTTATTATGTATATATTTTTTTAGTTTTATTAAACATAGGTTTTTCATCGAAAATCAAGCTCTTTGTTCTGCACATGTGGAAAAATAGCAGATTATAAAAAAAAACATTAAAAAATATGAGTACACTAGATATTTAAATCCTTGATCAAACCAAAATAAATAAATTTAATTTTGATATATACAAAAAAAATTGTGCATTATACGGTCGTGCTATGTCTGAATTGTAATTGGTTTGACTTTGAAACTTGATTAAAGAAAAAATGTTCAATAAAAAAATATCTAACCAAGTGTAAGCCCTATATATTGGAGTTAAAAATATAAATTCAAAATAATTAGAATTTTATCCTTCATGGAAAAGAAAAATGTGCATTATACGGTGTGCGTCACTTTTTGAAAATGTTGTTTTTGAAGAAAACCAATTTTCATGGGAGATGGAACAAGAAGTGCAATATGATTCCAAAAATTTGGAAAAATATATTTCTACAATCTACAAATAGAATGTGACAAGACTCTAGTTTTCATCATCTTCAAATTCCTCATGGTTTAGCTACTATAGGTGCCCAAATGTGAATATTTAGTTAAAACTAATAGTTTCAGTGTCTAGTTTGACAAAAAATTGTAGACCACTATTGTGGGATCACCCATAAAACCATGAGAAGACTTCTTTTTCATGTCCTATCAAAGATGCAAAGTGGAGAAAATAGTAGAACTATCTCTATGAAACATGTCTCCACCCATCACTAAGCCCACCATCCTAGATAAAAGCATGATTCAACCTAAAGAAATTCTAAATAACCAAGACCAACCTAATATGCAACATTCTACCACTTCATACAACAGACCAAGAGATAATGAAAGCAACCTTATTATGCCTCCTAGAATAAAACAAGTTTAAAAATTAAAAGAGAAAGGGGTTGAACAAGCTCTCGTGGTTTCTTTTTTTCCTCCCCTTAGGGAAGAAATGAAATCTATGGTTGATCAACCCACTACTACACAAACGCAACTTGAAAATAAAACTAAAATAAACATAGGTTATAGAGACCATAAGCATAGATGATGTACCCATGCTCATAGGATGCATGGAGGAATAAACAAAGAAAATCAAAATCCAAACTTGACTAAAGCAATATATGATGACTCTACCCTCTCCCCAAAACAAAACAATCCAATACAAACACAACAAGAGTTGAACCCTTCCTTGTACATTATAATTCAAAATCCTCTAGTGATTAATTTGGGTGATGATGAGGAAGTTACTAAAATTGATGAAGAGGTGCATGATGAATCGAATACAATTTTTGCCTCTTCCATGACCTTAAATTATAATCCCTCTAATAAGAGTGTTGAGCTTGGTGATGGCCATAGTTCAACACTTTATATTGTCCTTTTGGCTAGTTTCCTGTCGTCTATATACAATGAACATGATTGGGATCTATACGACCTGCTTTAGGTTAACTCACATGTGCTTTACTAGTCTTCTGCATTATTTATTTTCTTTTGAGTGAATGTGTGTGTGTATTATGATCCCTCATATTTTTTTGTTTCATGTATCTCTCTTTTTAACATTCCTCTATTTGTACCTTCATTCTTCTCTATGTCATAAATATTTTATGTTTTCACCTTTTATCTTTTTCATTTGTCTTGTATTTTCCTTTTGGGGATGATGCAAGGCATCAAGACATTCATGTCTCTTTCATATTGACCCAAAATATTTTTCTTTATATTTTTTATTTTTCATGTGTTTTCTTTTTGGGGACATGATGCAATTTGCATCAAGACATTCATGTCTCTTCCATGTCAACCTAAAAGGTTTTTCTTTTGTTTTCACTCTCTTTGTGTCACTCTTCTAGTTCTATGTGTATTTAGGGAATGATGGTAGTTTAGAGCTCTCTAAAAACATCGGTGCTAGAACATAATGACTCCAAATCCATAGATCCCTTATGTGTTTGGATTTTCATTTTTGGGGGAAACCCATCTATTTTCCTTTTCTTTTTCATGATGCAACTTTAATCAGAAACATATGACCTGGCATAGGGCTTTCCAAGTTGTCTTTCATTCCTTTTAATTGTTGGCATTTATCATTTTCTACTTTAAAGTAATTGCTCATAGTATGGTTTTTAGAAATTTATTTAAAGTGGGGGCATACATTGGCATTATTATTTTCCATTTTTCCTTTTCATGGTTCACGGTGCAGTCTTTTTACTTTATACGATGTTTTATTCACTTTGTGGATGACATTGGGTATGATGTATTTCAAGAGTGTGATCTCTCTTAGCATATTACATTCCTCTTAGTGGCTTGATCTGATGCACTGCATCCCCTAAGTTGTGAATCTTTAATTCTTTGATTGGTCCCTTCTTGGAGACATGAGGCACAATGTTCCCTAAGTTAAAGACCTTACATGAACTAAGAAAGACTCCCTTGAATGTTCCTTATTGTTGTATTTTTATTTTTAGTTATATGGCCACTTTTCATAACACAAGTTGCATGCCTATAGAGCCATCTTTTTTGTTCATGAGCCTAAGCATACAAAGCTTTACTTGTCTCATGAAGCTCAAAAATAATTTTTGTGTGAAGCCTTATCAAAGTTATCAGGAGGTATAAATTTGGTATGGTTTTGATAGGAAGTCAAACAAGGGAATGACTTTCCCTTGGGCACTCATGTGTGTGTGTGAGCATACCAACAATGAGTGTATGTGTCTTACTTTCTTGGACTTCTTACCTAGTGGATAGCGTGAAGTTCCATTGACTCAAAGTGAGTATGCATTTATGTTTCAAACAGACAACCTAGATCTAATCCACATCGTGTTGGATAAATTGTTGAAGCTTTATCTAGGCCCTTTTCTTTGTCACATTGCTGAATTTTATTTGTCTTTGATAGTGCATTCTTGTGCCTTGTTGTATCTCTTTATCATTTTCATGTGTTTTCTTTTGTTCTTATGTAGGTTTTCCATAGGACCTTGGTCTTGGGGGCTTGTGCAACCCTCTTGATCATGGTTCTCCTATATTTCTAGCATTGGTTCATTTGAACCTCTCTTGATCATGGTTTTCCTATCTTACTAGTGTTGGTGCATTTAGTCTACTTTAGTGTGAGCTGGTTTCAAGTTCCTTCTCTCACTAATGCGTGGGCTAGATGTAATGGCAGAAAAAGGTCCCCCTTAACATTGCCTTGATTTAGTGTTTTAATATGTCTAACATATTCACATTAGGTCTTCAGCCCTTGTGAAGTAAATGAGCTTATTGGTGCCTTATTTGGAGTGTTGTCAATTGTCATATGGAGGTGAGGAGAAGGGCATGGGCGACGGGTAGGAAAAAAACTAGGTGTTGTTGTTTGAACATTGCTGAGCGAGATGGAGGTGACATTGAGGAAGAAGATCCATATGGGAGGTCTTTTCGTCTCTCAAGGTTGGAGTCTGGCATGGTGTTGGGAGGGTGTGGATTTTGGCTCTATCTTCCCTCTACAAGGCTATTCATGAAGGTGCAGTCAGTGGCGCTGGTGGGTATTTTATCCTTTGATGCCAAGATGGAGGATGTTCTCTGCCTTGCTTTCCTTGGTAAGGACTTTGTGCCTGGTGCGTGGATGTTCTCTTTGGAGTTCTCTATGCTTCTTGGCCTTTTGTACTCAGCCCCTTCATGGTTCAAGAACATCTTTGGTGGGCTATAGTGGAGGATTTTGTCTTCCCCAAGATCTATGCTATCTAGGGGTGACCCCTGGTGTGTTGCTTTGGTGTTCTTAGTGAGAGATGCCTTGCTCCTTGCTCGTTCCTTTGGAAGGACCATTTGTTTATGGAAGCTAATTATTTATTGGTGGTGTTTTGAGGGTGATTGATTTTGGTTGATCTATATCGTTCAGTCATCTACTGTTTGGAGGGTTTTGTCCCTTTTGGGCCATTTTTGGTGGGTTTTCTCCATCACCCTTGTTCATGCTTCTACGGGATCCATATTGTGGGTCCTTTGTTCTTTTTCATGGAGAGTTTTTTATTTCATGTCCTTATTTCTAAAAATCTTCTTATTGGCCCTATGGAGGTGGGGTATTCCTGTTGGTGTGGCATTGAAGGGGGTTTCTTTTACCCTTTTAGTTGGCCTGGCTTTGATCTATCATATTGAGGTGGAGAGCTCTTGGTTGGGCTGGGCTATTTTTTTGTTTCACCATCTTTGGTCTTCTTTGGAAAGTCCTATTGAGGTGGTGCTATCTTCTATTGAGGTAGAGATGGTTCTTGCCAAAGAAGCTAAGAGGTGTTGCTTGGTGGGGTTGAATGGTATTTGGTCGGTTTAGCTTGAGGTCTGTTTCCCTTCAACTCCTATGGAGGTGGGTCTACTTCATATTGAGGTGGTAAGGAGTTATGCTAGTTGGGTGCTACCTCCCAGCTGGTTTGCCTCTGCTAAGTTCAACTTGTTGGGTTTGGGAGCTATTTTGAATGGCTATTTTTTGGGTTCTAGGTCCTAAAGAAAATTGGTTGAGGGTTCAAGGTCCCTTTAAAACCTTTGGATTTAAGGTACCAAGTAAAACCTGTTTGTATTTGATTAAGGGATTTTGTCCCTTGCCTTTCCTTGTGCAACTTGTTTTTCTTGTTGTATTCTTAATTTTGTTGTTTTCCTGTTGATGATATATGTTTTATCTTTAATGTAGCATATTCTCCTTAGGTAGGGTTGCGGGTCCCTTCAAAACCGTATTGTAATGGGTTTTGGGTCCTATCAAAACCTATTTTCCCCTAATCAAAAACAAACTTTCAAACATTTCTAGCATTTTCATTAATAATTGGACTTCTTTATGCTTTAATTGGCCTTATTTTGCATCCACAAGCCTTATTTAATGTAAATTTTTGATGATAATTCTAACACAAATAAATACCAAATCATAATTCAGATGGTTTCAGCTTCTGTTGCCAACATTTAGTGATATAGGACTCATTCACCACCTTAGTTGAATGAGTCCCACCTACATTTTTGGGTGTCACACCTAGTTTCACATCCTTGTAAGAATTTAAAAAAAATGGCTCCAAAAATTATGCCTAATGGGACTCATTCACCACCTTGGGTGAATGAGTCCCATGTGGCCCAAAATCAAATTTAATTCAAATTATTGGTGGTATTTTATCCTCCTAGATCTGATGTTGGCTTGTAGTGTTTTAATTTCAGGAATTCTTGCATAATTAAGTATAAATACAAGTTTCTTTCACTTATTTTTCACCTAGCATTTTGAATGAGAAATCTTATAGAAATTTTGAGTTCACAAGAGCCTTCAAGCCTTCACAAGAGCATTCAAGTGTCTTAAATAGCAGATTACCAATATTTCTAGAGCATTATTTAAGCATCAAGCATCATGTAAAAGTCTTCATGCATCATGTTTGTCTTTGAGCTAACAATTATGATGTAGGGTGTTATGATTCAAGCTAGCATTTCATTCAAGATATATCATCTTCAAGAAATATTCAAGGTATACATCCATTGGATCCATTTCATACATGTTTGCAACACTTCATTTCTAGGGTTTGGTGAGTTGCAACATCATATCTTGTTTATTCATCATTCTCCATACCTATTTTATTCTATTTCAAGGTTTAATTACCAAAATGAGGTTTGACCAAGGAAAACCCCTATCCTCTAATACAACAATATTTTCCCCTCTCTTTAGTGTGTGATTTGTAGGTTTAGATTGAAGAAACATTGAAGAGAAAGATTGGATAAAGTTTTCAAAGTACATAGAGTTGTGAAAGTTATCATCAAGCCTTGGAGAACGTTGGAGAACACTCATAGGTTGATTTTTAGAGATTTGGATCCAAAAACCTAAACAAGTAGATTAAGTAGACTAAGAAGAGCAGATTCAAATCCAAAAGTTTCAAAAATCCCTAACTAGACCGATTCACCACTTCTCATGAATGAGTTCCAATTTTGGTCAAAATCTAGATTTTTGCTGATTCAGATACCCATTTGCTAGATTCTTCTTCCCGCATAGAAACCTAGATTTTAGAATTATTCACCTAGCTTGGTGAATGATTCCCACTCAACATTAAAGACAAAATTTCCATCATTTCAGAGCTCCATTCAACCATTTCCATATTTTGAGATGCATATATTTCATTTTTTATCTTTTTGTTTTGTTTCATTTGCATTTCTAGCCCATTTAATGAAGGTTTACAGTGAATTAGGGTTTAGCATTACATATTACATTTCAAGATGTATTTCATTTGTCTTTCCAAGTCTTAAGTTGGTGGTGAGCCCCTTATTAGCTTACAATCATCCCCTAGGACAACCATATTACAATATCTATTTTTCCTTTGCATTGACATCTCTAGGGTTATCCTTGAATTAAATTGGAAAGTGGGTGTGCTCTATGTATTAAAACCATACGAAGGCACCATACCACTTTCTCAACATTTCAAGTTATATTTATTAAACAATCTTGATAAGAATGTTTAATTAAGTCATAAGTGTACTAAATTTCCTATATATCTTAATTGAAACTTTATTTAATTAGAGAAATTGAGTGCATGATAAAATAAAATGTAATAGAAAGGCATTAAATAATCTTACATAGTGAATAAGAAAGTGTTCATATATACATCATAGTATTTATATGCATCCTCATATCACTATGGTGTGTCATACAAAATCACAACATCAGATCTCACAGGCCTATAGCTCCCATAGTTCCTAAAGGCTTGGTGGTTGTGGTAAGTGAGAGACTGTAGATCATGAGTAGCTTCTAGAGTCACTCCATGATCTAGTACAACCCTGAGCTCAACTATAAGCTCTAAATTAGCCTGAGGTGATGTCATATATAGCTACTAAATTTGATCTCTCTTGAATCACACTCTATCTAGATCCTCCTATAAGATATCTTTTATTTGATCATCAATAAGAACTTAGTCTCTCTCCCTAAGCTCCTCACATCTAGCTCTCAATTGAGATATGGGCTCAAATAGATATGTTATTGTAGTGTCAAAAAATGTTGTCAAGACATTTTCACACTTGTTTGGGCCCTCCTTGCTAAATTGGGCTTAATGTTGCCTTGATTTAGTGTTGTAATGTGGTTGACACATTCACATTAGGTCTTGGGCCCTTGTGAACTAATGTACTTAAATGGTTCCTTGCTAAAGTGTTGTGAAGTGTTGTAACACACTTTCACACTTTTCTAAGATTTTATTAATTAACTTAATATAATAAATCACTTTTTAACCTTAATATTACCTTATTTAGAGTGTTGTAAAGTTTTGTAACATAGTTTCACACTTCTTTAGTCTTTTCATTAATAATTGGGATTTCTTATACTTTAATTGTCCCTATTTTGTACCCACAAGCCTCATTTATTGCATCTTTTCAAGGATAATCTTGACACCAATGAATACCCAATAATAATTTAGGTGTTTCAAATTTGAATGGCCTAGATTTAGTGATCTAGGACTCATTTTCCACCTTGGGCAAATGATTCCCACCTAGATCTTTTAGCCCTAAACCTAGTTTCACACATTTCTAAGCTTCAAAATTGGTCCCAAAAATTAAGCCTGGTGGGACTTATTCACCACCTTGGGTGAATGAGTCCCATGTGGCCCTGAATCAAAATTAATTGAAATTCTTGGAGGGATTTTATTCTCTTAGATTTGATGTCTTCTTGCAGTGTTGTAATTTCGGTAATTCTTGCATAATTGAGTATAAATATAAGGTTCTTTCACCCATTTTCATCCTAACATGAAATCAAGTGATCCTTACAGAAAATTGAGTTCACAAGAGCATTCAAGCATTCACAAGAGCATTCTTCAAGCATCAATCATCATGTCAAAGACTACATGCATCATGTTTGGTTTTGAGCTAATAATTGTGATGTAAGATTTCATGATTCAAGCAACTGTTCAATTCAAGATATATCCCATTTAAGAAGGAGTCGAGATCTACATCTATTGGATCCATCTCAAGCATATTTAAAAAAATTATTGCTAGTGTTTGGTGAGTTGCAACATTATCATTTGTTCATTCATCATTCTCTATTCAATTTTTATTTCATTTCAAGGTTTAATTACCAACAAGGGGTTTGACCAAGGAAAATATCTCTTCACTAACCGAACAATTTTTTTCCCTCTCCTTTGTGTGTGATTTGTAGGTCAAGATTGAAAATTTCCTAAGTAGAAAGAATGGAGAAAAGTTGTCAAGAGCTAAAAATTGTCAAAGTTGTCGACAAGCTTTGGAAAACCTTGGAGAAGACCGACAAGTTGCAAATCAGAGATTTAGATTGGGAAAGTTGCAGAGGCAGATTGTGTAGACCAAGAAGAGCATATTCAAACTTTGAAACTTCATAAAATCGCAAGTGGACTAATTCACCACTTCTAGAAAATGAGTCCTAGTTTTAGTCAAATTCTAGATTTTTGTAAATTCGGATACCAATTTGGTAGATTCATGTTCCTACATAGTTTTCCATAATTTGGAATGATTTTCCCAGCTTGGTGAATGATTCCTAGTTAGCCTTAAAGTCATATTTTCTAGTGTTCTAGATCTTAATCCAACCATCTCTAGATTTTCAAGTGCACACATTCTATATTGTAGTTTTCTCTGTTGTTTCATTTACTTTTCTAGTTAATATAGTGTTACTTTGCATTGAATTATGGTTTTGCATTTCATCTTGCATTTTATTATATTTTCCAAGTCTAAGCTCTATGGTGAACCCATTATTAGATCATATTCAACCCCTAGAACAACTCTCTTGCATGATCTCTTTCTCTTTTGCATTGAGATCTCAAGGCTTTGTTCTTGAATGAAAGTGAAAATTATCCTTCTAGGTCCTAAACCCTAAAAGAGGAGAAAGAAAATAATTTTATTCCTTTCAATTATGTCTTGGACTTTGTGGTGGTCTATACTTAACCCATATTGGTTGACATAGCTACACATTAGGAATTATTTGAGCAATCACTTGAATGATGAATCTAAGACAATATTGAGTATAAATGACAAAATAAATGCATAAAATAATGTTAGATATCATCATATAAAGCATAAAT
The DNA here is from genome assembly GCA_007115665.2 of Sequoiadendron giganteum. NCBI lineage: Eukaryota > Viridiplantae > Streptophyta > Pinopsida > Cupressales > Cupressaceae > Sequoiadendron > Sequoiadendron giganteum. Next base: position 221,099,494 of record CM021104.1, read on the forward strand.
AAAAATTAGGTACATCTAGTATACTATATCACCTAGATAACCAAATCTCTAGGGAGGATCCATGCATGCAATGATTTTTGTTATGTCTAGACTTCCTCATGAAGCTAGTGGCATATTATCCACCACTATACTCATCCCCCATACTCATAGGAACTTGATCTTTTGGTTTTAAGAGTTCGTACTCATGATACATGAGGATGAGACCTAGGTCTCCCCTTGGGGACATCACGACCCTCCCCCTACTCCTATTGATCTCCTCTCAATAAAATAGCCAACTAATCCCCATCTTTCTCATCACCTCTACCTACACCTCTACCATGATTCTTTTCCTCCTTATAGTCATCTCGATGTTGTGGCCATGGTTTAGGATTATTAGTAGGATGTTATACATGAAATATAAAATCTAGAGATTTGGTAGCCCATCACTTGCTATATGTAGTGCTCAAACCAACATTATCTACATTAGAAACTATATTTTTATCTCCCTCCTTATTATCATAGTTTCTCAAAGGGACATTTGTGTTGGTAGGATGAGCAATGTCCCATGTCATGGCATTGATGTGACTTGACTAGAGATAGATTAGTCAAGGTATCGGAACCCCCTGAATTTGAGTGAATTATTTGGTCACTTGATCATAGTAAAAATGCATAATAATGTACTCATAGTGACCAATAAAGAATTGATCACATTTCATCCTCACAAGATACCATGACAAGTGTATCTAGGGCTCTAGATTCCTATAGGGTCTCCAAATCATGTCCATATAATCTAATCAATACAATATAATATGTTTAACAAGTCATCGTACTTCTATAGCATCTTCAAAGGGTAATAAAAGGCTCTAGGATAGATCCACCCTATCTCCATCTCGTATCCCATGCACTACATGCAATAATTGTGCTTGAATGCATCTCATAGTGTACATAGCACTCAATATTATAGTATAGGTGTGCTAGCATGCTCTCCCTCCAAGCAAAAATAGTCTGTTATCTCTTCATAACTTGTATAGTATGTATCAGTCCTCCATATAGATTGTACATAATCCATCTAGTACAATTTCTAATACTATAGTCATGATCATGATTTGACAAATGACAAGAGTCTCCATATCTCCATAAAGTAACCACCCTAGCTAAATTCATTTCTTTCCATCCTATGGAATATATTGGTTGACGCAATATTATTGGTTGGATAGGATCTCATATGAGGTCCTCCCCTCCTCATGGCTCAAGATCCTACCCTAGATGGATAGCTGAAGAATAAAATTTAAACCCTCTAGTGTCACTATAATCTATACCATTGAAAGATGAAAGGTAGAGGTGTTTGAATTGCATCGCTCCATGAGGGCCATTAAAATAACATCATGGGCATGGTGTAAAACCAAAATAGGCCAACATCACATAGATGATTCTTTTGCATAGAGAGAAAAGAGGCATGGTCATGGCAAAGACTATATAGGAAACCACTTTGGTTCTTTTTTATGCATGGTGGTATCTGTTTGTAGCATAAAAACTTGTAACTCTTGAAAACTACACACTAGGTTTAGCTCCCTCTATGTTCCTGGACTTAATTATGCATTTAATTGCCAATTTTTAAAACATTTTCTAAAAATAAAACAAGGAAAATGAAAGTAGTCTTTTAGTATTTTCCCCCAACACTTTAGGTTGTCAAAAGGATTGGTTTGGCTAGGGTGCCGCACACCCTTGACCAACCCATTTTGGCTCCACTTTGGATATGTCAGTGTTGTTATTTTTTTATTGAAACTTCCAATTTCATTTATTGACTATCGATATTTGAGTTTTGGAAAATTGGAAGAATTGGATAAAAATAAAATTCATTTTCACCATTTCAATCCTAGAAATTTTAGAGAGAAAATTTGAACATACTAAAATCAATGAAGGAAATTCGAGGAAAGATTTAGCACTATTATTATAGTAGTTTCATTAATCAAGATCAAGCTTCAAATATGTAAAAAATAAGGAAGAAAATTATGTTCAAGGAGCTATCATGATCAATCATTTAAAATTATGAAGATGTATAGAGTTATCATCTACATACTAGTTGCAACAATCTATTATGTTTTGGGAGTTAACCTTTTTCAGGTCTATCAATCATTCAAGGCATCCATCAATAAAAAATTTTCGCAACTTGTGTGACATCACTTCATCAAGGGTTTCACATCAAGTTAACATTATAATTTATCATTTATAATTTTAGTCAATTATAGTTGTTTTGGCCCCTACCCGACCTAGGGTATGCCCTTTTGATCATGATCATTTGTTGTATTTGGATGTATAAATACAAAAATGGGGTTTGACTTAGGAAAATCCCTATACAACACAATATTTCCCACTCTTTACATTTGTGTAGGTTAGATTTAAATTTTTCAATAGAAGAAACTATAGGAAAACACAGTGTAGATCTATACCTTACAATACAAAGGTTTTTAGATCAAAAACCTTATATCTTAGTCAAGATCACCAATTCCCTTGACAAGTAAATTATGCTTCAAATTTTGATGAAAGATGTAGAATACTCTTCACTCCTTAGATTTTATTGTCTTTAGAAATTCAGTTTTTCCTAGATGTGATAAATTATATTTTAAGATCTATGGTTATATTTCAAATAGCATTATTAAAACACACATCAAATTCATCTCTTTAACAAATGAAGAAAACATAAACCATAGAATATTGACTCTCCCTTGTGGTAGAAAGCTAATCATAAAACCATAATTAATTTAGGTTTGAATGTCGAGTGAAAGTGAAAAGGAGATAACCCTAGTTTGTAGGAGTTAATGGTGACTTCTCAATGCCCCCACGAATAGTTGCTAGACCAAAATCTCTTACATAAGAGAGAAAATAGAAAGAATACTTTCTTAAACAATGCAAGATTGAATATGATTGAATATGTAAATGTATGTGAGATGCCTTGCTTACAAAGGTAAGGTGAGAGAAAGGATTAGACAATATTATGACATGTGTCTTAATTTTATCACATGAAACAACTAACAAATAACAACCTAGGATAAGATAAGATCTAGAAATGACAACTAAGACTTCTAGAAGGAATCTTATAATCCAAAGTAAACTTAACATTTGAGTATGTGCAGTATGTCCCTAGTAAGGAATTTAAATAGGTACAAGAAATTTATTCATACCAACACCCCATTTAAGTGAAACTTAGGGAGAATATTATTATGTAAAATATAAAGAGAAAATCAAGATGGGTCTCAATTATGAGGCCATTTTAGGTACCCATTTAAAATGCAAATGAAATCTCTCACAAAGGAAGAAAAGGAGAAAACCCAATGGGAAAAAACTCCTCTCCAAAAGAGAAAATAAAGCAAACAAGAAAGAAGAAGGATGGAGGACTCAATTATACCCCCAAGGACTATATCCATCATGTACATGTTGAACAACTATAATATTGAGAGGGGGGTGAATTAGTGTTCCTTGAAACTACTTAAAAATTTATACATCTAATACTTCTAGCATATTCAATTGTAGTAATGAAAGAAATCATTAACATCCAATAAAACCACATAACACATGAACACTAGGAATTTTACATGAAAATAAATAACTGGGAAAATTCACTATGAGAATTAGCTCACAATATATTATAACCAATTATAGTATATTGCAGAAGTGCTCACTGCAAGCAGACCCACTCTCCAAGTGGAATCATTTCCAATTGAGAAAATAAAAAAAGAGATAAAAGAGATTGTGGCACATAGTGAAGTTTTGAACTATCATAAAATGCATCTATTGTATGCTAGAATATAGTTCCATTGAAGATCATAATACAAACTCAAAACTCTTCATACTGATTTGAATCAATACTCTACTATGCTCAGCATTCTCACTACAAAATATTTTCATTGAAAAAACTCTTATCACATATCCTCATAATCAAAATACCAAAAAACAATTAACTTATATACCTTCTTTTCTCATAACATCAATTGGGTTGGCCTAATTAGATGTAATAAACAAAATGTAACTTGTCAACTAAAGATCTATCTACACATGCTTCATGCCAAGATTCAAATCTCAAGAAAAATTGAAATAGGTTGGCATGGACCTATAATAGATCCCACATAACTCTGAAATACTTAATTAAGCTTCACATACCTTCAAACCTATTAGGTCAATGCCATAGAGGACCTAATACAAAAATTCACCAAATATATACCCATATTCAGATTTCTAAACCTCAAAACATCATGCCAACTTGAATGCACACTCATCTGACATCTCTCAGCACTTCCACAACTTTCTAAAGCCAAAAACCAATACATGTAGAAATGTGGACTCATTAGCTCATATATATTGAACTGGGAATGTTTGAAACTACCAAGACAAACTTATGTTACTCATAACTCCAAAACTAGAAACTAAAACAAGCTAAAATTCTAGAATTAAGTTCTTCTACTAGCCAAAAAATTTATATTAGAAGCGTAGAGAAAAATATTCAACAACGAACCAATGCAAACCCAATTACTAGATCCTCTATACATAGAATCAATAGTATTAACAGAATCAATTTTCATCACAATTGTCTTCACTGGATCAAGCCTTCTTATAAAATTGTCTTTCAAAATCATCTTCAACCATGCTCATGACACCGAAACTAATTTGCACCATATTATTTGTACCAGGATACAATTTTGACATCAATGATAACACTACAATGGATAATTGCATGTACCACATGCTCATGTTTCCAAAAAATGCATCAATGATATCTCATTCTTCCAATAATATATGCAATCAATTAGTACCACATAAGAGGGAAAAAGAGAGATAATATATCCCCTCCACAATCGATAATCTCCAATGTTGATGAAGAATGCATCAAACCAAAAGATGACACAATGTCTACAAGCACCATATCTTCCCTTAGGAAGAAAAAAATCAATAGGCTGACGAAGAAGTCACTCCATGTCAAAATGAAATAGGGAGGAAAGAAGTCTCAAAATGTGTGTCTCTAAAAACTTATTAGAAGTCTCAAAATTTGTGTCTCTAAAAACTTATTAGGAGTCTCCAATATTGAAAAATCTACAACATAATCATGGTCAAAATCAACAAAGAAACATTACATATCAAGAGACTGAGGAAAATCTTGAATGTCAATCTCCAAAGGTAATGAAGATGCAATAAAAGTTTTGTTGAAAATATCATCAAAGAGGAGAGAAATCCCCTCAAGTGTGTCGTCCAAATCTATAATATGAGACTTTACAAACAAGTTAGAAATCCCTATCAAATATTCATCCCACAAAGAAATATCTAAAAAACAATAATCATCATGTTGAATAGAAGGACTGCTAGTTGAATAAGCAATAGGTAGAGGATTAGAAAGCTCAAAAATGGTCTATAAAATAACAAGGTTTAGATGACCAAAATTTTCCTCACAAACATGATTCACACTCAATGAAGGAGTGTGATATGCAGCCAAATCAGCATTATCTTCAGTTGAAGAAAAATGAGAAAAGGAATATAAATGAGATGAATGATCAACCATCGCAATAGAGATGATATCCCTAGTATCAAAGTCCCTTATGTACACTATATCAAGAGTTAAATGAATTATTTTACCTTTTCCATGATGGATAATTTGATAAACAAAAAGTATATTAGTGGACACAAAAGGGACACAAAGTGCATCATTAAAAGTGCCCTCTCACATGTCAATATAAACCTTCCCACTTACCTTCATATATGTATTGTTACCCATAAAAATATGAGGTGAATTACAAGGATCAAAAGAAGATAAAATCCAAATAAATGATGTCATACGATGATATGCCCTTGAATCAAGAAGCCATCTATTAGATTTAGGACTTGTAGAGGTCAAGAGTGCTTGTCCTTTCACTTTGTGTAGCCTATTTGAAGATCTTGCATTCCATGACTGTAATGATGAAGGTGTTGACAATTTAGATGAAGAGAAAGAAGTAGAAGACATTAATGAGGGTAGAGGTATGTTATTATTTTGAAGGAGGTGTGTGATTTCATCAATCTTATTTTCATAACATCTATGCTCATGAAGTCTTAACCTTTTACAATATGCATATTTGAACTTATTATTTTTCAATGATTCATCTTTAGAAGACGAAGTGAATTTAGGAGTGCTATGTGAAGGTGAATTTTTACCTTTCTGATTAGACTTGGGGTCCTTATTCTAATTCAGATGCTTTCCACTTGAAGCATTTGGATCTTGTGCAAAAAGACCATGAGATTTGGAAGACTTCAGTAAGCCCATGTGTGCCAAATTTGCTTCTTCCCTTGTGATCTAAAATGCAAATTCATCAAGAGAATGAATTTTGTATGCATTTCCAAGGGCATCCGTTTTAGCATAAAATACTAAAAAAAACTAAATAATCAAGACCAAGCTTAGTAGGAATAGAAATAGTTAATTGTTCATCCTCTTTAGTAACCCCACAATTATATAACTGAAATCTAAGATAATTGAGCATTGAGAAGAAGTCTTGGATATTGTCTAAATATAAAGGATTAAGACTGATTAGTTCATTATCCAACTTAAAATTACTCATTTTATTTGGCTTACCAAAGATACCCTCTAAGGTAGTCCAAATATGATTAGGATGAAAGCAAGATGCAACATGATATCTAATATCTATACAAGTGGAAAAAAGAAGAGCACCAAGAGCTCCTACCAGTTCTGGATCTTGGCCAAATTTGATTCTTTGCAACATGGTGAGGTCATAGCTACCTTATTTCCACCTCCATAAAGCAAGCAAAAATAGTGAGGAATAAATATACCCTCAAATTTTGATTCCCCTCATAAGTTTTGGACTAATACATATTTTTTTATGTATAGAATAGTTTTTAATTTGTTATGAATTGGTTTTGTAGGATTTGGTTTCTAATTTAGTATTCTATGTTATAGTACATTAAGGGCTTTATTTTCTTGTTGATTTAATGATCTACGTCCTCTACAATATCCTTTTGGGCATCCTCTTATGATATGATTTACTTTTAATACTTTAGCTTGCATAAGAACATAGTGTCATATGGTTGCTAAAGTGGGGGCTAAATGTAGCATCAAGCATTGTACTCTCTTAAGGTGAAATTACAATTTCATGCTTTATTTAAGAATAGATTTAGTATCCTCAAAATTGATGTATTTTATAGATATTCCATACCCTTCACATTTCCTATCAACCTAGGTAAACTTATTAGTGCTACCCTAAAAAGTGTCTTGGCAATCATAGTTCATCAATTTAACCTTAACATTTACTCATTTTTTGAATAAGTCCTGATTAAGAAAACACTAAACATATAATTCAGATTTAACTTTATGTAAAAGGGCTAGACAAGGGAATTAGCGCCCTAGTCCATATTTTTTCCAAAAAAAATTTGATTTCCCATTTTCACCGGTCTCTAATTTTGGAGATGTGAATTCAAATTTAGGTCTTAGTAGTAAATTAATCTCAAGAAGTAAAATTAAATGAGTCATCCTACAATTTAATTTATTCCAATGTCCCACTATAAATATAAGAATTATTATTTTAAATTAAAATAATAAGTAATTGATGCAAAAAAAGCTCTACCAAAATACATCAATTTTTACAAATTGACAAGGTAAATTTCAGAAATAATCAAGCTAGAAAAATGATTGGAGTTTTATTCTAATAGAAGGATATGATGGAATCTAGATTTTAAGGATAGCTTTGGCTTCATTATAGCATCTAATTACTTGATCTCGTAGTGCTCCCATCTTCATACTTTGATCTTCTTGTTGCTTGAAGGTAGTTGTATATTTGGGTTTTCCCTAGGGTATTTTACTTTCTCTTCGGTTGATCTTCTTCATGCCATTTAGGAACCTTTCTCTAACACACTTTTTGTAGGATTAAACTCCATTAAGGTGAAAGTAAAATTTCATACTTTATTTGGAACTCACTTTATTATCCTCTCCATTGATGCATTTTAGAGACATTCCCTAGCCTTGACCTTTCCTATCATTGCAAACATATGATTTCCATAATCTATAATGTTAGAGAAAAAAACTTTTGTATTTGATTGTGTGATTTTTTTACTATCTCAATGTTTTAGATTAAAATTCAACATCCATTATCAAGAGAGTAAGAAAAGAGAAGAGAATTGTGAAATTGTTAGCAGACTTAGCAAGGTAAAAAGGAGGAGGAGCAATTTCACAATTCTCAATTGCTCTCATGATGATGGACCATGAATTTTGATCTAAAACATTGAGAGAGAAAAAAAACTCACATAGTCAAATCTAGAATTTTTTTGCTCTAACTTTCATGTTATCCTAGGAAAACATGTTAGTTCTACGATAAAAAGTGTCTTTTCAATCATATTTCATCAAATTAGCTAGGGTAAGTTCTCATTATCTAAATATGTTCTAATTAAGAAAATCCTAAATTTGTAAATTAAATTTAAATTTCTGCAAAAGGTTTGGACAAATATGCTAGTACTTTAGTCTAGGTGTTTTTCTCGACAAATTTGGTTTCTCATTTTTGATAGTCTCTAATTTTTAAGATGTGAATTTGAATTTGGGTCTTGGTGGGAAATTAATCTCAAAAACTAAAATTAAATGAGGTGGCCTACACTTTACTTTATTTCTATGTTCCACTATAACTATAAGAATTATTATTTCAAAATAAAAGAGGATGTAATTAATACAACAAAGATTTACAAAAATACATTCATTTTTACAAATTTACAAGGTAAACTTGAGAGTTAATCAAGATACAAAAATGATTGGAGTTGGATTCCAATGGGAGGAAATGATGAAATTTGGGTTTTGGAGATAGCTTTGGCTTCCTTCAAGAACATAATGACTTGTTTTCAAAGTGTCCTCATCTTTGAACTTTGATCTCCTTTCTACTTGAAGTAAGGTATTTGCATATTTGGATTTTCCCTTTGGAATTTGACTTTTTCTTAGGTTGATATTTTTTTTGTCATTTAGGAATACTTCTCTAAAATATTTTAGTAGGATTTTTATGCTTTTAGCTCATTACAATCTTACACACACTTAATGTTAAGAGAATTCTCCTTTTATCGGTTAATCAATCATCTATTCATGGAGGTAGACATACAAAATGGGTGTTTGAGCAAGGAAAGCTCATTTATAGCCACCCCTTTCCCTCTCTTTGTTGTGACTTTGTAGGTTTAAATCTGAAGATGAAAAATTGAAAAAATGAAGAGTAGAGTGCAAGCCTACAAGTTTTAGGCCAAAATGTTGTAGATAAGGATGCACACTTCTCATTCAAGGGTGCTAAGGCCATTGACCTTCCAATTTAGCTTCGAATTTATAGGACAAGTACGTAAATTTTTTCCCTACTCATATCTATATTTTGTCACTTTTGTATTTCATTTGTGTTAATAAATTTGATTTTTAGATTAGGTTCCATAGTTATATAATCTACGATGAATTCAATCAATTTTCAAGGAAAAAAAAGAACCAAGTCCAACGCAGATTGACTCTTCTTTTCCCTTTTCTTAGCCAATCTTATCACCTTGCAAGTTTGGCTTCTAATGTTGATGTGAAGAAAGATCGATCTTATTAATCTACTCACTAGGTGTAGCATCTATTTTTCCACATCACAACAAAAATGGTCATCATCATGGCCTTTCTTTATCACATGCCTCCAAAAGAAAATAAAACATTACATTGATAGGTAGATAGACCTTGATTTACTTTTCAAGAAAACATCTCATATGAACCTCTAGTTCCAACATTTGTACATCATTAGCATAATGGCTGCGAAGGATGTGACGGGAACAAAAGAGATTAGGGTTGAGATGGCTACAAAAGAAATTAGGGCTGCAAAGGATGCAGTCGGTGGGAGCACGAGTTCTTCCTGCTTGGGCAGCCAAGGAACAAAGGGCTCAGAGAGGCCTCCGATGAATGTTGTGGCACAGGTCGTGGGTGGGATGATGGTCACTGTTGGCCGACGTGAAATTGTTGGGTAGAAGGGCTGATGGGCCCATGGCAAGGAGATAGAGCATCTTGCAGAGCAAGGCAGAAAACTATGACACAATGCTCACGGCTTGGGAGACTTTCATCTGGTGGGTTTATTTCTATGGCTAATTCTCTCTCCATTGATTTGAAAACTGAAACAAAAGAGAAAATTGATTATAATGTTTCAGCCTTCTCCTTACATGGGGTGATCTGTCGATTCAAGGGTTTTTTCCCTTCCCTTCCTTAGTTTCACTCCTAGATCTCAAAAGAATGGGAGCCTTTAACTACTAGTAAAGTTCATATTTCCCCATGGCCAAGTGTTTATTTGTTGCTAAATTTCACATTGATCTGGATAGAAACAAAATTTTATGTGATCAATTTTTTAGTTGGGAGGATAAATATCTGCTGATGATTAAGCCTTGGCAAGTTCATTTCGACCCTTCTTCTGAAACTTTCAATAAGATCCCGATTTGGGTTCGGATCCCTAATCTTCCTCTCCATTTATGGACTGATTCCCTTTTAGAGGAAGTGGGTGAGGCTCTTGGAGATATTTTTTGGTGGATGATGCATCGTCAGATATGTTTCACTCTACCTTTGCCCGCATATTGGTTGAAATGGATGTTTCAAAAGGGTTACCTACCGAGATTTTACTTAAAACTTCTAAGATTTCTTAGGTCCAAGCTTTGGACTATGAAGGGATTCCATTCTGTTGTAGAAGATGTTTTAAAATGAGTCATGATAATGCACAATGTGGTTTTGAAAAAAAAACCATGAAGGCTACATGGTGGAAAGGTGCTTCGCAACAACATTATACGATTGAGAAGAAAGTTGAGCAACCTAGAGTTTTTCTTAGGTGGTTACTTTGGATTCACAAGGCCTTAGGGTATAGATGTCTCCAATGGTGGGATAGTGGATGATTTGCAAGACTATGTTGAAAATCCTATTGAGAAAGAGAGTGGGCCTTTGGCTGCCACTTCTCATGATTGTGCTTTGGCTATCGTTTCGAGTGGCTCTCCTGATTTGGTCATGCCTGCAGGGAGGAATATAGATCAAATCAAGATAACAGGCTTTCTTTGTCAGGATGGTGCAGACTTGGCTTGATAAGGTAACACAAGTGGAAGAGGGTTGCTATAAAGGGGAAGAAATATAAGTAGGCCTCCTTTTGATATGACTCTTTGCTCCCACAAGAATTGCCAGTAAGAAAAAGATGTTGACATTAATAACGAATCTACAAGTTAAAAACATATGGAGGAAACCACTTGATTGTTGCCATCTGGACCAAAAATGAGATAAATCTCTTATAAACATTTTTTATCCATCTATCATGAAAATCATGAGCCAAAACATGTCAAGAATCAACAAGAAAAATCATGATTTCTTAATCTTGTATATGTGAAAATCTCTTCCCAGATGTAGTACTTTTGGATAACAACGCTGAACTAGCCCCTAAAAAACAAGTGTAATACAGTAGCAGTTCCCGCACTAAGGATTTTATTTGGCAACGAAGGAAAAACGGATCCCATCTTTATCTTCATGCTACAAACCATAAGAATAACGGTATTCAAACCCACTTTTCCTCTATAAATACAACGCACAACTCTTTCAATTATACACATAAATGTTTGTTCTGAATAACTACATTTGATTGTTAGAACATGAAGAAAACTGATGTTTAAAAATACATAGGGGTATTTCTTGTATGTTTCTTGTTCGTAAAGCCTTGTGTGGGTAGCCATTTTACCGTGTGGTCAGGGTCAGGGTGCAATACCCAAGAATTTCGTTACAGTGATTGTGTCTATTCTAAATTTCTCTTCCACATAGGATTTGAATTTATATACAGAGGACAGCAAGACACTGTTTATAATTCTACTAGCTGGCAGGGCACAGCAGATACTCCGTTTACTGCCAGTGTAAGTGGCTGCATAGGCGTTGGCTGAAATAGTGTCTTCATTCAAAGCTGAAAATGCATGCTTTATCCATTATACAAGCTTAAGCACCATGGCTATCAAGCGATGATGGTTGGAATGGACAAACAAAGCGTCTGGCGTGCCTTTTGGTTATGTCTATTGTCAGAGGAGTTGTGTTAGAGTTACATCTGCTCTACTCTGTTAAATCTAGTACGATTTGTATCTCATCTTTAAGATTGAGATTCATATATAAAGTTGAATTCGGTAGGATTTGAATCTAAATTAATAGTTAGACATAAATTAACAAACTACAATGTCTTTGTAAAGACAAAACGTTACATGAACACAACTGAAATTATAAGTGACATGTACAAAGTCATAAATACATTCATTGTAATAAAAAATAAATTGTTTTATATAAAATATTATAATCATCTAAAATAAATATTTCAATATAAATATTTTATTGAATATATTTTTCTTGTCATAGTAGGTGCAATAGTAATACATATTTTATAGTCACATCAAAGAGTTCAGAATGTTTCTGAATTTCTAGCTCTTCATTATTATGTCTTCAAGAAAAAGAAAAAAGAAAATAACGATTATGTTGCAATTCGTTGTGTATGCTTTTTACATTGATGTTTTCTACCATACTTAATTATCCATCATCAAAAAGAGGAATGTGATGATGGATCATATTCCTCTTCCTCATGATGGATCACTTAGCGTGATTAGAAACATTGATGTAAAAAACATACAAAATAAATCTAGAAGCAATATTCATTTCAATATAGACTATGGAAAATTAATACCAAATAAAAATAGAGAAGAACATAAATGGAAACAATGATAATTTTCCATTTTCTCAATTCCATAGCCCTCACTTTCAATCCTCATACCATCATTAGAAAGATCCTATCTATTTAATTTTAATTAAAGAATGAAAATAAAATTCTTATACTTATGAAATGATTTATTTTTAAAATTTAATTATTTTAAGGCCTTTAATTCCAACTAGACACATGAACCAAATACTCAGAAGAAAGATAAATTCTTGAAATTGTATTCATGAACAAAAGATGCATTTCTATAGAGAAGAATGCAATTATAAACTAAAACTACATAACGGACAACTAAGTTATTAAGAAATTATGCTAGCATTCACCTCCTTATTACATTGTTTTGGAAAATGCACCCCAAAAACCTCAAATTTCATGTTTCCAAGAGACCCCCCCTTAATTTTTGGGTGAAAAAAACATATCACAAAACTTGTTGATTACAAAAAATAGATAGATATTCTTGAGAATATTTTCCTTTGAAGAAAAAAGTCTTGAACTAGGTCAAACTCCATCAAGCTGCCTCGTAACCCATGGAAGGGTGTAGCACTAGATCTGAATTCTCGAGTTTCTAGATTACCACCTCCTCAAACTCCACAATCATATATCCATGAATTATTTGACAATAACCCAAAGGTCTATAAAGTTATCTCCTAACCATGAAAAGGGAACAATTCCCCAAATTCATAGATTCCTGAATTTTCTAGGCTACAATCCATGTATTGATTTGATCAAATTTGTTCTTATATTAAAAACTAAACTTCAAAATACATTCATTCTTTAATTCTATCAACACATAAAGGAAAGAGAAATATATTAAAAACTAAACTTCAAAATACATTCATTCTTTAATTCTATCAACATAGAAAGGAAAGAGAAAAAATGTGCTTCTCAAGTAAAGAACCATTTCAAAATGAGAATCTAGCTTGACGTGATAGAGATCCTACATCCTCTAATACCTCCTACCTCCAAATATGAAGGATCAAAGTTCGAGTACATTCTCAGTAACTTAAAAAAAAAATGAAGAAAAGAATCACTTGGTAAATCCCCATCTCCAATACAAGCTAAGTTAACTTCATTTGATTGATCTTTCTTTCTTAATGAAGAACATCATTGTCTTGAGTTCTATAAGACCAATCTATGTTACCCTTTTTTATACACTAAAAACTTTCAATTTCACCTTTGTGTGTACCTAACCTTTTATTATTGTTTCATGAAGATAATACATTCTTCTATTAAGAATCAACTTCTATATCTTCTACATTTGTTTTCTTTTCTTCTACCAAATGGGATAAGATCATATTTTCCAAGGTTTAAGAATTTATTTGGTTGAGTGTACGAATAAAATTATTGCACTTTGAACAAAAAATATGTAACAAAATTGATTTAACATAATCATCATCTTCAAGATCCTTGACATATGCTAGTTTCCTAATGAAAGACCTAAAATTAATTATGTGATTTGGCATAGCAATTATATATTCCATTTTCAATCTAAATAGGCAAAGTTTTAGGGAAAATTTTGCATTAATTTATTTTACTCCAAACATTTTATTTAGACTCCAAATTTTTTATTGATAGTTTTCATAAATCTATATGTTGTAGTTCAAAATCAAAAAGAGAAATACCAATAATAGCCTTAGCTTTATCATCTCTATTATGCCAATTCAATGAATTCTTCACATTTATAGGTGGTTTTTCCTTCATATTTACTATTCCTTGTAGATTTTTTTTATCTGTTGCATTAGGAATTTTTAGCCTTCCTCAAGCTAGCATGGAGTCCACAATCGAGGGACCTCATATCTGACGTGAACACAAGTAGTATTCCACTCCCACAAGCATGATATACCAATAGGGGCACAGATCCCACAAGCACACCAACACAATGAGGGAATGGGTGTCACATATGAACGCTTGGCACATGTCATGAACACCATCAACAACCTCAATGCTATGTATCAACCCTGCAATAAAATTGGATCAGCGAAAGCATATTTCTTGTGATCATAATAGCCCATCAAAGAATTGAACCTTGGTGGCCACAACAACAACATCACCACTTAACCATCACACTATGGGATGAAACCCACTATTCGCCATAGGTTTTTATTGATTAGTTTAATTTAAAATTTTATTTTCCAAGGACAAAAATTATAACCAAAATAATTTTGTAATGGAATATCCATTTTACAAACTACAAATGAATACCAACCTTATCACTCCAAACAAAAAATATTGTTGTTATTAAACTTTTTTCCTAACAATAAAAATGTACTTTTAAAAGTCTCTAAAAATGTACCATGATTTTATAACTATTGAGTGCTCATCGAATAAGTGAAGAATTATAGTAGAGTTTTCTAGAAAAAAAAAATTCATTTGAGCATTAATATTCCATCAAATTTTTATGAAAAATCATCAAAGTGGCGAGACAACAATCTTTTTCGAATGAAACAATGAGCCACTACATTTATTTAGCTATTATTACCTTAGATTTGATGGATTCAAAAGGACATTTCCTTTCCTTGAAACAAGTTATGTTAAAACTAGTGTTTGCAATTAAGTACTTGATCTCCAGTTCATATTCCTTATCATTCCCTTTCTAATCACATTGGCAAGCAAGAAGAAAATCAGGCATCAACATCTCTACAACACCATTTCTCTTTTGATGCCATCTTTAGAGAACAACGTCATCACATCTCAAATAATATTCATAGTCCCAAGCATAGGAGTGATGCATGCTTCGATACTAAATGAGGAGAAAGGTAAATTCTTAACATTGTAATAGTGAACTGAATATGAGTTTATGTAGCATAGAATATAGTTGTTAGTTGAAGCTACATAAAAAACTAACTAGATAACCATTGGCTAAGTTATTAGATAATGTAATGGTAACAAATAATTCAGGTTTGTTATTTGTAATTTGAACGAGCTCTCTCATAACCAAGAGGGTTTGAAAGCATATTCCTTTCAAGGTGGGTATGTGAGCACGAAATCCAAACTGAATACAGTACTTAAGGAGAATCTTCTAGGCTTCACTTTCGGTGATGGCCTGGATAATCCATTTGACACAGAGAGCAATGCCTTTCCATTGAGTGGAGAGCAGCCCAAACCCTCTAGAATATTTAGGGAGGAAACATAACTCGCAAGAAACACGATTGAGACTGTTGTGCATTTCAGAGGAGGCCCATAAAAAATCTCGCAGAAACTTTTCAAGCTTGCTATAAGAAGCTTTGGAGGGAGCCCAACAAGAGGAATAGTAAACATGAGTGGCTACCAAGATTTTATAACAAACCTGGAATTTACCAGCCAAAGAAAGAGGCTTGGTAATCTAGTAAGAAAGCTTTTGCTCGACTCTAGAGAGCAAAGCCTGCCAAAGCTCCCTGGGGGAAGCCTGGAAGGCAAAGGAAATGCCCATAAAATGAAAAAATCTCTCCCTGTCTAATCCACTTCCAATTATAGGATTGAAGCCATGTATGGATGGGTAACACTTACTGTGTATAGTATAAAATCTTGTGCCATTGGCTGGCATACCCAAAGGCAAGAAAAAACCTGTTAAGACAGTCAAGGGCAATAGTGATAGATTCTTCTTCCTCCAAGAGAGTGAGAAAGGAATCATCTGCAAAGTGGCCATTAACAAGCTGCTCCTCCGAGTTTGGGAGAAGAATCTATTTGACATGTTATTGAGAAACAACATGGGCTAAAAGGTTTCCAAATCCTTCAACTGCAAGCACATACAATGAAGCGGCAAGAGGACACCCTTGATGAATCGAACGAAAAAGACCAAAATCAGAAGACTAGCGACCATTGATGGTAATGCAAGTCAAAGCATCAGCAAAAAGCATTCAAACAGATTGAATGAAGTTGGGTCCAAACCCAAAGGCTTGCAATATTGCAAGAATGAAAGGTCATTTGATGCGATCATAGGATTTAGCAAAGTCAATTTTAATGAACACAACTTTTTGGTTGGAGCATCAAGCCCACTCCATGTCTTTCCACACAACAATGATATTATCCAGAATAAATTTGGATTTGATGAAACTAGTCTACTCTGGGTGTACCATCTAAGGCAAGAGATGGCGTATTTTCAGAGGAAGGGCTTTGGCAATGATTTTGTAGGAGACATTATGAAGTGTGATGGGCCTCAAGTTTCAAATATCCTCTGGATCTTTGGGTTTTGGTATGAATTTTATATTGCCCTTGTTTACTAAATTTACTAGAGAATTGGTGTGAAAGGCTTCAAGATAAATATGATGCAAGTCGCTCCCAACAAAATCCCAAAGAGCATTGTAAAATTCACAAGGGAAGCCATCAATCCTAGGAGCCTTGCCATCGACCATAGAGGAAACAACTTCCTTGAGATAATCAATTGTTAACAATTGATCCTAAAAGTTCATCTAGGCTAAAGAAAGCATATGTGCCACAACAGCAAGGTAGTCCTGAAGGGTTTGCTATCACACAGGTGTGGAATCTTTTGCAATGACTTCCTAGAGAATATCGGGAAGATATGAGACCACCTGAGTGCCATCCTTTATTTTTTGATGCCTGGGGATGAGTGCCTTGCACGATGTGCCAAAAAAATTCTTGAGAGGCATGATCGCTGATCTTAAGCCAATATAACTCAAAGCTCGGTTACATTGGCTTAAGATTGGTGATCATGCCTCTCAAGAAATTTTTGTGCCTTAATTTCACCACCCTGACTTGATGCGATGGGGAAAAATGACTTGCCACGAAGGCCTCCATAGTTGTATGCAAGTTGGTAGTGGTAGCCTCATAAGATTGTCAATGAAAGATAGCCAGCTGGTGCCCATAAGTACGCAAGAAATGAGCAGTACAAATGATGGAATCATTCCACTAGGTAATCTAGCCTATATGCCCAGCTGGCCTGCATTCCAAATTCCATTCTCAACGAATGTGGCCCAAAGTGGGCTTGTGGCAGAGAAAAGACGTGCTTAGAAAGAATTAAGTTTTACACGTGTGGGGCTAGAAAGAAGTCCATTAAATGTGAAAATGAATTGGGAAGTGGTTCAACAAAGTCACATCCACTAATGGCTTCACTAGCAAGGAAGAGCTACTAAAAGAAAATAAAGATTGAGCCAAGATCATGGCACGATCAAGGTGCTTAAAGAATCTATCACAACCATAATGCCCTGTAATTACACCAAGTGTGGCTACAAGGTTAGATTACTTAAACCCACACATACATAATACATATAACCATAGCCTTATGAACTTTATGAGAAATACCACATAACATCAACCAAGATACAATCTCAGTTACATCAATTCCCAGAATTAGTACAAAGGAGGGATAAAATAACTTATACAAGTTAAAATATTACAATGCCAACAAGAACCGCGAGCTGTCCATCTATGTCTCGCCACCAAGTACTGAAGATATGGGGACCCAACGGTTTTGGTGCATGTTCCACCCAACCAATGTGGTACCCGAAGGCCCACCCCCCATGCTAGGAGATAGTAACAAAGTAACATGGACAAGATCTACCCTCTAACCAAAGGCAGACTGTAACCAACCAAATGAAACAAGTACAACTCATTCACCATACAAGTATGAATCAAGTAGTACAAATCAAATACAATACATGTACAAATCAAGTATAATACAAGTACAACTCCAACATCACTGACATAGGTCACATTGCTTCCAGACATAAAGTAGATCAAGTATGTTCAAATAACCATACACATAAAATAATTAACAACAGATAGATAGAGTGTCATCGCAAGGTTTGTCATGAGATCTCCTCTGGCATTCTTCATAGGCTCCGGCACAAGTAATCCTGGTGGCCTCAACCGAATTCATACTCACTCATGCGGAATCAACTACCTCTCGCAAGAACTAGATAGTTGATCTTGCCATTCCAGGCCTTCTCACTCATCCCAAGTCTAAACAAGCCCTTGTGTCTATGAGTGAGGATTAAATTATCTTGATTAGTAAGAAGTTAGTCCTAATCTTCTAAGTACATTATTTTAATTATCACTTGTTTAAATCACTCCTGAAGGTTATCCAGTTTACCTCTTTGGGCTCTGCGCCTAACAGAAGCCACTCTTCTATTCGACAACACACATCCAAACAATCCACCAAGGGAACCACAAGTGCATACCAACTAGGCATCATAATCCACTCCAACACAAGGAGGATACAAATAATAGAAACTCACTCCAAACATCTTGGAGGAAGTCCACTCCTTTCACAGGAGGTACAAAATATCTCACTCCAAACATCTTGGAGGCAACAACACATAGTCCACTCCTTTCACAGGAGGTACAAAAAATCCACTCCAAACATCTTGGAGGCAACAACACATAGTCCACTCCTTTCACAGGAGGCAACAAGATGAAACCACATAACAAGGTCACTCCATACAAGGAGACACGGATCCCATAATCCGCTCCTAAACAAGGAGGTGCAAACATAATGCTGAACGCCATGCACTACCCAAGGGGGATGGCAAAAGATTCAGTGGAAGACTTATAATTTAGGACTCACTAAATCCAAAACCAACAATGCAACTTGACGACATAGCAACAAAAGCATTCAAGTCATCAATCAAATCTAATATTTGCCTAAAGGTAGTGTTGACAAAGTCAAAGACATGATAAGTACATGGAATTAAATCTTTAAGATAAGCATGAGGAAGATACTACTTTTGGATATACTAGATTCAATTAATCTAAAAAGAAATTAATAAATAACATAATTGATTGCCTCAGACACAAATCCATGCAAGGTTTCATCCAGCATTCTTTAAATCAAATATTTAACCTTTCAATTAAACTTTAACAAGCCATTTTAAAATAACAATAATTTATATGTTATAATTTTAGTATTATAAATTATAATATAAAATATTATTAAATAATATTTTAATATTATAATAACAATACATAAAATATTAATATTTATAAATATCAATTTATTATTATTTTATTTTCAGAACAGCATGGGAAAAATAACTTAACAGCAGTCTCATGTTTTAAGCATCAAAAACTTCTGGGTAATATTTTCAAAATATTTAAATTTCCTGAAAACCTAGTTTGTAAAAGTGAAGTTATAGGCGACCAATAGACATTTTACCATGAAAATATAACTATACTCCGTTTTTTGATAATAAACAGAAAGTTTCATTTTCTAAAAACATTCTAAATGCATTGTTCAATCTCTATGTTAGACCCCAATAATTTAAATTCAACTAAGGTTTTCACAATTTTCACTCAAGAATTTTCACAAGCAAAGGCTGTAAATTTGTTTAATTCTTTTCTTCTAGATTTAACATTTTAATCATTACTATTTTAAAAAAAACAATCAAGAACAATAAAACACAAAGAGGAAAACCTGGTACAAGAAGCTACAGGAAGAGATGAATTTTTGATGCAAGCCTGATTTCAATTTTCTTCAATCCTCCAATGAATCCAATCCAAAATCCAACAAATGCAAACAATCTTTCCTTCAATCAATTCTACAATCAAACTTTCTTCAAACCCTTGTGCAAATTTTCCAAAATTTCTTCCCTGCTGTAAAAATGGCCCTAAAATTAAAACATATATTCTTTATAAATCAAAAATACCTAATACAACCCTAATTCACATTACATGAAATTAGATATTTCAATTTCAATTTCTTTCAAACAACCCTAATTCACATTACATGCAAATTAGGAAATTTCAAATAATAAATTAATTTCCAAAGTTGCAACCAATTTCCCAAATAAACATTTAATTACAATTTCTAATTTAATTCCCACACGTTGGCATCACGTTTAATTAATTAATTTAATTATTTAATAACTAAATCAACCCCTTGGATGATTATTTAAATTAAATAACCATCAACATGCTAAATATCTATTTCCAAATCAAGGGAAGACACTCGATTCTCCACTCTTCATAGACTTGACACATGGTGGAACTAACCGGATTGACACGCTCAAACCTGTGAGTGGAGTCGATGTCATGTACCTGCAATCCTGCAACCAAGTAAACAACATTGTACACACCGTGAAGAAGAATTACGGGTGTAATAGGTTAACTCTACAACAACATTAATCTATAATGCATGTGAAACAATAATCAGATAACGTTGTCGCTCAATAGTAGCGATCAAACAATAACAAAATGTATCCATATCAAAGTAACTGCAACCAAACATAGCATAAAGCAAACCAAACAAGAAGCAAAATGTATTACACAACCAGCCCTGTAATTACACCAAGTGTGCCAGAGGGAATGAGAATGGCAACAGCCAATCTTGGGGTTGAAAAGCCCCAATTTATTACGTATGTAAAACCATGCCTCCCTTTAACCAACAACCCAATGGAAGATTAAGGTGCCATCCTTGTCATATGCCACCTGAACCATATTGAAATCCACATAGAGAAACCATGTGGCATCTAGCAAAGAATTAGCTATCCAGTGCTAAAGCAATGAGCGCTCTACAACATCATTAGAGGCATAAACAATGACAATCCTGAAGGAATGATTATGAATGTTGAGAAGAACCTAGACGGCCCACTGGGAAGGATCAGTTCGATCATCCACAATGCAATAATGCAACCGAGGGGACAAAAAAGTGGCAGCTCCACCATGCCCGACTTCATGCAAAGTGAAAAACATAGTACTGGCTAGCCAAATAGAAGGGCTAGTCGAGGCAAGAAAAAATCCTGACATTTTAATTTATTAGAGAAAAAGCACTTAAATCTTTGAATATTTCTATAAATTATCCCTAACAGAATACTTTCTAGAGAGGTCAGTTAGACCTCGAACATTCCATGAAAGAAAATTCATGGATGAAACTCCTCCATGCATTCAGAACCTAGTTCCTGCTCAACAAGGGAAGATAAATTATTCTTCAAAAAATCCTAGGGAAGTGAACCAATCTATATAGGGGGTGAAAACCTCCGCTTTTCTGGGACACATTCTCCTTCTTCTGGAGGTGGATACGGACTATGAGACCATTGTTGAGTCCTTGTTGTGGGTGTAATAGGTGACTAAGCGCACAAAACAACCATAGGCTAAGGTGTTTCCTTTGACCTAGGTTGTAGTGAAATAGTAATAAATCTAGAAGGAGCGGTTGTCCCCTTATCAGAAGGATTTGAAACAACTTTGGATGGTTCAGGGGCTTTGGGAGCTAACCCAGAACCAGTTGGCTTATTTTTCGGTTAGTAACCATGGTCCATATTCATTGAGCCTTGGGAGAAGGCTCCTTTTGGCAAGGCTTTTCAACATCTTGTGATGGTGATGGTGTACGAGGAATTTTCAAAGGGTATTCCTTGATCTTATGGTCATCTGACTGGCACTGATAGCACATGTTGGGAAAATTGAAGTACGTGACTTTCTGGGTGTGCCTAATAACACTAATTTGAATGTCTATAGACTCTTTCAAATCCTTGGACAAATCAAATTCCACACAAACCCGCTTCTAAGGCCGGGCTTTGAAGAACCTATTAGGTTTGATACAGAAAACCCTCCCCAAAGAAGAAGCAATGTGGTTCAAGAAGGGCACACATGGCAAAGGCAGACCAAGAAACTCAATCCAGACCGGGACCCACATTTTGGTGTCATCTGAGACAACAAAATCATGGGTCCATGCTTTGAATACCAACAAGGATGACCTAACATACTAGGGTCCATGCCCTAAAATGATTTGGTCATGATTAACTTCTGCAAAGCGGAATAGAAAAAAGCCTTTGGTCAAGTTTTGGATCATATCAAGGCGAAACCCATCAAGGACCCAAGCCTTGTTGACCCATTATTTCAACACACTTTTGGGGGGAGTCCTCCCAAAAAAATAACCCACAAGGGTGTGTTGTTCGAGCCATTGGAAAGTAGAATCAAAATAAGGTAAAGGCAAAACTACATCAGCAGGGGCATCAAAATGCTTACCTTGTGAAAGAATTTTGGAATAAATTTTTGAGGAAATTTGTTCAGAGGAGGAGCCATTGAATTTCACTCATGAACTGTTAACACCAACACAAATTTCTTGGTTAATTTCTGGTTGAAGGCATATTAAACCCATAAAACCATAGTAAATGCAGTCGTACTCAAGGAGGGAGGAATTTTTCATGTGCAGAAGGCGCAATATGATGCAAGAGGGGCCAAGGATGACTTCAAGCAACAAAAAACCCTAGAAGAGATCATTCACCTAACTTAGCTCATTCACCTATTTGTCCAAATTTTTAAATATGGCTAGTAAATCAAATAAAATGTAAATTTTGACTTTTATAACATGAGATTGTTATAATTGTTAATCCTAAATTATAGGTTTTCTATATTATAGGAAACACTTGAATATGGGATAATAAATGGTCATTTTTGGTGATTGAGGAATACAAAATGTATTTATTACTTTTAGCAATGAGTATGCTATGGAATTTACATTAAAGGCACTAGTTTAGGTTTGATGGTGGGTCATTTTCCATTAGATCTTATCATTTATCATTTATCATTATATGAGAAAATTCTAAGCCATTGGCCTTAGAAAATATTAGGGATTTCCACCCCAATAATCCTACTTTAGCTTTAGAAAGAAGCAATAATAACTTTTTGAGATGTAATAGATGGAAAAAATCATTTTATCTAGACTATTCTTTTGACTTGTTGAATCAATCACAATCCTAATTAGTAATACTATGATATAAACTATTTATATATGTATAATATATGAATTTATTAATTTATATGTGTATGTATATGCATACATGTATACATATATCTATGATATGTATGTATGTATGTATGTATGTATATATGTATGTATGTTTGTATGTATGTATGTATATGTATGTATGTATGCATATATATTTGTGTATATGTTTTTGTGTTAGTGTGAATATCTGTACCTATATATGTATATATGTAAGTAATATAAATTGGTAAGATGAGTTGAAGTATGATTCATTCATCGTCTATTTTTTTTGGTATCACAAGTGTAAAATTGATAAACATCATGAAAAATTGAGATGGTTTGTCTTCTTACAAGATATATTAGGTGAAGGTATATTTTCTTGATGGTTTAGAAGGGATGATCAAATAGTTTTATTTTCCTATCAAGGATTTATTTATAAGTTTTAATAGTAATGCAATTTTTTTTGGTTGGTTCTACTTTTATTGTAAATGGTTTGTGAAGTTTATATATAATTATACTTATAATCCTCTAAAAATAATTAATAGATTGTTTATTTATGACTGTGATTCATTATCAATTTGTGATTAATTTAAAAGCTCTAGAAAGATATCACAATGTCTTGACATGTCATATTTGTGCATGTAGTGATGTTCATTCTCATATAAATGCTTAAAATTTGTATCATGGAAATAGTATAAATAAATTGATATGTATTGCTCTAACCCCTTTCTATGTATTTCCATTGCTCATATCTCTCATGGAATTGATGCATTTAATGGATATAATCAATTAACATAGCATGATGATTTTTATAGCTCAAAATATAATATTTTGTCTTGTACATTTATTATGAAAATTATAATTGTCTTGGTTAGGATATCTAGGCCTCAAAACATATTTCATTATAATTTGAAGACATCTTGAATAAGTAATATATTTCATAGAATATGTGATTTTCCTCTTTGGAAGCATGAGAGTCGTCATGATGTATGTGTAGAGGTTTAAATTATCCTGATTAATGTCATGCACTCGATCTTGATCCACTAACACCATTTCTTCCTGAATCACTTCTTTACTAACCAGATAATTAAATAGTCCTTATTTAGTTAATTCATCATAATCCCTCTTTTAATTAAATAAACCATCTTATTTGATTGAATCATTATCCTCTTTTAATTAAGTAAATCATTTTATTTAATTAACCCTAATATTCCTCTTTGATTAAATAAATCAATTTTATTTAATCCTAATGTTCCTCTTTTTATTAAATAATTCATTTTATTTAGTTAAATCATATTCCCTCTTTTAATTGAATAAACTAACCCTTATTTGATTAAATCCAACATCACCCTCTTTATTTAAATCTAATCTCTCAAATTCCTCTAATTTTGATTTAAATAACTCAAAAATCTAAGTCAAAATGTCAAATCAACCTAAAACCTATCTAAGTTAATTAAATCCTAATTAACTCTAACTCTAATCCATCAAATCCTCTGGATTTTGCAACTTGCACAAGTAAATCAATTTAATAGATTTATAAAATCTCCTATTTTCATTCAAAAAGGAATCTTGTTGGAATACTCTTCCAATTTGAAAACTCCCTCCAAAAGGATTTTTCATCCAACATGGCATTAACTCCTCTTACAAGTCCTTTTTCTTGAGCCAAGGGGCATTGATTCTTCTTCCACATCTTCCTCCAGAAGCAATCTTTCAAATTTCAAATTTCCACCTAATTACATTTATCTGCACATTCACCAAAATGTTCCCATTCCTCCTCCACTAACATGTTGACAAGTGGCACCTTGCCATCAGCTCTTGTTTAGTCCCATATGCTGGCAAGAGACACTATGAGGATCACTTTATGTTTTCATTTATTTCAGCCATAATCATCTATCAGGTCTACACTCCATCATTTTCTCCTACCGACAAGAAGACTCAGAAGTGTAAAGCGAGAATAACGTATCTGGTAACACAATGTTCTTCAATCTGTAAGATCATTTTTGGCTATTATTTTGCTTTGTGCATCCGAGGGAATGTTTGTTGTTATATTATCCTCATTTCTTCTAAAGCACAACAAGTCATACCAGATCACATGTGAAAGTTAGAAGATTCAGTAGTCGTGTTCTTAGTTTTTCTTATATTAAGACTGACCTCTTGAATATACTAAGTCACGGATGCATGGAAAAAAATTAATCAATTATATCTATGTTTGTATGCCATCAATTGGGTCCTAGCCAAGTTATGGCTGACATTTGAGGGTACGCATTGTATATTTATCATAATATGAGCCGATAGTGTATAAATAAATCTTATATGTGGATATATATACTTGGTATTCTATATCATTTTTGATGATGTAAGAGTTGCATTGTTATCTGAACAACGAGTTAGAGCAGAGTACAGGTGTGATAATGCACAGTTTCACTTGCACATATATGATCTATGTTTTGTGCATGAGCAGAACAGAGGAGAATTGCAGATTCAGTCAATAGAAGAACAAATCCATTGATGTGCTTAATTCAAAAATGCAATCAAGCATTTTAGATGCTAACCTCTCAATTCAAATCTTCAGATGGTTTTAATCTGAACTCTTGGGAAACAAACCCTTTCTTTCTTGAGTAGTGGTCTCCAGGTAGTGTGCTTGAATGAAAGTGCACTCCCTTGTAATCTTCACTTTTGAGTATATACTCAGAATCATACTTGTGGATTGGCCATCCATCATGGTTTTTCCCCTAATAGGGTTTTGACATAAAATATGGGTGTTATGGTGTTTTGTTTCCTTTCTTGTTTATGCATTGTGAATGAATGTTATTCATGCTTTAAATTTAAAGATAACTAAAGCTAATTTTTGCACAACACTGATTCACCCCCCTCCTAATGTAGCTTGTTTCCAACAATTGGTATTAGAGCTAGTTGCTTAGAAGAATAAGTCTAACAACTTGGGAGATCTTGGAAGAAATGGATTCAAGTAGTCTTGAACAACTTATGGTAGCCCTAGATGATCTTGATCAGTCAAAATATGACATCCAGAAATTACAAGAAAGTCTCAAAGATGCAAAAAAACTTATCGAATTCCTAAAAGACATGATCGATAATTCAATAGAGAAGAGAAAGGAACTCTGTCATCAAATTCAAAAAAAAGATAACAAGAGCACTGAAGATGATCAATTTAGTAAGACCCTGAAAGATAAGACAGAGGAATGTGAAAATATTACACAAGAGAATATAGTTCTCAAGTTTGAAATGGAATCCATCATGATGAAGATGACAAAATAAATTGAAGACATAAAGAAGAATGAAGAAAGTCGGGCTCAATCCCTGAAAGAAAAATTTGAGGTATGTAGTCGATTGAATGATGAATTCGAAGTATCTAGAAATAGTGAAGAAGCACTTGAAAAATAGTTGGATGATGTCAGAAATGGACTTGCTAATGCAAATGAATACATAGAAAAGTTCAAAACCAGCCCAGCCATGCTCAATGAACTAATTAATAATCAAAGGACTCATGATGACAAAAGAGGTCTTGGATTTGAGAAAGGAGAAAGCTCAAAATCAAGACAAAAGGATTCTAGACAAAGGCAATTCAGGCAAGGAAACTAAATGAACAAACCTGGAATGTATCTGATAAGACAACCTAATGCTCAAAAATTTAATGGATACTATTTCAAATGAAATGAGTTTGGACGCATGGCTTCTCAGTGTAGAAGTAGGATGAATCAAAGTGGTCCACATTTTTCAGGTCAATGTTCCAATTCTCTTAAGATAGGTCACAAGTCAAATGAATCTAGAAGTATGATAGATCAATTTCATATAAATTTAAGATGTTACACATGCAATTGACTTGATCATACTGCTAACTAGTGCAGATCAAAAGGAAATAAATGGTTTAACTTGTTTGGAAAAAGAAAAATTGTATGCTAATACTACAAAAAAAATGGTCATATAGCAACATATTGCTGGAATAGAAAAGGTTAAGTAAACCAAAAGAAAAATGTGAAGAAAGACATCAAAGAAAAAGGGAAAATCACTACAGACATAGTGAGGCAAAAAATACATAATAAATTGGTAAATAAAGAACCTTCTATTGAGGAGCGTGTGCTAGCACCAGAACTTGCTTTTGGTAATTCTTCCAGGAATTAGTCTCAGGCCTATGGTCGAGGGAGATTTGTCAAAGAAAATCAGATGAACCCCTAACCAGAAAATGACATACGATGCATAATCGATCAAAAGATGCTATTAAAATCACAAGAGGAATCAATCTATCAAAATAGAGGCCCATAGAAGTTGTATTTGCCACTATGTACAGATACAGTATAACCGGATGTATTAGGGTGACAACATTTATTGCGAGTAAAGTGTTGGGTGTGAAAAATATAAAAGTTCATTTCACACTTCACTTCTCACCTTACATTTGAAGAAAAGATTTTTGGAGAGCTCATATGCGATCTTTGGCAATTTGATGTGAAATCCAAGCATCAGAAGAGATTCAACATTTCAATTGCGATCCGACAAAAAAGGTATTTTATAGAAGCTCTACATTTTTTTTATTTTGGGAAAATGAATACTCATTTGGTAGTAGAAGTCAAGGATTGTCCTCAACCGAAATTTAAATGGCATCCCTATAAATCTCTTGAGACTGACCCTTTGGGAGCCTTTTAATCGGTCTCCCATGGATTTTTTCATACATAAAATATTAGGGTTTATATTCATATGAATATTGAAGAACTAGGTAGCTCCCAAATTTTGAATATGTATACTCACCACATTGTTGATGACAAATTCCATGTAAATCCAGAGCATAAAATTTTGGAAACAAATAAATTTGTATAGATGGCTAAACTTCTTGTGTTTATGGAATCAAAGTGGGTTTGATATGTCCTAAGTTAGGTGCACGATGAGTTCATGTGGCTTACCATTCCATTCAAAATCACTAAGGAAGCCATCAGTGTCATAACTAGTTTGAATTCTTCTAATGGGTTGCCCATTCTCAAATATGTGAAAAATTAAACTATCAAAGGTGCAACAGGATCGAGTTATGAAAAAAGGGCAATGACCATAGACAACATCATTGATATAGATGTAAAATTTGCATACATGGTCATTGGTTACAAAATCTACCATTATAGCTGAGAAAACTCTATATTTAGGACAACAATTTATACAGCCTACCAAATGGTTAAAGAAAATGCCAACTATGATCTTTGTGAGTTGCTAAGGATTCAACTAATGGAAAATCTTACCAAAATAAAGAAGGATAACGAAAACTCATTCAAATATGGTACCCTACTTTTATGCTTGTTTTGTTATTTCATGAATGAGATTCCGAGAGTTGGTAAAGTTCAGTGGATAAGAGACACTTTGATAACCGAACAAATTAGAGATATGTTGTATAGTACCGAGGACATGAAATCAAGGAATGATGCTATGTGGGGATAGTTTAAGGATTTATAGGCTATGATGCAAGAAAGAGAGAGTATTCCTACCTCTATTATTGAAAAATACAGAGATTCAATTTTTTTATGGTGAAAATTGATCAGTTTATGATGGATGCCGCTAATCCTAGAACAATCTAGATTATGCCTATTGTTATGAAGTCGATGGAGTAGTTTTGGACCTGTATGCTCAACACATCTTGAGAAAACCAATTGATCTAGCAGAAGAGAGATTCAAAACATATGCTAAAAATGATAAACAAGTTCATAGTGAGTTGAGAAATCCTCTTGGTACTAATAGTGTGAGAAAAGAAGTTGAGATTTTCACAAAGAGCAAGGGAATATCTCTAGATTTTCTCAAAGAAGCTAGACAAAAAAGAGCCAAAGATGAAGCAGCAAGACAAGCTGCCAAAGAGGCATCAAAAGAAAAATCAACTAGTCTAACATTGCCATCCAACCGAACTAGGACTACCAGAACCTCTGTATCCTAGTTAGTCCTTGCAAAAAAGGTCACTCCCATAAAAATTGAGCCTAAAAGATCCAGAAAGGAAGGAAAGAAGAAAAGAAAAAGAATATATATGGCTATCTTAGATGATGATGAGAAAAAATATAATAAATAAATCAAATAGATCTGGAATCAAGGTACTAAAGCAGCCACAGTGACGCAAAGTAATCAGTGAAGGTGATCAAGCCAAGAAGAAAGAAAAGACAAATAAATCAAGTATGTTTGTGCAAGATCTTGAGAAAGCTATGGTTCAGGATGGAAACTTAAAACTACTTCTGAAATGGTATGAATCTTTCAATTTTTCTGATAAAAGAATTTTGGAAGAGGCAACTATAAAACACATGAATACTTTCAATAAATTTCTAATTAAAATAATGGATAGTTTGCCAAAAAAATTATATGACATTCTGGAAGCTAGGAGGTTAAGTGGTAGAAATGAAGAAGAGCAAATGAAAGGAAGGGTTCTAGCTAAACTATGTCCAACTATGTCTCTAAATGAAATGAAGGAACTCTTGAACAAATCACAAAAGAATTTCAAGAGTAAAATAAGGGTCAAAAAACTTATGATTGGTGAAACATAAGAAGTCACAAAGGAAACTGAGAAAATTCTAAGAGAAATACTGTTAAATGAAAGAGTTGATATTGTTACTAGGGAGACCCATGTTGATAAAATTTTACATGATTCGGAAAATGAAGGAGAAGAAGGAAATGTTGATAAAAATTTAATGATAATGCTAGTGATAATGTTGGTACTGATGCTAACACTGAAATTCCCATGGAAGTGGAGGCACCTAAAAATAATTTAGTTGAAAAGGTAGAAATTTCTGAAGTCAATCCCACACCTTCAATTGAGGAAACACTTGTTGAGGAGAAGAAAGAAGTTTCGATTACTACAAGAGACACTATTGAAGTTGTAAAAAAAAAAATGTTGCACAAAAGGAAGAGCTGGATGCAGAATTGATTGAATGTCCCATTAACCTGTCTACCTTAAGCCCAATTCAAAAGATGAGAGTAGCTAAATTTTCTCAAGCTCAAGCAAGAGATGAGATACTAAAATATCATGTTGAGGACAATGAACTGTTAAATCTAGAATATGGTGTATTGGAGAAATAAATGCCATCCTATGTTAAAGATCTAGCTAGCTCATCCTCCTGTGAGATAAAAAGGCTAATCAACTCTATTGACACTGATTTTAAGTCATTTGAAAAATCAACCATGAAAAAAGTACGAAAATAATTCGATGCTAAAATATTTAGTGGCATGAAAGAATTGATTGCTCAAGATAAAAAAACTCTTGACTACATGCACTAAGAATGTGAAGTTTGCTTTGTTTGAAGGTGGAAATATCTACAAAGCATTCCTATCTTTCTCAAAATTTATAGAGGAAAATGAAAAGAAGGTCAAGGAGCTGGAACACAAACTAAATTTTATATCAGAAGCATTTGATCTGGTAACTAGTACTGTTGGGAAAAAAAAAGGATAAGTGATGTCTCTACTTAGTAATATATAGGGGTTGAAATCTGAAAATGACAAAATTACTTCCAGAAGTTGTGAACTCGAGAGTATCATCTATCCAAAACTTGACATATTGTCAAGTGCTCTCAAAGACCGAGTTGAATCTTTAAGAGTTGCATATCCATCCAACTTGGAGTCCACGGAGACTCGATCCTATCTGATCTATGGTCACATCACAATTTTGGAAAGTCTTAAAAGGATTTGGGACACAAATATGATTTAGGTAAGGAAAGACTTTGCTGATATTTTTCAACTCATGTAAGTTACAACTTTTTTTCCTCTAACAATTTTTGTGACTTGATCCATTTTTGGCATTTGAATCCTACCTTTTCCATTGATGCCAAAGGGGGAGAAGGAATAGAGTGGAATTTTTTTAATCTTCTCAGGGGAGAATTGGAGAATTACATTTTGAAATTTTGAATGGTACAGTCTATCTTGGTACTGATTCGACACTTAGTCATTTTTCACTAACTATTACCATCAATGCCAAAGGGGGAGATTTTTGGCAACATAAAATACAAGGATCACTTGATGTTGTCATTGATGGAAACCATAATCATCTATCAGGCCCGCACTCCATCATTTTCCCCTATTGATAAGAAGACTCAAAAGTGTCAAGCGAGAACAACGTATCTGATAACACAATGTTCTTCAATTTGTAAGATCATTTTCAGTTATTATTTTTCTTTATGCATCCCAGGGAACATTTGTTGGCATATTATCCTCATTTCTTCTAAATCACAGTGACTCATACTGAATCATGTGAAAGTTAGAAGATTTGTTTGTTGTGTTCTCATTTTTTCTTTTATTAAGGTCGTTCTCTTTAATATACTAAGTCGCGGATGTATGGAAAAAAATTAATCAACTATATCTATGTTTTTATACCATCAATTAGGTCCTAGCCAAGTTATGGCTGACGTTTGAGGGTACACATTTTATATTTCTCATAATATGAGCCAATAGTGTGTAAATAAATCCTATATTGCAGATATATATACTTGGTATTCTGTATCATTTTGGATAATGTAAGATTTGCGTTGTTATCCAACTAGCAAGTTAGAATAGAGAAGAGGTGTGATAATGAGCAGTTTCACTTGCACATAGATGATTTGTATTGTGTGCATGAAAAAAACAAATAAGAATTGCAGATTGAGTCAGTAGAAGAACAAATCCATTGTTGTGCTTAATTCGAAACTGTAATTAGGCATTTTAGATGTTAACCTCTCAGTTCAAATATTCAGATGGTTTTAATATGAAGTCTTGGGCAGTAACCCCTTTCTTTCTTGAGAAGTGATCTCTAGGAAGTGTGCCTGAATGCAAGTGCATTCCCCTATAATCATCACTTTTGAGTATACTCAGAATCATAATTTTTGATTTCCCATCCACCGTGGTTTTTCCACTAATAGGGTGTGCACATAAAAATATTGGTGTTCTGGTGTTGTGTTTACTTTATTGTTTATGCATTGTGAATGAATTTTATTGATGCTTTAAAGTTAAAGATAACTAAAGCTAATTTTTGCACAACACCGATTCACCCCCCTCCTAGTGTAGATTGTTTCCAACACCATATTAATCCCATTTGCTCATTTCTCCATCATTCTCTCTTATAAATAGAGGTATTCTCTATTGATTTTGGATCCAAAATCTTAGGGATTTTGTTGCACAACTTTAGGCAAAGGCATTTATGCAAGTTCATCAAATTTTTTATAGCATTTTATCAATCTTAGCTAGGTTATAGGCAATTTTTTATCAAAGGAGCACAATCAACAACAATATTCATCAAAATCTTAGCAAGGAATTCGATAAGGGCTATTTTCCACATCAAAATAGCACCAATTCCCCCATGGAATGTTGCGTTTGAATGATCTTGAGCCATATTTAATAGCTTTATTTGGTTTTACTTCACTTCATTTCTTGTTCTTGGCATTTAGATGAAATGCATAGGGAATGACTATTTTAGAATTTTTTAATGACTAAACTTATGTTATTTGATGATGGTTGAATAGGTCTAGAGCAACCATCCACATTTCGATGCTAGGAGGGCTCAAAACCGAGAAATTAACATTTTTTTTTGAAATTTTTGTTGGTTTGTTTTAAAAAATTTAGTCTACAAGAAGGATTGACACTACAAAAGACAAAAAAAATGCTATCGGTCCAGCATCGCTATATAGAAACATTGCATTTTCCTCAAAACCTGACGTTGAAGCCATTTTCCACACGGTCGATCTGTCAAACTCCAAAGAGCAATGTTTGGAAAAATAGTGATGTTAACTTCACCAGAACACCGTTGGACTTGTCCAAATAGTGATTTCTTTGTGGATTGCGACGTTGGGGTGGGGTAAAAATTTAGCTTTTCAATTTTTATTTAACATATTATTTTTGTTTTCATCTCCTTGAGCTTCTAACTGATTTTCTGGCTTTTTTTTCTGTATATTAATTAGTTTTTGCAGGTTGGGGTTATCAAGAAGAGAAGGAGGAGATGAAGCGAAGAATTTATATGGCATTATCACATGAATTGTAACAAAGTTTTTTTAAACACTTTAGGAGAAATTATAATACCATTTTAAGGACATTTTTATCTTCAATTTTTTAGGACTCAAATAAATTTTGTTTGGGTTTCAAAAAGAACAAGAAAAAGGTTAAAAAGAACCTTAGGAACTTACTAAAGTTTATTTTGGATTTAACAATTGAAAAAAAAAAAAAACACTTCATCTTGGTGCTATTAAAAAGAATTTATTACTGCTTTCGAGGTTTAAAATGAACATGTGTCTTTTATGTGTTGTAATCTCTTTTAAAAATTAATATTATTTGAAAGGAATATTCACTTCTCTCATGCTTCATAGTGATGTTGAGAATCAAAAACCTTTTGGTGATATTAGGTTTTATAAAATATTTCCTCCATATATCAATTTGAGTTTCTTAAAATTGAACAAATCTTGCTAGTATGAGTTAGGTATATCACGTGTGTTCTCTCTTTCTTCACACAAACAAAGATTGATCAAACTAGGAATGTCATTTCTCGTTATTTTTCTCCTTTAGACTTCCTGCTTGGTGGGAAAAATTAATCACCCTAGGGAACAAACGAACTAGGAACATGCTAAAGCCAAGCGACTTCCACCCGGTACATAAGTTTTGGTACTTGAGGAGAGTTCAAGTATCACAAGGATTATTTTGACAAGAAGGTTAATAATGGTCTCTTGTAATATGGATGATCCCCCACAAATGGAATTCTTATACTAGAACCTTTTTTATAGAAATCCAAATCCCTATCTATTTTTTGGTGCAAGAACGATCATTTTGAAGTTGTCCCACGTACTTGTGGTTCAATGTAGAGATGAAAAGTTTGTTATGGAAGATTCATGAGAACTAAAGGCTTGGCTGACCCGAGAAGAGTGTACCATGGACGAGAGCCAGTGTGGTCAAGCTTTTAATCATTCAATTTTAATAAGCACAAATGGATTTATCCAAGTGGGAATGCAAAAAATATTGTTTCCTTTTATCTTGGGGTTGTGCATCAGTTTGGAATCAAGAACACTTTTCTTGGATCTAAAATATTGGAAAAAAAGCATAGCATAAAATCCTCAAAATTTCAAACCTTTTAGGAGGAGCAAATACCTTTGAAAAATCCAAGTTTTATTGCTTGCCCTAGGGATTTTATCATTAGAGACTTCTAATTTGCATCTTAATTTTCTCTCACTAAAGTAAACATAGGAATTTATTGCCTTGATTTTCTTGATTTCCACATAATGGATCTTGTGGGATTAAAAGAGATTAATACATTAGATATTCAGTTTGAAACCTAGTCAAGAAAGTTTTTTTTCCAAAAAGAATCAATTTAAATAAGATAAGAGACAATTAAACCTCACATGTTCTTCATCTGAATATTTCTCACAAAGTCAAAGTTCCCAAGCCAGGTTGTCATAAACAGCTCAGTCCAAAATCTTGTCAGGAGCATCTTTCAAGACTTCACTAATTTAAAGAAAGCTCGGTCTATGACTTTTACAAAAAATCTTCAAAGAACAATCCTAATTTGTATGAATTTTACTATAGTCAAAACCCAAGTCTCTTTCAATGATTTGCATTTCTCACATAGGAAGTACAAGCATGTTCTTCAATATCGAGGTCTTGTAGAAAGGAGGTCTATCTAGGTCTAATCTAGGATCAAATTCAACATTCTCATTCATACCTCAATCATCAATCAAATATCATCCCACCAACAACTCTTAAAATCTTAGAAAAATCCCTCATGCCAGAATTTTTTCAAATCCTTTAAATCAAATAAAAAATCATCTTGTTTGATTAAATATGTGTAGATGAATTCTTCTCCATATGTTTACTTAAATTTTAACCTTGTGAGAAATTTTATTCCAAGATAACATCCAACATCTTGGAGTTTATGAGTACATTATCCAAATCCTAATAAAATAAAATTCAAAATGAAATCAAAAATCCAAAAGTCCTAAAGTCTAGTGTCCCGTTAAGATTCTCGATAGTTTAATCATTCACACCACCCATCCTTCATTTATCTCATCACTATCCTTTGATCCTTGAACAAAGATGGTTTTTCTTCTTTGTACCTGTAGACATGCAAAAATAACAATCATGCATCATACAAATTAACATCCATTTCTTCTATTAATCAATTAAAATATTTATTGATTAATTTCCTAAGGTTCATTAAATAAATCAAATTATTTAATCCTTATGTTCTTCTCATTTGATTTAATAAATCAAACCGATTTAATCAAATGTCAAATCCCTAAAACTCCCTAAGTTAATTAATCTAAATTAATTAACTTCTAATCATGATTATCATTCTCCAGCTTTTGACTCAACTAGAGTCAAATCCAAACTCCTAACTAACCCACCCACTTGCACCAATAAATCATTTATTTGATTTATTATTTCCTCTAATTACATTCAAAATGGCATCAAAATAGAATATTCTTCCAATTTGAATCTACCCCCCAAAAGGGACTTGTCCCTTCCAACAAGGTTTTAAATGCTATTTGCACAAGTCAAACATGGCATTTATTGCACCTTTCATCCCCCCTAAACATGTCATTTCATTCAAATTCAAATTTGAAATTGGTACATTAGCCAAGACATGCAAATTCCTCACCCTATCACACTTTGACAAGTGGCATCTTGTCATTGGCCCATGAATGATCCCACATTCATCAATTTGGCCTCTCCTCTCTTCAAGTTCAACTATAAGTTGAAGGCTTCTCTCCTTCAAACAGGACAACAGCCACATTTGAAAGAATTTACACTATAGGCAACTTGAGTTCAAGCATCTCATTGTCTATCTCACTAAGCTTATCAAGGATTGGGAAAGGGAAACTTCCTACACAACTAAGTTGCACCAATCCACTATGGGATAGGTTTATTTCATGGTTTAGATGTTTTATCTAATTTTGTTGTTTGGTTGCATTTGAATCATGGATTATTATCTCATAGGGATAGGAATTTCTGTTATATTGTTTGTATCATGTTGCTAATAGGACAACAGAACACACTTGGAAGGCATCTAAACTATAGGAAACTTGAGCTCATAGCAACTCATTGTCTATCTCATTTGGCTTAGAAAGGGATTGGGAAAGGGCTCTCTCACATCTTCATGGAGGGCACCAATCCACCATAGAATAGGGGAGCTACTTTGCGTCAAGACACATAAATCACAAGCAGATTTGACCTGGAAAGTGGATATTGAACTTGAGACTATGCAAAAGCATTTTTAAATGCTTGGTGTAATAGCTTGAAACATCCATTTCCTGCTTTTATTTTCTGTTTTAAAACAACTAGACTAGTTTGGATTTAAAATTAATCAATGGCTTGATCTTTTCAAAGTTGGTTAAAATTGAACCTTGGACACTTACTAGATTTCAATTTGGGATTAAAACTGAACAAGGCAATCACACATTTCAATTGGTGCTTAAAACGAATTCATCACTGCTTTTTGGACTTAAAATGAACAACTGTTTGTCATGCTTTGTAATCTTTTTCACAAAGTAATATCATCGAAAAGACGTATGCGCTTCTCTCACGTCTCACGGCGACCTTGAGAATCAAAAGTCTTTTTCTGATATTAAGTTGCATAAAAGATTGCCTCCACACTTCAATTTGGGCATTTTAAAATTGAACAAAACATGCGAGTGTGAGCACGATATATTGCGGAGGTTCTCCCCTTCGTTTTTCAATGAGGGTTGTGTGAATTATGGGATATGTTAGCTCGCTATTGTTTATCTTAGAGGGCCTGCCTTGTGGGAAAAAGTAATCACCCAAGGGAACAACCCAACCGGGAACACGCTAAAGCCAAGTGACTTCCACCCGAGATATAAGTGTGGATATTGGAACAAAGGCCAATATCATGAGGATTATTCCGACGAGATGGATAGCAATGGACTCTCGCCGATGTTGGATAATCCCCCACGAACAGAATGCCCGAATTAGAACCCCTTGTTTAGAAATTGGCCAAAACCTTATCTATCTTGTTGGTGCAAGAGGTCATGTCCTCTGAAGCCGCCCCACATAACATGCGGTCTTGTTGTGGAAATGGAAAGTATGCCATGGGAGATTCATGGGTACTAATGCTTGGCTGACCCGAATAAGTGAGTGCCGTGGAGGGGAGCCAGTGTGGTCAAGTATTTAGCCATTCACACAAGATATGCGCAGCTGGATTTATCCAAGTGGGAAACCAACAATATATTGCCTCATCATCCTAGGGTTGTAAAAGTGCTTGGAATCAAAAACATTTGCTTGGATTCAAAACATTGAAAAATGAACATTCACAAGAGCCTCAAATTTCAAACCCCTTGTGAGAAACAAATACTCTTGACGAACTTGGACACTCTTGCTTTCCCTAGGGATCATATCCTTGGGGGTTTCTAAGTGTGCAAACTCTACCATCATTTGTTTCCAATAAGGATAAACCTAGGAAACTTTTGCCCTAATTTCTTTGATTTCCACACAAAGGACCTTGTGGGATGAGAAAGAGAATGGGACACTAGACATATAGTTTGAAAACCTAAGCAAGCAAGTATCTTGGATAAAAAGAACCTCATTTAACCAAGATAAAGAGACAAATTGGATTACACATGTGTTTTCTAACATGATCAAAATCCCAAAACTGAAGTTCAAAAAGCTTAGTGTGAAAGCTAGTGAGGAGCATCTTGAGATCCTGAATTGTTTGAAAGGTTTACTTTCCTCTCATAGGAAATATAGCGTGTCCTTCAATACCGAGGTCTTGTAAGCAGAAGTATCATCTAGGTCAAGTATAGGATCAAATTCAATCACTTTCATCCATCTCTCAACCATTAAATCAATCAAATTTCCATCTCACCAACAGCTCTTGGAATCTTTGTCATTTGTTATGCTAAACTTCTAGGCAAAATCAAAACCTCTTTGTTTGACTTAATACAACTAGTCAAACCATCATCCTATACACGAGTTCTCTCTTGGATAATACAACTTCCTAGGGTTTACAAGTATCATCTTGTTTGGCTTAACACACCTAGCCAAATTATCAAATCATCACCTCGTTTGACTTGACACACTTAGTCAAACTACCATCTTGTAGGAGTTCACTCTTGGATAACACAACTTCCTAGAGTTTTACGATTACATTTATCACCTTTTGTTTGACTTAACACATCTAGTCAAACCATCAATCCAATCACGATCAATCAAAGTCCTAAAAAGTTTAGCATTTCCTTCAAAGGTTCTTTAAGAGTTCCATTCATCCATATCACTCATCTTCCATTTATCTCATCCTCATCATCACTTTGATCCTTCAATTATCCTAGTTCTTCTCTTCTTTGAACCTAAGGTTTAGACCGATCTAAAGGATTAGAGGTTCATCTCTTATATTCTTGAAAATTGATCTTCATTTTATGGTTCAAACTCGATCTCAACACAAGAGGAGCATGGAATATAAATTTTATCCATCCATCATGAGCAATTCGATTCAACCAAACTATCCAAGCCTTGCAATACCATTTGATTTTCAAAGCTTGTACAATGCATACATGGGAGCATTATCTCATACAAACATCAATGGTACAACAAATATGAGCATACCCAATCTGAATTTTGGAACACCTTTCCCAATGATAGATTTAAATCCAAGTCCAAATCTGCAAATCTATCAACCAAACCCTCAATGCATGAGTTTTCCAAACAACATTATCCCACCAAATCCACACATACCAAGTGCAACTTTAACAAACATGACCATTTCAAATCCACACTTGGTAAACTTTGGGGTCGACATGTTTGCAAATCCCCTTAATGTTGTTCAAAATCCTAGCAATATATTGGCAACTCCATATGTTGATTCAAGTCAAGGTAACACCATGCAAAAACAAAGTTACCTAAATCAAGGAAATATGATTCTAGACCACAAAAATGTTCAATTTCAATCCATCATGCCAAATCAAAACATCATATCAAATCATCCCATTTTTCCATCGACATTGCAACAATAGATGGCAACCATCCAAGCAATCCCAACAATCAACACCATTACCATTCCACCACCACTGCCACCACCGCCAAAACACAACATGACTAATTCATTCTGCATCATGTTGCAAGCCGCTCAAGAAGCTTCCCGCAAAAAGGAACTCCAAGCCCAACAAGCTACACAGCTAGTTGCTCAGCAAGCACAAGTAGCTCAAGTAGCCCAACAAGCACAAGCACAAGCAGAATTCTACGCACTATTGCAATCAATCCAAGAAGAATTAGCACAACAAAGAGCCCAACAAAAAGCCTTGTTGGCACAAAAACAACATGACGAACAACAAGCGTTGTTTGCTCAACAGCAAACACAGGCCTTACCCGCTCAACAAAGCTTGCAATAGATTCCCACCGCAATTGTTGAAAATAATGATCAAGATCTATCCATCAATGAACACATTGAAGATTTTCCCATCTCATTCAATGATCAAATCATCACACACCAAGAGTCACTTTTCAATCATGATCAAAACTCACTCACGATACCCAACAATGATCCAATCCAAGAAACATTAACATCATTTGATCCTATGTTTGAGAACATTGACAATCCCTCCACCAAAATTGTTGAAAACAATGATCAAAATCAATCCATCAATGAGCACATTGAAGATATGTCTACCCCATCCATTGATCAGATCGTCGTTCATCAAGAGCCACTTTTTAGTGATCTATTTCAAGATGTGTTAACATTATTTGATCCCATTGACATAAAGCAAGATCCATCCACCAATGATCATGTTGAAAATGTCTCTACATCACCTAACGAGTCAGAGGAAATATTTCAAGAACTTATTCCAA
The DNA here is from genome assembly GCA_007115665.2 of Sequoiadendron giganteum. Taxonomy (NCBI): domain Eukaryota; kingdom Viridiplantae; phylum Streptophyta; class Pinopsida; order Cupressales; family Cupressaceae; genus Sequoiadendron; species Sequoiadendron giganteum. The sequence continues at coordinate 221,139,601 of CM021104.1, forward strand.
AGTATGATCAAAATCTTCCATCAAGGTGTAGCAATGGCCCTTCCAACAACATATTGACATCCTTTGACCTCATGGTTGCAGATATTGAAGGAATCCCTAGCTCAAAATTTCATCCAAATCCACTCAAAGCTCAAGAGAATATTGAACCACTTCCCAATGACAATGTCCAAGAACCCCTTGTAGACAATCCATCCTTTGAAATTGACCCATGTCAAGAACTTGATCAAAAGCATGGCGAAAGCAATTCCAGAATTAGTCAAAATCAAGAATTTGTATCTCCGAGATACTACAATGATCTAATGGGCACTCTTTTATCTATACAAGATGCTGCAAATGATGACCACATCCACATAGGACATACTCCTCCATCTACCCATGAGATGCTTTCTTTGGATGGACACGTGGATGATCTTCAAAAACAAGAGTCTCATACTCTTCAAATCATTACCAATGAACAAGAGTCTCCTACTCTTAAAATTTGTACACATGATCAAGATGTAGACAAATGCAGAGACATGTCAGAAATGGGTCATGAAGAAGGCTCCTACAGAAGTTGTGAATCAGAAAGATCCTATGAAGTGAATCATGAGGAAGACTTTTGTGTGGACATTAAAGCATCAACACCTCTTGAAGAAGAACTACAATCTGATATCTCACAAGATCAAGCCAAAGAGATCAATCAGGAGTTTATCCCACATGTGGAGGATCCTATCACTTATAAAGTTGGATCACTTACCTTTCTTAGAGCAAGCTATCTCGTCAATAAAGAAGCTAACACATTTGAAGGTCCACCACAAAGTAGAGAAGGAGCAACACCTTGCTTCCAAGGTAAATCATATCCTATTGCAAATAAAAATTTTCAGTAGATGAATTATCAAGACAAAGGATTAGGCCTACACGAACAGGGTATCCTAGAACCAATGCAAATTTTTGCAAATCCTAAATGTCAAGGCCTTGGTTATTCGACAATCAAGGGATCTCAACATATTAGTAATACTATCACCATACTGGGGACAACTTCGTCTCGAGCAAATATCAACATAGGGAGCATGAAGAATCCTTATGATGAAACTGATGCCAATACTACAACCTGCCATGACATAAATCTTCATCCACCCATCACCCCATCCACGAATTGGGACCAACGTCAAAAGAAAGATTCAATTCAAAGGGCGAAGCACGAAGGACAAATCAAATACAAATGGATACCAAAGAATACAAAGAAAGACTATCCCTATCAAACTCCATTAGTCAAAGAAACTATGAGGCAAAATAAAAAAGGGAAATGTATCAATCAAAGATTTCCACAAAGGAAAAAGTAGGCTTCTCAAGCAACATACAAAGTGTATCAAGCAGTTGGTCCAAATTCCATATCCACCCATTATTGCTCATCTTCCCAAGTTTGGAGAGTCAAAGGTTCCAAACTGTCAACCAATCCATCTATTATTCCTAAAAACACTCCATCCATGCCTCCACGCATGATATCCAATTCTCACATTGACCATGTATTGGCATTAACCCTTCATCATAAGGATTCAGAAGGCACTCTATCGCGATGTGTGCACAAAGACAGAGTTAACTCCAGTATTAGTAAAGCAGAACAAATTTCTCAAAATTTGCATTCAAGTGCACATATCTTGGCAAGACAACTTCTACAAGTAGGATATCAATGGCACATTATGACAGAAGCATCAACATCAGCACGACCAGGTGGTTCAGCATCAGCTTAAAATCTCTCAGAAAATACAAAAACAATCACAAAATGTCTTGAAAAAATGGTTACCTTGATGAAAACCTAGCAAACAGGCGTCCCGGTGGCAACAAAAAAAATACAAAAATACAAAAAATCCAAAAAATCAGAAAAAGGATTGAAAATAGTAAAGAAAAAAATCATCCTCCAACGAAAACCATTTCGGTGGCACTTTGGACAGGTACCATGATGAAAACCTGGAAAACAGGCGTCATGTGTAGAATCGAGCATCTACATGCGCCAGTTCAAAAGAAAGCATCTTATCACATCCATAATAAACCTGACATTCCATCCATATCATTTGTTTATCCAGGAACCACTTATCCAACACATTTTTTTCCATCTGCATCCATACTCAAAGTTATCTTGATCTTGGAAAATTTTAGTGCACACTTTACGCTTGCTTATGGTAAACATCTTGACATGGATCATTTTCATTGATCCCATCCTATCCAACATTATCTGAGCCTTGAAGCATTATCTGAGTGAGCATTCCTTTGCTTGAACACCCTTATCTTATCGCAAGAGAATCCATATCCATTCGTCCAAGAATCCACCCATGGCCATTCAAACATTGCTAGACACTGGGGGCAAATATTTACATCTCGCTTCGGGAATAAATCTTGATGTATATCTTCACACTTATGTGGTGATCCAAACATTGGAAAACATGAAAACAACTTGGTCAAATCATTTGTGAACACGAATCCAAGTCACTAGCCCATGGCATATTTTGACAAGAAGACATTCCTCACCAAGCTTTATATTTCATCAAACATCAATTTGAACAATCCATATCAGTTGCATCTAATGTGTACTTCAATGTCACATCAAATCATCAAAGCAATTTTGTTCTAACTCAAGCTTCATCGATCTTGATCAATCGATTCCAATCAATCATCATCTTGTTTGACTTAACACACTTAGTCAAACTATCATCTTGTGCAAGAGTTTACTCTAGGATAACACAACTTCCTTGGGTTTACAAGTTCATTATCATCACTCTGTTTGGCTTAACACACTTAGCCAAATTATCAAATCATCACCTTGTTTGGCTTAACAAACCTAGCCAAATTATCCTTTTTGTACGAGTTTACTCTGGGATAACACAACTTCCTAGAATTTACAAGTGCATTATCACTTTTGTTTGACTTAACACACTTATTCAAATAATCAATCCATCAGTCCGATTGATCAACATTAAGCTTGGTTTTCAACAAAATCCCAAAACAGAGCACTAATATCATCACATATCCAAATCGTCAAAAATTATGTGAAAAAAAAAAAAAACATCCAAATCATTCAAAAAATCCAAAAACATGTCGAAATATTGGAAAATCTTCAAAATTCATCATTTAGTCTTGTCAGTCTTCCACCTTGTCGAACCAAGTCATCTCTGAGCTTGAACGTAGGCAAGGTTGATCTTTGATCATCCCCCGAGACGATCAAGTCCGTCCTTATGCGTCTGTTGCATTGGCATCCGTTTGCCCATCTAGTTAGGCGTCTGTCGCATTGGCAATCCATTTGCCCATCTATCTTTTCATTGAGTCAGGTTTGCCATCCGAACTATGTCGTCTCTGAGCTTAAACGTAGGCAAGGCCATCCTTGATCGGCCCTCGAGACACAAAATTCAAAAACATTCATAAATCACACAAAATACCAAAAACATTCATAAATCTTGAAAATACCAAAAACAACCTCAAAACATTTGAAAAAACCAAAATGGTGCATTCATTTCATCTCACTTTTACCCGTGATTGTCATCACTCATAATAAATCATTGTCGCTTTCACCCTTTGGTGAGTTAGTCAGAAGCAAGTTTAGCAGGTTCTAAAGTGAATGCCTAATCGTCAAAGTCTCAAGTCTAAGTCAGTAAGTCAACAAGTTGGTCAACTCGGAGTACCAATAGCTTATCACCCAATCAGTCTCACCAAAACCCTGATCACTACATGTCCTAGGATGAAGCTTTCCCACGATGGACATAAGCATCAGGTACCCCACATTATTTTAGCCTTGGCTAGTGGTATGAAGAACATTAGCTTGTTTGTTTACTTTATCTTGGTCTTTTTGACTTATCTTATTTTGCACTCATTCCAAGGACCTCTCGATGATGCCTAAACAAAACAAGTTTAGAGAGAAAGGAATGGGGCAATGATCATTATCTTTTTATCTGCTGTGCTTGTTGGATGTTCTTGTAAAATAACTTGGCGAATACTTTCTTTGTTGGGTCCATCCTAGCAAGGTTTCCATATGTCAAGTGTGAACAAGATCACTCCTATCTGATTGCTGAGTTAGAGTCCATCACACTAGGTGCAACGCCATCCTGGTTCTTAATACCTTGATGCATCGCACCTATGTGTGTTATCAAACATAAAGAAAGTTACGCTCTTTATCTCCCATTCCTGGATAAGCAATACATCATCATCTTTCATCATCATCTCTAATAAAGTTGGCTTGTTGAAATTTTGCATCTTCTTGGATTCAAGGGTTCATCCCTCTCATTCTTCTAGCTACTTTCATGCTAACAATGCATCCATCCTGCACCCATGCTGCATTCATCCTCTCATCTTGCATAATCACATCATATCATTATAGGACAGCATCATCCATCTCATCCATCTCACATGCATCGCATAATCATTTAACATGCTTAAAATAATATAGATTTGTTATTCTAAGCATCTTCCAAACATCTCATTTTCATCATCATTATCATATAGATCATATAGTCTCACAATCCATACATCCATTTTGAACCTCTTTGTCGCGAGATCCACCTCAAATTGAATCTTTTCGCTCAATCTCTCGAGGGGGCAATGTACTAACGTACTTATTTTCGCTGGGGCATCCGAAAAAAAAAAGAAGCAGAAATTTTTAATTTCGATGTCGGCAAAATCATTCTTTGAATCAATACAACAAGTACATTGCTTCAAAGAGGGGAAAAATGTAGACATGCAAAAATAACAATCATGCATCATACAAATTAACATTCATTTCTTCTATTAATCAATTAAAATATTTATTGATTAATTTCCTAAGGTTCATTAAATAAATCAAATTATTTAATCCTTATGTTCTTCTCATTTGATTTATTAAATCAAACTGATTTAATCAAATTTCAAATCCCTAAAACTCCCTAAGTTAATTAATCTAAATTAATTAACTTCTAATCATGATTATCATTCTCCAGCTTTTGACTCAACTAGAGTCAAATCCAAACTCCTAACTAACCCACCCACTTGCACCAATAAATCATTTATTTGATTTATTATTTCCTCTAATTACATTCAAAATGGCATCACAATGGAATATTCTTCCAATTTGAATCTACCCCCCAAAAGGGACTTGTCCCTTCCAACAAGGTTTTAAATGCTATTTGCACAAGTCAAACATGGCATTTATTGCACCTTTCATCCCCCCTAAACATGTCATTTCATTCAAATTCAAATTTGAAATTGGCACATTGGCCAAGACATGCACATTCCTCACCCTCTCACACTTTGACAAGTGGCATCTTGTCATTGGCCCATGAATGATCCCACATTCATAAATTTGGCCTCTCCTCTCTTCAAGTTCAACTATAAGTTGAAGACTTGTCTCCTTCAAACAGGACAACAGCCACATTTGAAAGCATTTACACTATAGGCAACTTGAGTTCAAGCATCTCATTGTCTATCTCACTAAGCTTATCAAGGATTGGGAAAGGGAAACTTCCTACACAACTAAGTTGCACCAATCCACTATGGGATAGGTTTATTTCATGGTTTAGATGTTTTATCTAATTTTGTTGTTTGGTTGCATTTGTATCATGGATTATTATCTCATAGGGATAGGAATTTCTGTTATATTGTTTGTATCATGTTGCTAACCATATGCAGATTTTCACATCCACAGTACCTAAAATTTGATCCTTATTTTATGGTGCAAACTTGATCTCAATACAAGAAAAATATGGAAGCCAACAAAGAAACATCTACTTCAAGTGACTTGAGTCAAACCATACCTGGAATCAATCCCATTAGATCTAGCAACCCCACACCAAATATTCATCTATTACCACAAGATCCTCAAGAGGAGGGTCAAGTGGAGGACATCACCAATAATGTTATGGGGATGCGTCAAGATAAAATCATAGAGATGGTCCAAAATCTTGAGAATCACAAAATTATCAATGCCATGATGAGAATCTATCATTCACAATACTTGATAGAACTAGAAAAAGAAGGGGTTAAACTCCCTTTTGACTCTGACGTAAACACTATTGTAGTGAAACATCTTGGGATTATGCCATCAGTCTCATTCCACCCATATTTTCAAAGAATTGTTCAACCCATTCCCCAACCCACATAATCTCTTGCCCCAACTCAACCGATTGTCAAAAAGGTGAGTTCACTACTTCATGCTCTTCAAACACATCCCCTTGTGAATAACCAAGACTTGCATGCAAACAACATATTTGGTCAATTCGTCCCTCAAGATCCGAAACACCCATATGTTCCACTCATCTTTCATGATACTAATAATTAATCAGCCTTCTCCATGACATCAAGATATTTTCTTGGGGCAAGAGTCTCTCCCCCCATGGTATCACAAGAGAACGTAGGTTTATTTGGACTAGGGGGGATATTTTATCCCTAATCATCAATTTTTTAAGGAATCATACCACCTATTCCCCCACCACTTTCCATGCTAATATCAACATCCACACCAATCCATGGTTTAGGGGGACCCCGTTTACTTATCCAAAATTAGTCAAATCAAATCAATCTATCAAGCATACCAAATCCTCCAAGAATATCACCGACATCGCAAAAATAGGTGGCACCAATCCAAACATCTCAAAACATTGTCTCCCAAGGACGCAACTCATCCACCATACCCTCCACCACACAACCCATCGTCGTCACTCAAACGCCTCACAACCACCCCAATAAAATCTCATACCATTATGAATCCCCCACCTCTGCCACCAAATCCAAATGTGGCCAACCAATATAGTGTCACACTGCAAGTAGCTCAATAAGATTATCAAAGGGAATTTTAAAAATTCTCAACCCAACAAGCCATACAACAAGAACAAATCTGGCAAGCCGCACAACAAGCCAAACAAGCTTTTAGAGTGCAAGCACAAACGTTACTAAAGAAGAAACAAGCCCAAGTTCAAGCACAATATTTATTGCAGCAATAGCAAGCCACTCAAGCTGCACAAGCCACACAAGCTACTCAAGTTGTTCAAGTCACGCAAGTTGCTCAAGCTGCCCAAGCCGACCAAGCTACACATGCACAAGCACAAGCTCAAGCATAGGCACAAGCCCAAGATCAAACACAACAAGCTCAAATGCAATAATTTTTTACAACAATAGGCATATCAACAAGCTTTACAATGGTACCAAGTGCAACAACAAGAAGATCAATAGTAAGCCCAACAACAAGCATTTTTGGCACAACAACAATAGCAAGCCCAACAACAAGTATTGTTGGCACAACAACAATAGAAAGACGAAAAACAAGTGTTGTTGGAACAACAACACATAAGACCAACAAAAATATTTGTTGGAACATCAAAAACTACAAGTGTATTAGCAAGAATTAATTATGCAAAAAAACCCTACGAATGTACCACCTAGTCCACAAGTCACCTCACTCGTCATCCAAGTCACTACACCAAACAAAAATACATTCATGTCACCACCTAACCTGCAATTTTATTTATTTTCCCAAATAAAAAATCTCTCACAATAGGTGTTGGACATACAATCGAGGAAGACCCCTAATCTCAAGGGAATCTATGCCTTTATCTATTCGATGAGAGTATTGTGATGAAATCATTCCTGCAAGGCTTTGAGATACCCAAATTTGACAAGTATTGTGGACTCATAAATTTTGAAGATGAGATTAGGGAATTCTGCATACATTGCATGGAGGTTGCCTATGATGACTCTTATCTAATGATGCTCTTTCCCAAAAGTCTGATTGGCCTAGCCATGGAATGGTTCTCCCATCTTTCACCTTGAATCAAAAAGTTCCAAGTAATTATGGACACCTTCATGAAAAATTATGCATTCAACATGAGCATGGACCTAAGCTGGAGGAACTATCCAACCTCAAAAAAAACAAGGGAGAATCATTCACATATTTCTTGCAATGATGGTGATCCAAGGGCAATAGAAGCAAGTGGTCCATGCCATAGGAACAACAAGTCAGAACTATCATCGTAAATATTGAAGGAACTTTGGCCTTCCATTGCAAAGTCCAATGCATCACCTCCTACGATCGACTCATCCCTGAGGCTCTCAACATCGAAAGAAACCTCGTTGCACAAGGGGGGACACCATCTTATCAATATAATCGCCCATCCAAAAGTTACAACAACAAACCATGAACATGGGTGAAAACAAATTGTCACCAACGATGAGGTTGTTGATGCGAAGGTTGTAATGAGTGTTCCAAAGCCAAACATGCAACAAAAAACATATCAACAACCTCAAAATAACAACATAAACCTCCCTTGATCCAAAACAACCCAACAAAAAACCAATGAATAGACATTTAACAATGTCAATGATCAAGGTGGGTCATCCATAAGAAATCGATACCCTCCAAATTTAATGTGCACACCACATGGAGAATCAGTTGAATCTATCATGAAATGACTCATTGATGCCAACATCATTATGCCTATGTGACTTTCATAAGATAAAGGGGAAAACCACATTTAGTTGCATGAGTATCAAAAACCTAATCCAAGACCTCATTGAAAATAAGACTATTTTTGTTGAGAATCCTACACCAAGATCTAGGAATGATGACCTAAAAATATATACAAACCTGATGCTGGATCACAATAAAACAAACAACAATAGCAAAGGTAAAAATTATGGTAGTATCAACCATGTTTATGATCATGTTGTCGCATCTCTAGATGAATGGACCATAAGTATTGTACATATCCTAGGTTCTAAAGAAGACTGTGGAGTCACCACACAAAGCGACATAGTCACCATCCTCTGACCATCCACACAAGCTAGGGCACATCGTGCAAATTCAAAGTCAATTTTTAGTGACTACAATATCTTGGAACATTTGAAAAAGACCCCTGCCCACATCTCCATCATGGAGTTGCAGGAATTTTTCCTTGCACATAGGGAGATCCTAGAAAAATTTCTTGCTGAGTCTTTTGTACCCATAGAGCTTGATGAAGACTAGTTCCAGGCTATGGTCAGACACATTACCATGAAACATCTCCTAAAATTCTCTAAACAAGACTTCCCAACCCAACCATCTCACAACCTTGCACTTCATCTTGAAGCCTTTGTCCATAAAAATAAAGTCAAACGGGTCTTGGTGGATGGAGGTGCAGTGTTGAATATTTTCTCCCTCAAGCTTATAAAAAAGCTAGGATTTTCTGAAGACGTGATTGAAAAAATAAAAGGTATCACCATCCAGGCTTATGATGATCTAGAAAGGGTGTCTCAAGGCACCATTCAACTTCCCATCCAAGTAGGACCAGCCATCATGGAAACTACTTGCTAGGTTCTTGATCTTCACCTCCCTTATAACATTCTTCTGGGGTGCCCATGGATCCATGGGATGAAATCCATTGCATGCACATTTCATCAATGTGTTAAATTCCCCTATGAGAACAAACAGGTCACAATTCATGGTGATCTCAAGCCCTTTTCCTATTGCAAAAATATGAAACAAAAGTTATACAAAATACCTCAAGTCCCAAAGAATGATGAAGGCCCTACAACTACATACATAGATCTAGCTACCCTCGCCTCCACTTCTGAGACAAGGAAACCCAAAATTACTGACATCTTTAATATCAAATTTATTATCCAAGATAATAGATGTGGAGACTAGGGTTATCCCACAATAGTGGTTTACAATGTTTGGCCAAACTAGACACTGAAATTATTATTTTTAACTAAATCTTCACATTCGGGAACCTATATCGGCTAAACCATGAGGAATTTGAAGATGATGCAAACTAGAGTCGCATCAAATTTTGTCTATAGATTATAGACATAGTTTTTTCAATTTTTTTGGAATAAGATTCCACTTCTTTTTCCATCTCCCACGAATATTGGTTTTTGTCAAAAAACAATATTTTTAAAAAGTGACTCTCACCGTATACAACATAACCTTTTTTGTATGAAGGATAAAAATCTATTTTTTTTGAATTTAGATTTGTAACTATGATATCTAGCACTTTCATTCGATCTCATAGTATTTTATTGAATTATGTTTCCTTAATAGAGTTCCGAAGTCAAACCAATTGCAATTCAGACATAGGAAGACAATATACAACATAAATTTTTATGTATGTATCAAAATTCAATTTTATTTTTTTAATCAAAGACATGAATACCCAGCACAAACATATTTTTTTTAAATTTATTTTGATAATTTTCTATTTTTCCACATGTGCAAAACAAAGAGCTTGATTTTCGGTGCAAAACCTATGTTTAATAAAACTAAAAAAATGCATACATAATAAAACCAAAACATATTAAAATTATATTCCTGTGATAGCTAATTTTGAGGACTACCATAATCATTTGATCCCCCAAAAGGTAAATCAAAAGTGATTTTTAATCATCATTTTGATAGGTGTAAAGGAGACTCATTTATAGGTATGGTTTAAAACTAGCGAGGTTCTATCCAAGGGGTTTTGATCTGAGGTGGTTTGATCAAAGCCTCTTCAATTTAAATGCTTAAAATGGAACTTTTAAAGGCTTAAATCATTATATTTTCTAAAAATAAGTGATTTCAGCAAAAATCAGTTCCTCTCAGAAATTGTAAACCAACTTTGTGGGATCACCCACTACAAAATGAAGAAAATTGTATTTTTAATTGTATAATTACCTCAATCTCCTAGGTCTCGAGGGCAGCCACAACCAGCTAGCACAATGTCCCAAACATTCAGAGTAGACACCTATTGATTCAAAAGTTGGGAAGGTCTAGGCAGAGAAGTGGTTGATGAAAAAAATATATCTAGCCTCCTATACGAAGATAAAAGACTTGTGCCATCCCTTCCAATTGATGATTCCAACAAAGTTCTACAATTAATTTTGGGCATGGGCTATGAAAAGAATGAAAGTCTTGGGAAAAAAAGAAAAGGCTGATTAGAACCTATCATTGTTGAGAAGTGCATAAAAAATATTTTCCTTAGATGGACCCCTTCGAGAATAATCGTACGTGGCATAAGTCCCCTTGCTAAAGCAGTCAAAACTCCTCTTCAGTTACCAGTATCCATCGGTCTACCCTTAGACAATTACACCTTCGATATAAATAATGTATGTACTGAAAATGATGAGGATCACCTCAATAAACTACCCATGTTCTTTGAGGATTCTTTCATATTCATGATTTGGATTGTGTCTTTTGAGTCGAACAACCAAACCCATGAAATAAAGCTAGTATATCCCTAGCTAATAGAATATGACCAATGAGGACCACCAATTTTCAACACATTCGATAATGATGAGGCACTCTCATAATTCATGAGAATGCAGGATAATGTACCTTCTAGGGACCATAAATTTTGGTTCAAGATTGAACTAGACACACATTCATATTATGGGGAAATGATTGAATCCCTCAATCGCAAAAGTGAAAAAATTAGAATAATCTCCAAGTCTTTAAGTGAAAACCACACTATGGCACTTTGAGACCCAAAAATAATAAAAATAAAGGATGCATCCAATGGTGAAAAACTCTCTGAGGCATCGGAGGATGGGGGATTCAATCTCCCTCTTAGTGCTATTTATCCAAAAAAGTTAGCAGTCTTAGCAAAGAAGTGCAATTCAGTGAACTTGGGAACAAAAGAAACACCACATATAACCTTTTACACAAAATCTCTTTTGAAAAAAGAACAAGCACTTCTAGATGTGTTCCTAAGGGAAAGAAAGGTGAACTTTGCATTGTCCTACATCGACATACCCAGTCTTGATCCAGAAGTTGTAGTGCACCATCTAGTTATATATCCAAAGGCAAAGCCGGTAAGACAAAAGGTGAGAAATATGCATCCTCAAATAACATTATTGGTCAAATTGGAATTATAGAAGCTCCTAGATGTTCGCTAAATATGACCAATTGATTATCTAGATTTGTCACCAAAAATTGTATACCTCTGAAGAAAAGGACAATTTGGTGCTTGTTTGGGTCCTACTTTAGGTCCCCTTTCATCAATTATCACCCTAAAACAACATTTATAGGCTCCTAAGGTTCGTTTTTTCAGAGTTTGAGGCCTGTTATACCTAAGGAATCATTCAACCCCAGACAAACAACATCAAAATTATTTAAAAAATCTCTAATCCCACTTCAAAATCACTTAGTGCGACTAGGTCGCCCAAGTTGGCGACCTAGTCCTTTTTGAGAATTTTTGCATTTTTAAGCATTAAAATTTATATTTTGTCAAATAAACGTTATGAGTGTTCGCCTCTTAGGTCAAAATTACCAACAATTAGGTCTTTTTGCTTATAAATACTTACTTTTAGGTCATTTTACAACTCTCTCTTGGTCATTTTTCACAACCAAATTCAAGAATAAAGTGCAAAACATATTCCTCAAGTCTTTCTCACACAACAAAGTTGAAGCTTTTCAACAACAAACTAGGGATCTTTGTGGGTCTTCAAGCTCACTCCACATTCAAGATCACTCATTGCCAAAGGTTGAACATAGATTCCTATGGAGATTCATGGATAAATCTAAGTTGAGGAGGTGCAACTAGCCACAAAATCACACCTAAAAACTATTTTCAAAGTGACTCTATCTTCTATTTTTCGCCCATCTTCAGATTTGAGGTTTGTACCCCATTTTCATTCCTGTTTACACTTATTTTTAATGTTGTAGAGTTTCTAAGATTGAAGTCTTGCATCATTACAAATATTTTGCATGCATCTTATTCTAGCACAATAGAATAGGGTTTTGTCTTATTTCAATTTTTCCTAGTTTTAGACACACTTAGGGCTAGGGTTTATGCTGATTTTCTATCTCCTTACAAGTTTAAATACAAACTAGGGGTTTGACCAATGCAAACCCCACATTAGAAACCAGAATATCTTCTATTTTTTAGTTTCTTTTGTAGGTCTAAGTCTGGATTCCCATATAGAAACAATGCACAAATCATAGACCTTTGTGTCCACTTTTAGTTTTCCAAAAAAGTTGAAAGGGACTAGGTCGCGACTATTGGCGACCTAGTCCCATTGGAGGCTCCCAAAAAAATATTTTTGCATATTTGAGTACACAGTTAGCTGAAATGGAATATGGATCTGTTTTCCTAGAAAGGGACCAGGTCGCCCCACTTGGCATAAGTGTCCCAGTTAACTCAAAACTTAGATTTTTCATATTTCTCAAGGCTTCCACAACTTATTCATTGGTCTACAATAGTTTCCACGTGCACCCATTTGATGTAATAGGCTATTTTACTTAGTTTAGTCTTCATTTTATCATTGTTATATTACATCATATTTTTTCGAACAATATAGATTCTCTTAATTTAGGTTAAATAGTTAGCTTTTCTTATCACATTTTAGTATTTAGCACATTTTAACACATATTCAATCCCAAGCATTGAATGAATCACGAGGTTTAAAGCTCCTCACAAAAGGAAAGTCCTCTTCCTTCTAGGTAAAAACCCTAGAAAGTTGTAGGGGACTCACTGCTTTACCTGACAAAAGCATTAAATTTTGTGGTTTATTTTGGTGAACCTGCATTTAGACACATTTTACTTTTGATTTAGTCTACATTTTCATCCTAGGAACTCTTTCTTCAACATTACATTGAATTTTGCATTATTTAAAAAGGCATCCCAGGGTATCATATTTTACACTGGTGAAAAGACTAATATTTTGCATTCATTGCATTACATCTTATAGAAATTTTGTATATACGATACACTATTGCATCTTACATTCCAGTATACTACATTTTTATCAGAAAACACATAATAAACTAAAAAATAGCATTATAACATACTACTGCAAATTTTGGGCGACCTAGTCCCAGTACACATTTTGCATCAATAATTTCTAAATTTTCTTTCCTATTTCTAAAGTTTTTGTTTCTTTCAGTTTATGCTTAATTTCACTACTGATATTTTATGTTATATGGTTATCATTAGCTTAAAATGACATTTATGAATAGCATTAGACATTTACAAGTTTTATTTTTAGCACTAATTCCTAGTTCTTTCAAAGAAAATTCCTTGGAACATGAAAACAAAACTATAGAAACATGGCATGACACGATGAACACACTTCTTAACTATAGGAACACTATGCCATTTAAACCTTTTAGTAGTGATGATTTGGATAAGTTAGATGAAGCCCTTCAAGGCTTCCTCTAACTCACTCCATCCACTAAGGTTGGTGATGATAAAGTCAAAACCCCCCTCCCTTATCTTCCAAACCTTTTAATTGTGATCATATGGTAATGTTAGATGGCATTCTCCAGGATTTCATCTCACCTAATTCATCCACTAGGGTTTGTGTTGAACAACCTAAAACAAAAGATCTCAATGTCATCCAACCTCAACTTGGTCTCTATCCACTTTCCCATAAACCTCCAAACCCCTCCCAACCTGAGTTTACCATCTTCCCTCCTACGCATGATACCGTTGCTCACACTCATTATACCTGCAATAACCCACATCCCCAAAAACCTAATACCTCAACTTCCCTACCATTTCCCAACCCAATATTACCTACCACACATTGTTTAAACTCACAAATGATCAAGTATGATTTTGTTGAACAACTTAAGAACACTCCCGCCAAGATATCCCTTTGGGGTCTCCTTCAAAATTCCTCTAACTATTATTCTATGCTTCAAACAACATTGCAATAGATAGTGGTCCCTCCTAGTGCAAATGTTAATGATGTGGAAACTCTTCTACATGAAATGAACACAACTAATGAGTACATTACTTTCTATTAACATGAGCTCCCTCCATTAGAATTAAGAAAAAAAAATGAAGCCTTTATGATCATAGCCCAATATGAGTGCATATGTATCAAAAGGACCCTCATTGACAATGGCTCTACCCTAAATATGTGCAATGTGAAAATTATTGACAGGTTACATGTGGATCGATCACAAATCCAATTTAATTCCTTATCCATCAGAGGATTTGAGAATATTACAAAGAAACCTCTTGGTTTCATCACCTTACCCATTACTTTCAGAAAGGTTATGCTGCAAAATCCTATCCATGTCATGCCCTATGACCTTTCTTATCATCTCCTCTTGGGAAGACCCTAGATACATGAGTTGCATGCGGTGACCTCGACCCTTAATTGCAAAATGAAATATGTCTATAATAACAAAGTTTATCAAATTGACATAGACCCTGAACCTGAGAGTTTCTTACAACTTGAAAAGGTCACCTCAAGTCCTCTCAATACATTAGTTCCTACCTCCAATATTGCCCCTTCTGAGAAGGATCAACTAGATGATAAACCTAAATTTAATATACTTGGTGATAGTTGGGGATCTTTATAATTTACCGCTTCCTTTATGGGTGAATGTATTGTCACATGAAAAGAGGATACCCAACAAGATAAATCAATTGTCCTCTCTACCCAACAAGAAGAACACCCTTCCCACACATCTACCTCATCTCTTTTGGAAGAAAATGAAACATATACAACAAATTTTGATGAGATAGATTATCAAAAACCAACTAACCCACAAGAAATGGAAATAATTTATGGATGTGGTTTCGATCTTGTGAAACAACTAGGATACAATGGTAATGGATTTGGTAGGTAGGAGCAAGGCATTTGTGTACCCATTAAACCTAATACGCAAGGAACTAAGACTAGTCTATTATTTTCCTTTTCTAAAGCTACAAAATCCAATCAACGACCCTCTCTCAATGTCAACACTATCACATGCACATCGAGAACCAACCTCACACTTAAGAATCCTGAATTTGTGTATGTGAACTCTCCCCTATTCACCTATGTTCATGATGATGAAAATTTAAAATACTTGTTAGGTGCTTCAGATAGAACTTCTCGCCCCAAGATAAATGCCTCTTGTGCTATGATAATTTTGATCCCACCATTAGTGACGTTAAAGATACTCCTACAAGCATGGACCCATATGATCCTGAAGTTCCAATGTCTAATGCACTCCATTTATGAGATACTCTTAACATACCCATGTATATAGATGATAAAGATAAATTCATTGAAATCAGGAGGTCCCTTGACGATGAAGTACAAGAGGACCTTGCAACATTGCTTCATACATTTCCTAAACTATTTTCTTGAAAATATTCTGATATGCCTAGAATAGATCCCCAGATAGTTACCCATAACATTGTCCTTGCTGAAAATGCTAAGCCCGTTGACCAAAAGATTCAAAAAAAAAATCCTAAGATTTCCTTGCACGTTCAAGGAGAACTTGAAAAACTCCTTGGCGTGGGCTTCATTCACCCTATTGATTATTCTCCTTGGATATCAAACATTGTCGTAGTGGCCAAACTCGATAATCATGTTAGGATATGTACGAATTTTAGAGACTTGAATAAAGCCTATTTAAAAGATGACTTTCATCTTCCTAACGTCGACATGATCATGGATTCCACTGCTGGACATGCTTTGTTATCCTTTATGGATGGATTTGCTAGGTATCACTAAATTTTCATAAACCCACAAGATCAATACAAGAAAACCTTCACATCCACATAGGGAATATTTTGTTGGGTTATGATGCCTTTTGGTTTAAAGAACGCTGGTGCTACTTATCAATGTGCAATGACCCTAATTTTTCATGACTACATGCATAAAATAGAAGAAGATTATGTTGATGAAATTCTAGCTAAATCCTTAACCCACCAAGATAATATGAATTCCCTTTGAAAAATATTCAATTGCATGTGTAAATATAACATGCCCTTAAATCCAAAAAAGTGTGTCTTTCGCATAGATAGTGGTAAACTTTCAGGGTTTATCATATCTCATAGAGGCATTGAGGTGGACACAAAGATAATTGACTCTATAATTAATATGCCACCTCCTCATAACATCTCCCAATTATGTACATTGCAAGGATGCATTCATTCCATTTGTTAATTTGTTGTATCCTTAGTTGATCGCATGCTACCCTTCATGCATCTCCTTAAGAAGGATGTAAATTTTGATTGGAATGATGATTGTAAACATGAATTTGAGAGTTTGAAGTACTACCTTGCAACTCCACCTATTTTACAACCTGCTACACCAAACCAACCTTGCATCCTTCATATATATTATTTTTCCCATGCTCTTGCTACAATGTTAGTTCAACAAGACACCAATACTAAAGAGCATCCTATTTATTATAGCAATAGAATGCTCCTTGATTATGAGACACATTACTCAACGATTGAAAAACACTATTTGGATCTTGTATTCACTCCAAGTAATTTGTAACATTACTAACTTAACACAAAAGTATAAGTGATGAAATTTTTTGATCATCTGAGATATCTTTTCAATAAAATAGATCTTTCAGGAGTTCTTTCTAAATGGGTCATGTTGTTAACCAAGTTTGACCTTAACTTTGTTTCTCAAAAAATAATCAAAGTTCAAGCCTTAGATAGCCATTTAGTTGATGCTCCTTCACCCTTAGCATTACCCATGAATGAATCTTTCCCTGATGACAGTGTGTTTACTATAGACCTTCCTACATGGGGATTTTACTTTGATGGATCTAAGTGTTGAACAGGCTCCAATGCTAGAGTTATTTTAATTCGACCTATAGGTAAGCCTATTCCCTTATCCTATCACCTCAATATCCTATGTACAAATAACACATTTGAGTATGAAGCATTAATCACTAGATTATGCATTGCTTTAGTCTTGGGGGTCCAATATATAAATATCCATGGTGATTCACAATTAGTGAATAAAAAATCAACGATCTCTATCAAACTAAACATGATAAACTATCACAATGTAAGGATCTCATTCTCAAATTTTTAGAGTAGTTTTATTCATTCACCATTGATAACATCCCTTGCAAAGATAATCACCATGCGGATGCAATGGCTAGTGCAACCTCTCTTATCTCTCCTGTAGATCCTTCCAAAAAAATTCATCTTTACCATCCACCCCATTATGAAACCCTCCATCAATGATAAAATTGATGATGTCCTTCCAACTTTTCTAGATAATCAATATGAATGGTATGATGCCATCTATAATTATCTAGATGGTACCATTCTTGAACCTACAACCAAAAATACCCGCATTCACCTCAAAAATTTAGCCACTAAGTATATAATCATTGCTGATACATTGTATAGAAGATCCTTTGATGGAATTCTTCTTTGATGCATCAAGGATGCTGAAACATATACTGCCCTTGAACAGGTCCATTTTGGTACTTGTGGAGGACATTTGAAAGGAAAAAACTTAGTGCAAACACTCCTTCGCATGAGTTATTATTGGAAAAGACATGGAAAAATATTGCTATGTGTAGTTAAGTGTGTCATCAATGCTAAGAACATAGCCACTTGTTCCATGCACCTTCTTCTGAGCTCTTTGCCCAAATACCTATTTGGCCATTCTCTGTGTGGGGATTGAACCTAATTGGAAAAATCTCAGCACATTCTTCTATTGCACATACATTTATCATAATGGCTACCGAGTATTTCACTAAATGGGTCAAACCTATTCCCCTCTAATCTACAACTACTAAGATGATATGTCATTTATTCTTGGAACACATCATCACTCACTTTGGTGTTCCTTCTATGTTAGTCTTGGACAATGGTATGCCATTTAAGAACAATGATGTGAGTAAGTTTCTTGAGACCTTCCATATTTAACATTTATTTTCAACACCTTACTACCCACAATCTAATGGTCAAGCCAAAAGTACTAATAAAATCCTTCAAAAAATCCTTAAGAAGATTGTTGACCAAAACCAAAAATATTGGCATACACAATTGCAATATACGCTATGGGCATATCGCACAAGTGTTCATTATTCTACGAGAAATACATCTTTTGACCTTGTTTATAGTACTGAGGCTATCCTGCCTTTAGAGTTTGAAATCCCCACATTGTGGATCACTCTCCAAGTTCTTGTTGATAATGACACCTATGTAGAACAATGATTACACCAACTCGAAATGCTTGATGAACAATGGATCAACGCTCATGATCATATTCAAGATTACGCTAAACAATTACAACACAAACATGATATTGGTGTCATTCCTAGGACATTTAACAAAGGTGATTTGGTTTTATATGAAAACCAACATAATACTACGGCTAATTATGTCAAAAAAGGTAAATTCAGTCCTAATTGGTTAGGCCCCTATTTGGTCGATACAAATTATGGCTCTAATGGTCATACCTTAATCGAGCATGGTGGAACTCATCTTCGAGACCCCATTAATGTTATGCATTTGCATAGGTATTATGTCTAATCCCCTTTTTGAATGGTATGAATTATAAAGCAGTGTTGTTAAAGCTATTGGATTCTATTCTCTTGGATTTCTCATTGCTTCGTTCTTGAAAAATCATTATGCATATGTCCTAAACACTAAAGTTATTATTTAATTCATTTTTATAACTATTATAAATTTCATACTATTCAATTTTCCCTGTTGTGTGTTATGTTACTTTAAAATAATAATTAATAACATATTTAATCTTTATGTTTTATCTAACATACACTCTAATCATATTTTAATTACATCGCATATAGTTTGTTAAATCATGTTGCCATTAATTAAATACTCTCACAAAGGTTAATTAATTAATCATAGTATCATTTAACATCCATACAAATACATTACACCGTTTAAGATACAAGTTCATATATATATATATATATATATATACATATATCAGAAGTCTTTTGTACATGTCATCATACTATATAGTGTCAATGAGGACTGTGATTACTAGATCCCTCGAGATCTGGTACTCATGCTACATCAGTAGTACGCCATCGAGAGACCATCGTGCGTGATCGTGATCCACCATAT
The DNA here is from genome assembly GCA_007115665.2 of Sequoiadendron giganteum. Lineage (NCBI taxonomy): Eukaryota > Viridiplantae > Streptophyta > Pinopsida > Cupressales > Cupressaceae > Sequoiadendron > Sequoiadendron giganteum. The sequence goes on from CM021104.1 coordinate 221,159,352, forward strand.
CTTAGCATAGACTCTATCCCCTCCATCCACACAAGTGTCACGTACTACTCACCTAATATATAATCCCTCTCTACCTGTAGTCATGCTACCTCTCTCTCTAGTCTCTCCACCTTTGTTGGAGTCTATGACGGCTATGCCTATGGTGCAACTCTAACTCGATGGATCTATCTCCTCAGGCCCTCATAAGCTTCCCAAAATCTCGTGAAAGGTCTCAACGTCTTTGGATATCACTCCATGATCAGTGGTGGCACATATTTATATTCCATCTCCTCTTAATCAAAAGATTCTGACACTATCTCCACAACTACCTGATGGTAGAGCTCTCACTAATCCACTGAGGGCCTTGCAAAATTGAAACAAAATATAATCATTACACATCATGATATATGCATCAAATCATACATCAAAATATAACGTACATACATCAAAATTAAATATCATCACCTATATCTCTGGTGGGATGAGCAATGTCCACCTCATCTCGTGAAGGGGGCATGGATGATGTACTCACCCCCCCTTAGCTATATGTACTAACACCTTCTAGTGTTGTTGTTAGATATCTAGTCATATATACAGGGGAGACCTCTCATCGCTCATATATGTCCTTGGTTGCTACCTCATCATCATCATTTAGGGGTGGCTCCTCAACTCTATCCTCCTCATCATCCTCCTCATCCTAATTCTGATCCTAATCCTGATCCTCCTCCTCTCCCTCCTATTCATTGTAATCTAGGTATGCATCCTCATCATAATCATCATCAATAATATCAGTAAGTATATCAGAAGCCCTGTAGTGTGTCTCCTTAGCTCTGTCCTCTCTCTCTCTCATCCCCCTCATTTAGTATAGTTCCGCCTCTCCCACTGGCTCATCCATCAGAAAAATTAGATCTGGTCATGATGCCATCCACCACTCCTCATGATCCCATGAGGCACCAATATCATCTTCATCATCCACCAATGGCTAATCATAATTGGAATAGTCAGTCACTCTGGATGACATCATCTAGTGTGAACCATGTTGTATCACCTAGCCTCCGGGAGCTCCAAATAGATTTCCTGAAAGATGATTGTGGCTAGGGTTGTGTCTATACCTATCCAAACCATCTCATCACCTGATAATAGTAAAAAGGTCGCACTATTTGATCGCATCACCCCACCAAAAACATGTCCATCTATAACCTCCTCAATTTTTTGGTGTGATTTGGCCACTATAGTACAAGGTTGTATGGCCTCTATAAGATATAATCCTCATCTATTCAATCAACTCTCACCCTCCAAAAGTTTATTTCACCACACTGCCATAGTCGTCAGAGTGGGTAACCAAATTCTTGTGGATAGCCTAGCATTGTTTGACATGGGAAGCCAAAAGGTTGGGTATATGTGATATGCTCTAAACAACAAATTTGTAGGAGTGTATAATGTACCATGCTATCCAACTCCCAGAAGAAAAAATGACCTATATCATAGTACAAATGGTCCAAGATGCACCATCCCTAGGCATATACTATTTGATGCTTTCCCATCCCTTATACTAGGTGCACCATCCCACCCTCAAGGTGTGCTTCTTGTCCATATGGTAGGAGGACCAAAACTATAGTATGCATCATAATCCACCTAACCATTGGCACTCGTCAGTAGAGTAGCATGGGTAGCTCAATCCGTCCCACCACTTTGTCATCATACATTGGTGCCTCTACCAACTAATTCACAATTGCTTGTCCACATACTCAATGTCATTTTTTGTTAATATCATTACCCATTTAGTTGTTCACCTCGCCTCGTGTTTCTTTAGAAAGAAGATACTTGAGAGGGTCTATCTTGGCAATGATTTTTATTTGGTGTGCCAACATATAGTGTTTGAATTTTTGTGTTGCCAACACAACTACTAGGAAACCCTTCTCAATAGATGTGTAATTCAGCTCATGTCCACCCATGATTCTAATAATGTAGTAAATAGCTCTCTCCTCCCTATTTTCATCATGTTGTGCTAAGAGAGTGTGAAGAGCTACTGTTATTGCTGATATATACAAGATCAAGTGTTTGTCTAGAATTGGTGGCATAAAAGCTGGTGTTGTGATTAAGTATTCCTTGATCTTGTTCAACACCTAATCACATTTATCATCCCATTTGTATGCTACCCCCCTGTGGAGTAGATGAGAATATGGGATTGCCTTATGTACTAATTGTGATATGAATCAATGGATGGACTTGAGTCTTCCTTGTAAACCCCTTAATTGGTTCAATGTCCTTGGTTACTCTATCTCGAGGATTTCTTTGACTTTAGTGGGGTCTATCTCAATTCCTCTCATAGATACAATGTACCCTAGTAAATTGTCTGATTGTACCCTAAAGACACACTTCTTTGGATTGAGCCTGACCTTCTATTCTTTTAGCCTATCGAAAATGGACCCTAAAGTTGATATGTGATCTTGTCATTTTCTTGACTTGGCTAGTATTTCATCCATACAATCTTCCATAGTATTATGAAACATATCATGGAATATTAGTGTCATATCTTTTGATACATATCTCATGTGTTCTTCAACCCGAATGGAATCATATTCTAGCAATATGTCCCCATGGAAAAGTGAAAGTCATTTTCTGTTGGTCATCCTTACCTATCATGATCTAATTGTATCCTAAGAATCAATCCATTAGTGATATCATTTCATGTCCCACCATCATATCCACAATCATATCTATGTTTGGGAGAGGTAAATCATCCTTGGGACATGCCTTTTTTAGATCCCAAAAGTGAGTGCAGATGCAAACGGCCCTAATGGGTTTCGAAACAGGTACAAGATTGGAAACCCACTCTAGTAAACCACAAAATTTAAAACTTTTTGTGGGGTAAATGAGTGAGTCCCCTACAAATTTCTAGGGTTTTCACCTAGAAGGAAGAGGACTTTACTTTTATAAGGAGCATTAAACCTTGTGAATCATTCAATGCTTGGGATTAAATATGTGTTGAAATTTCCTAAATACTAAAATGTGATAAGAAAGCCTAACTATTTAACCTAAATTAAGAGAATCTATATTGCTGGAAAACACATGATGTAATATAACAATGATAAAATGAAGACTAAACTAAGAAAAATAACCTATTATTTCAAATGGGTGTGCCTAAAAAATTATTATAGACCAATGAAGAAGTTGTGGAAGGCTCCGGAAATGTGAAAAAATTATGCTTTGAGTTAGCTAGGACACTTATGCCAAGTGGGGTGACCTAGTCCCTTTCCAGGCAACTTACTCCAAATTCCATTTCAGCCAACTGGGTACTCAAATCTACAAAAATCTTCGTTTGGAGCCTCCATTGGGACTAGGTCGCCACTATGGGTGACCTAGTCCCTTTCAAATGTTCTATAAAATTCAAACTAGATATGGAGGCCTATGATCTATGTAGTATTTCTCCATGGGAATCTGAACTCAGACATGCAAAATAACCTGGAAAATAGAATATATTTGGGTGTCTAATGTGGGGTTTTCCTTGGTGAAACCCTTGGTTTGTATTTAAACTTTTAAAGAGATATAAAACGTACATAAACCCTAGCCCGGAGTGTGTCTAGAATTAGGAGAACCTGAAATAAGACAAAACCCTATTCTATTGTGCTAGAATAAGATGCATGCAAAATATTTGGAATGATGCAATAATTCAATCATAGAAACCATACAACATTACAAATGAGTGTAAAAAGGAATGTAAATGAGGTGTAAACCTCAAATCTGAAGATGGGCTGAAAATAGAAGATGGAGTCACTTTGAAAATAGTCTTTAGGTGTGATTTGATGGCTAGTTGCACCCCCTCAACCTAGATTTCTCCATGAATGTCCATAGGCATCTAGGTTCAACCTTTGGCAATGAGTGATCTTGAATGTGGAGTGAGCTTGAAGACCTGCAAAAATCCCTATTTTGGTATCGAAAAGCTTCAAATTTGCTATTGGAGAAAGATGAACCTTCTTGAGGAAGATGTTTTACACTTGATTCTTTAATTTGATTGTTAAAAATGACCAGGAGAGAGTGGAAAAATTATGTAAAAACAAGCATTTATAAGAAAAAAGACCTAATTGTCAGTAATTTTGACCTAAGAGGCTGACACCCATCTTGAATTTTTGACAAACTTTACATTTTCCCACTTAAAAATGCAAAAATCCTCAAAAAGGACTAGGTCACCAATTTGAGCGACCTAGTCCCACTAAGCGATTTTGAAGTGGGATTAGTGATTTTTTGAATAATTTTGATGTTATTTGTCAGGAGTTGAATGATTCCTTAGGTTTAACAGGCCTCAAATTCAAAACTAATGAAACTTAGGGGCCTATAAATGTTTTTTTAGGGTGATCATTGATGAAAGGGGACCTAAAGTAGGACCAAAGCAAGCACAAAATTGTCCTTTTCTTCATAGGTATACAATTTTTGGTGACACATCTAGATAATCAATTGGTCGTATTTAATGAACATCTGAGAGCTTCTATAATTCCAATTTGACCAATAATGTTATTTGAGGATGCATCTTTCTCACCTTTTGTCTTACCCGCTTTGCCTTTGGACCTAAAGTAGGACCAAAATAGGCACAAAATTGTCCTTTTCTTCAAAGGTATACAATCTTTTATGACACATTTAGCCCTCACTTTATCACCAATATGAATTTACATTCATATGTAAGCTAAAGGAATCTAGAAAAATAATGCACCTTATTTTCATAAAAGGACACTCATTTAAAATATGAGAGAATGAAGGCCCCGGTGTAGTTATCTACAAAACTAGAACATTAGGAATCACATCCTACAACAAAAATTCTTTATAATTCCTAAAAATCCTCTTATCTAATCCCTAAAGATCAAAATCAAGGGTAGATATATGCCCCCCCTTGATTCCACTTGCTTTACGGAGGTGGAATCAAGGTAGCGATCTAACCACGTCAAATGAGGAAATACATATGGAAGGTAATTTATAAGTACCATGCCACATAATGATAGGTGAGTGAATATTTAGGGCATGGAGATACAATTTTGACACAACAAATGGTATTGAAAAATGATCTCACTAGCACCTGGTATGTTGATTTGAAGAAATAAGCACACTAAAAGGTTTAACATGTAAAATTTTAATGTACACAAAATGAAAAAGTGAAATAGAATAAAAGGAATGAAGATGGAGTAATTTTTCACTTAGTTTCTCATTTATCTTTTGTAGTGTTGGAGAGCGATGAGGAGAGAATGAGAGGATGTCGAGCACACGTGGATTCATGCCTACTAGATTGGACGTGTTATGGGACCAGGTAGCCAGCGGCAATCGACAACATGAGGTGAGTTTATTCTGAAGCCTTTGCTTTGTGTTTTTTCAATTATGGGATGAATTTAATGCATGGTTAGATTAGACTAGGGTCCTAGAAAAAAAAATCGTAAAGTGTCCCTTTTTTTCTCAAAGTGTCCCTTTTATTCATAAAGTTTCCCTTTTAGTCACAAAGTGTCCTATTTCTTCACGAAGTGTCCCTTTTGTTCACAAAGTATCATTTTTCTTCACGAAGTGTCCCAAAAGGGTTCTAAAGTGTCTAGGGCCCTAGGAAAAGTACTCTAGAATAACATTAGCACACTTGCATGATGAATTAGGGTAAAATTGAAGAGATTAGATGATGTAGATAACATATTTTGATGATTTTCATAAGTACCCACCCGATCTCATTAGTGTCTTGGTGGTAAAGTACAACTGAGTTTCCTGAGAGACTTGGCTCTTGAATTATCAGCAGTGGAGACAACATCTATAGGAGGTGGGGATATATTGGGCATACCTCATGCCCCGCATGAGGTACCACGATGCCATGTTGATGGCATTGTGCAAGCGATGGAATGTTGACACATCCAACTTCCACCTGTCGATAGGCGAGATAACTATCACCTTAGAAGACGTTCACTGTATACTATGAGTCCCTATTCTAGGGGAGTGGGTGTATATTCAGAGGGGTCATTCTTTCCATGAGAAGTAGGCAGACATGTAGACTCTAAGACAAAAGGTGAGAAAGATGCATCCTCAAATAATATTATTGGTCAAATTGGAATTATAGAAGCTCCTGGATGTTTGCTAAATATGACCAATTGATTATCTAGACGTGTGACCAAAACTTGTATACATGTATGAAGAAAAGGAAAATTTTGTGCCTATTTTGGTCCCCTTTCATCAATTATCACCCTAAAACAACATGTATAGGCCCCTAAGTTTCATTAGTTTTGAATTTGAGGCATATTATACCTAAGGAATTATTCAACCCCCAACAAGTAACATCAAAATTATTCAAAAAATCACTAATCCCACTTCAAAATCCCTTAGTGGGACTAGGTCGCTGAAGTTGGTGACCTAGTCCTTTTTGAGGATTTTTGCATTTTTAAGTGGGAAAATGTAAAGTTTGTCAAACATTCACGATGGGTGTCAGCCTCTTAGGTCAAAATTACTGACAATTAGGTATTTTTTCTTATAAATACTTGTTTTTAGGTAAATTTTCCACTCTCTCTTGGTCATTTTTCACAATCAAATTCAAGAATCAAGTGTAAAACATCTTCCTCCAACAACAAATTTGAAGCTTTTCGATAGCAAAATAGGGATTTTTGCAGGTCTTCAAGCTCACTCCACATTCAAGATCACTCATTGCCAAAGGTTGAACTTAGATGCCTATGGACATTCATGGAGAAATCTAGGTTGAGGAGGTGCAACTTGCCATCAAATCACACCTAAAGACTATTTTCAAAGTGACTCCATCTTCTATTTTCAGCCCATCTTCAGATTTGAGGTTTGCACCGCATTTGCATTCATTTTTACAATCATTTGTAATGTTTTAAGGTCTCTATGATTGAATTCTTGCATCATTCAAAATATTTTGTATGCATCTTACTCTAGCACCATAGAATAGGGTTTTGTCTTATTTCGGGTTTTCCTAATTCTAGACACACTTAGGGCTAGGGTTTATGTAGGTTTAATATCTCTTTAAAAGTTCAAATACAAACCAGGGGTTTGACCAAGGCAAACCCCACATTAGAAACCCAAATATATTCTATTTTCCAAGTTATTTTGCTTGCCTGAGTTCAGATTCCCATGGAGAAATACTGCATAGATCATAAGCCTCCGTATCCACTTTGAATTTTACAGAAAAGTTGAAAGGGACTAGGTCACCCATAGTGGCGCCCTAGTCCCAAAGGAGGCTCCGGACAAAGATTTTTGCAGATTTGACTACCCAATTGGCTGAAATGGAATCTGGAGTAGTTTGCCTAGAAAGGGACTAGGTCACCCCACTTAGCATAAGTGTCCCAGCTAACTCAAAGCATAAATTTTTCACATTTCCTGAGGCTTCCACAACTTCTTCATTGGTCTACAATAATTTTTCAGGTGCACCCATTTGATCTAATAGGTCATTTTTCTTAGTTTAGTCTTCATTTTATCATTGTTACATTACATCATGTGTTTTCCAGCAGTATAGATTCTCTTAATTTAGGTTAAATAGTTAGGCTTTCTTATCACATTTTAGTATTTAGGAAATTTCAACACATATTTAATCCAAAGCATTGAATGATTCACAAGGTTTAATGCTCCTTATAAAAGTAAATTCCTCGTCCTTCTAGGTGAAAACCCTAGAAAGTTGTAGGGGACTCACTCCTTTACCCCACAAAATTTTTTAAATTTTTTGGTTCACCAGAGTGGGTTTCCAATCTTCTACCTATTTCAAAACCCATTCGGGTCGTTTACATCTACACTGACTTCCAGGATCTAAAGAAAGCATGTCCCAATGATGATTTACCTCTCCCAAACATAGATATGATTGTGGATATGATGGTGGGACATGAAATACTATCACTAATGGATAGATTCTTAGGATACAATTAGATCATGATAGCTAAGGATGACCAACACAAAATGACTTTCACTTTTCCATGGGGATGTATTGATAGAATATGATTCCATTCGGGTGGAAGAACACATGAGATATCTATCAAATAGATATGACTCTAATCTTCCATGATATGATTCATAAAACTATGGAATATTGTATGGATGACATACTGGCCAAGTCAAGAAAATGACGAGATCACATATCAACTTTAGGGTCCATTTTCGATAGGCTAGAAGAATACAAGGTCAGGCTCAATCCAAAGAAGTGTGTCTTCAGGGTATAATCAGACAATTTACTAGGGTACATTGTATCTGTGAGAGGAATTGAGATAGACCCCGCCAAAGTCAAATAAATCCTCGAGATAGAGTAACCAAGCACATTGAACTAACTAAGGGGTTTGCAAGGAAGACTCAAGTCCATCCATTAATTCATAGCATAATTAGTAGATAAAGCAAACTCATATTCTCATCTACTCCACAAGGGGATAGCATACAAATGGGATGATAAATGTGATTAGGTGTTGAACAAGATCAAGGAGTACTTAATCACAACACCTGTTTTTATGCCACCAATTCTAGACAAACACTTGATCCTATATATATCAGCAATAGTAGTAGCTCTTCGCACTCTCTTAGCACAACATGATGAAAATAGGGAGGAGAGAGCTATTTACTACATTAGTAGAATCATGGTGGGACATGAGCTGAATTACACATCTATTGAGAAGGTTTTCTTAGCTGTCGTGTTGGCAACATAGAAATTCAAACACTATATGTTGGCACACCAAATAAAAATCATTGCCAAGATAGACCCTCTCAAGTATCTACTTTCTAAAGAAACACTCGCAAGGCAAACAAATAAATGGGTAATGATATTGACAAAACATGACATTGAGTATGTGGAACGGAAGGCCATTAAGGGACAAGCAATTGTGAATCAGTTGGCATAGGCATTAATGTATTCAGAGAACCCAATTGTATCATTAATCCTTGACGAGTCCATCTTTAATGTAGGCATAGCAGATCACTAGAAAATGTACTTTGATGGATCCTACACACAACATAGATTAAGAGCCGGAGTCTTCTTCATTACACCATAAGGAGATTGCATATCCAAATCATACAAGTTGTCCTTTGAGTGCAGAAACAACATTGTGGAATATGAGGCTCTTGTCATAGGGCTAAGAATTGCGGCATAATGGCAGATGATGGCACTCATGGTCTATGGAGATTTTTAGGTTATCATCAACCAAATCAATAATGAATACCAAAAGAAAGATAATAAGTTGACTTCATACAAGAAATTGGTGGAAAGCATCAAAGAGTCCTTCATTGATTTCACCTTCAAGTAGATACTAAGAGAAAATAATAAATCAATGGATGCTATGGAAACAATTGGATCACTACTAGATGTCCCACACAATTTCGCAAAACAATAATTCCTTGTAGAGAAGCTTCTCATACCAATATTTGAGGTACCAGAGTCTAAATTTTTGTGTGAAATCATTGGTCCTAGTCACCCATGTTATCATGACATTTACACTTATTTGAGAATAAGAGTCATCCCTACCAAAATCACTCCCAACCTTAAGAAAACTTTTGTCAAGAAGTCAACACATCTTGATATCCTAGGTGACACTCTATACTGTAGGAGTATTAAGGGAAGCCTATTATGATGCTTAAGCACTAAGAAAGCTTTGGCTACTTTAATAGAGATACATAATGACATCTGCAGTTCACATTTGAGTGGTATGACCTTGGCCAAGAATCTATCAAAAATGGGGTACTATTGCCCAATAATGGAGAAGGAAGCCCATGAATATGTCAAAAAGTGCACTTGCTATGTCAATATCATGGAGATCTCATCCATGCGCCAGCTTAGGAGCTCCACCCGATTGTAACACCTTGGCCCTTCTCATAGTGGGGGCTTGATCTCATTGGTAAAATCAACCCCTCTTCATCGAACGAACAAAATTTTATTATTACCACCACAGAATACTTCACACAGTGGGTAGAGGCCATCCCTATGACTTATATTATAGGAAAAAAATTCCATGTTCATCCTGAATTACCTCATTTACCTCTACGGTGTCCCACAAGCCATTATCTCAGATAATGAGACACCTTTTAAAACCTATGATGTCTAAGACCTATGCAAAAAATTCAATTGCTTTTCTACTCCATACTACCCCTAGGGTAATGACGAAGTTGAGGCTTCAAATAAAACCATCTTAAGAATCCTCAAAAAGATAGTCAATGAAGCTAGTCATGACTGACATTCGCAGTTGAATCCCACCTTGTGGGCCTACTGAAAAAAAATCTACATGCAAACAAGTGCAACACCTTTCTCCCTAGTCTACAGATCAAAATTCATCCTCCCCATTGAGATCGAGCTCCCATGCCTAAGAATATTATTGCATAATCTCACTACAGATGAAGAATATTCAGTATCACAATTGAATGAGATGGAACTATTGGATGAGTAGTTCATGGGTTTCTTAAACCATCTACAAATCTACCAAACCATCTCAAACGGAGCTACAACGAGAAGATTAAGAGTTGGACCTTCCAAGTAGGAGAGCTAGTATTGAAGGAGAATTAAAAAAATGTACCAAATTCGGCCGACAAGGGCAAGTTTGAACCCAATTGGTTGGGACCCTTCATCATCACAACAAGATACAATTCAGGGGCATATCAACTATCAATCCTTGAAGGGGAGCCTCTGTAGGAGCCCATGAATAGCTCCCATTTCAAAAAAAAATATCCCTAATCTTTTATGGGTAAAACCAAAAATATTAAAAAATTAAAAAATATAAAATAAAAAAATAAAAAAAAGAAAAAGTATTAAAAACAACAAAGATGAAATTTTTCCTCTAGTACAAACCACTTAAGTGGCGCTTTGGGAAAGTACCTTGGTGAAAACCTGACAAAAAGGTGCCTTGTGTAAATAACCACTCTCCATCCACCATGATTTCTACAACTTATTCTGCATCACCTACCATTGCCTTCCATCATTCATCCATTTCACTTCCATATCCACATCCATCACTCATCTGTGTTTGCCTTATAGCTTGATCTTGTGTTCATATTGTGTTCCACTCTAGTACTACTTGGCACATTCCTAAGGTCAGTTTGTCCTACCTATATCAGAGTAGTCTATCACACTACACTGGGGGCATGTTCTTATACCTGCATTAGATCAGATTTGTGTATATTCTTGAAGTCTTTCATAAAATTCCAAAAAATCTAAAAATATTAAAAAATCAAAAAACCCAAAACATTCAAAACATATAAAAAAATCTAAAAAATAAGTCAAAATCCAAAAATTCAAAAAATAGAGTCATCCTATGAAACTACATCATCTCTGAGCTTGAATGTAGTCAAAGTGGATCTTTGATTGACCCTCGAGACACCCTAGGTCAATCCTTTAGGAGTTCATCTTAATAAGCTGGAAATTCATTATTTGTTTATGTCTTCATCTTGTAAATTGATCAAGTCATCCATCGAACTACATGGTCTCTGCATATATAACGTAGGAAAGGCTAATCTTTGATTAGCCCCTAAGGGCCCTAAGATAAGTCTTTGGGTTAGGTTCTTGGTCAAAATCTCATAAAACACCAAAAACATCAAAAAAATTTAAAATCAAAACATTTACAAAAAAATTAAAAAAACCCAAAAATCCTTCAATCGCATCTCACTTACACCCACAATAAAAATCCTCTCATAATAAATCAATTGTCAACTTCACCCTTTGGAAAAACAATCAGAAGCAAGCTTACTAATCAAAAGTGCATTCTCCAAGGTCAAGGTCTTAAGTCTAGGTCAATAGGTAAACAAGTTGGTCAACTCTTGGTATCACTAGCCCATCATCCAATCAATCTCACCATCATCTAATTACATCATGTCCTAGGATGAATCCTTCCTACAATGGTCATAAACATTAGGCATCACCATAGTTTAGTCTTGGTTAGCGGTATGAAGAACATTAGATTGTTTATTTACTTGATCTTTGTCTTCTGATTTATCTTATTGCACTCATTCCAATGACCTCTCGATGATTTCTAAACAAAAAAATTTAGAGAGAAGAATGGGGCAATGATCATTATGTTTTTATCTATTGTGATTTTTAGATGTTCTTGTAATATAACCTTGGTGATGTGCATACTTTATTTGGTCTATAGGAACAGTGTTGTAGGTGTCTCATTAACCACATAGGAAGGCTTTCCTTTCTATGTTTTTGTCCTAGATATTTGAAATATCTAAACTACGTTTTAAATAAGGTTTCTTATGCTAGGTGTGAACAAGAATACTCCTATCTAATTATCGAGTCAAATTCCATCTCACTAGGTGCAACATCATGCTGATTCTTTATACTTTGATTCATTGTAGCTATGTGTGTTATCAGACATAAACTAAGTAAGCCCTTTTAAAATCCCAATTCGTAATAAGAAATACATCATCATCATTTGCAATATCTTGTAGATCATAATTTGTTGGATCTTCTTCTCATCATCTTATTTCTTCTTTCTTCTTTGTACACTAACATGGTACCATGATAGCTAGTCATCACTAAATACATCCATCTTGCATTCATGAAGTCATCAGCATACATCTCATATTCAAAGAAATAAAAGAATTGTCATCACATATCATTGTATAAAGCATATCATAATCATTGCATAACATAAATCATATCATAATTATTCCACATCTTGTTCATATCATATCATTCCAAATCATTAAATATCATGGTTATTTCATATCACATCATGTTACATGGAAAAACATAAATCATCACATAGGCATATCATATCACTACGTTTATGTCCTTACATATCATAAATACGACATAACACATCATCACATTTTACATTATTATTTTAAGATGCAAATAATAATAGATATTTGTTATTTTGGGTGTCTTAGAAATCATAACACATAATTCTATATCAAGAAACACAATCATCTCATATCACCTCATTTCATGATCACATCACATCGTTGCATGTACATGATGGACATTTCATATCACTTCATATCATTTTATATTATCATTTCTTTAGTTACAAGGAATAATAGAGATTTGTTATTCTAAGTATCTAAAGAAATCATTGCATTCATTACATTTATACCGTTACATTCACAAATCATAAATCATATGCATATCATAATCATTGCAAATCATAATCATAAATGTCGTAAATCATAAATCATATATGCCATATCTTTTCGCACCATTACATTCATATATTTTATATATCATTGATCATATCATATCATAGTTACATTTGTATCCATTGTGTAATCATATAAACATCATTATATCATCAATATATCCATATATTATCATCATAAACACAAAAGGAAAGGATAATAGAAAACATTACATCTGCATATCACAATGTCATCTCACAACCACATAATCAATCCATTTTTCATTCAAGACATCATATAGATTTATCATTCTAAAGCATCTCATAAATCATACATTTGCATTATTATATCATATATACACAGAAAAGATACAAAACATTGTATTTACCATATCATCGCATGCATATCATAATCAAGCCATAATCCATTATCATTTAGGACATCATATAGGTTTGCTAAGAATCTCGTAAACCATACACATGCATCATCATAGCATCCATATATGCATTATCACATCATACATGAAAAATATATCAAAATATTTGTATCCACATATCATACATTGTCATCCAAAAAGTGCATAGAAAAATAAAATGGAATGCATCCATAACCATTTGCATCCCTAAAAATCTGCATACCATAATTATACATCACATCACATAGAATGGCATCACATATAGAACATAAAATACTGTAGACATGCAAAATTAACATCATATTTAATCATATTCTCCCATCAATTAAATAAATCAGGTTTATTTAATTAATCTCCTAAAGTCATTCATTTAAATTAAATAAATTCATCTTTAATACTAACATCATCGCCTTTAGATAAATAAATTAAAATATTTATTTAACTATGCCTAAAATCATTTTCCATCTCCTTTTGATTTATTTTAGTTCATAAATCTAAATCAAATAGTTCAAATCACCTAATCCTCTTTTAAGTTAACTAAATCATGATTAATGTTAATATAAACTCATGTCACATCCTCTAGCTTTTGCCACTTGCACAATAAATTAATTTACTTGATTTGTTATTTCTTCCAATTACTTTCAAAAGGACATCAAGATGGAATATTCCTCCAATTTGAATCTCCCTCTCCAAAGACTTGTCCTCCAACTTGGCATTTATGAGCTCTTGCATGTCTCTTACATGTATCTTACACAGGTCAACTTGGCATTAACTCTCTTCTTTCATCCCCCCTAAACATGCCATTTCATCAAAATTCAAATTTCAAATTGGCACATTGACCAAAATGTGCACAACCCTCATCCTCTCACATCTTGAAAGGTGGCATCTTGTCATTGGCTCATGAATGATCCCACATTCATCCAAATCCCTCAATGTTCCAACCTAGAATCTATAAAAGAAAAGAATTTCTACAATACAACACTACCATCCAACATGATGCATAATCTCTTGCATTTTCAACATCATCATCTTGGACTATTTTTATTATCAGGGATTGGGAAAGAGCTCTTTTTTAACATGAAGGAGTACCAATCCCCCTATGGGATTATGTTTTGATTCATTTTAGATAACTTTGCATGCTTGTAAGCCTTCTTTGTATGTTTTTGTCATCATGCTTTCTTATCTTAAATGTGATCAAGGATTTCATAGGGAGCTCGATTATTTCTTTTACTAACTAAGCTAATTCTTTTTTGTGTTGATCATTTAAGTGAAGGAAAAAATCTGCTTCATATTCTGGTGCCCACCGTGGGGTAGAAATACAAATTCTTGTTTATGTTCACCTTCATTTCACGCATTATATAAGACTGTCAAAATATTTTTTTCTTTTGATATAATATTGATTAATGTTCTAGACAGGGCTGTAAAGTCATTTCTTTGTAAAATCTATGTCTCTTTCGGTATACACACTGCAGTCAGTGATTTAAAATTAAGTCGAGCCAGTGCCTCATATTCCCATATTTCTTTCAAATTTGAATGTATTTTGATGTTTCTTAAGATGTCTTTAACTGGTAAGGTGCATGCCACAATCCTGACAACACTACAATGATGCGATTGGAGCTCTAAAATCTTCTTGTATTCAATCCCAATTCCATCTTGGGATAGTAATAAATAGTTTAAGATTTGTGTTCAGTCTTTTCCTAATCAGGTTGTTTTATTCAGATTCACACGAGAATAGTTTTGATCTAGGGGCATGTTATCATGAACAATATCATTAATGTCAATGTTGTTGAGGAATGAAGGCCAACAGTCATAATACTTTATTATGACTCTTCATTTACATATTCTCCTGGAGCCCTTTTTATTTGCTGCTCCTGCTCATTTGTAAAGAACAAGATTATTGAATTAATAAGATACTCTGCAGTCTGGACGTAGCCACAATTTGTGGTGAACCAGGATAAATCTGGTGTATGCGTAATTGAATACTTTAAGCATCTGCTGTTTTATTTCTCTTTGCTTAATCGCTTTCAATTGGTATCAGAGCACAAGTTATGCAGATTGGAAATTTGAGTTGAATTTCCGGAAAGATGGACGATTCGAAAGTAGAGAAATTCACAGGCAAGAACTTCAGCCTGTGGAAAGTGCAGATGCGTTCCTTGCTGATCAAGCAAGATTTTGCAATCGCAATCGATGGAAAATCCAGCAAACCAGCAGCAATGTCGGATGAAGATTGGAAGAAAATTGATGATAAAGCAATGGCATCAATCTTTCTTTCACTGTCACAAAACGTCTTGTTCAATGTCTTCAACGAAAAAACAACAAAAGAAGTCTAGGATAAACTTTAGAGCATGTATGAGATGGCATCTGCTGCAAACAAAATCTTCATTATGAAGAAGCTCTACAAGCTAAAAATGAGAGAAGGGACTGTGATGTCAAATCATGTAAATGATTTGAATACTTTACTATGTCAGGCAACCTCAGTTGGTATGACTCAAGATGATGAAGCCAAAGCCATCATCTTGTCATGTTCTTTACCCGATAGTTGGGATCCCGTAGTTACAACTGCTAGCACTTCTAATTCCTCAAAGAAGAAGCTGGTCTACGATGAAGTGGTTGCTACTTTACTTAGTGAAGATATGAGAAGAAGTAACAAAGACACCCCATCCGGTGATGCTCTTACCATGGTCAGCACTGAAAGAAGGGCACGAAGTCATCATAAAAGTAATAATAATAATTACAATTACAATCAAAGAAAATCAAGATCACCCAATCGATCAAAGTCAAGAGGTAGAAATGGAGAGTGTTGGTTTTGTGGCAAACCTGGCCACTCAAAACAAAATTGCAGGTCTTACAAGAAAGCACAAGACAAAGTGAAGAATAGTGAAGCTAATACAGCCTATGAAGTAGATGAAGTTGCTCTAGTTCTTTCTACAAGCGACTCAAAATCAGATTCTTGGGTGATAGATTCCGGAGCCTCCTTCCATGCAACTTCATGTACAGATTACTTTAAAAATTATCAAGAAGGCGAATTTGGAGAAGTGTTTTTGGGTGACAACAAGGCATGTAAAATCATTGGGAAAGGTGATGTTGTCTTGCATCTAGAAGGCGGAACCAAATTGCTGCTCAAAGATGTTAGACATGTTCCTCAATTAAAGAGGAATCTAATTTCTGTCAGCCAACTATATATCCAAGGGTTTAAAACAGAACTCACAAATACAAGGAAAATAGTCAAAGGTTCATTGGCTATTGCAAAAGGAGAGAAGAACGGTAGCCTCTACATTGTGAAACCAACCAATGAGGTGGGAGATGCTATGACACTTGTAGGCAGCGATGCGACACTTTGGCATCAAAGATTAGGCCACATGAGCAAGACAAGCCTAGAGGTAATGCTCAAGAGGGATCAACTATCGGGTCTCCAATCAACAAAGTTGGAGTTTTGTGAACATTGTCTCTACAGCAAGCAAAAGCGGGTCAGCTTCTTGAAAGATGGGCATGACATGAAGGCAAAACCATTGGAGCTCGTGCACTCGGATGTCTTTGGTCCTACCGAGGTAAGCTCCTTAGGAGGTTCTAAATATTTCGTTACTTTCCTTGATGATTGTACTAGGAAAGTTTGGATATACATGATGGCAAATAAATCAGAAGTTTTTTCTAAATTTAAAGTTTTCAAAACTCTTGTTGAAAACCAAAGAGGCCACAAGATTAAATGTTTGAAAACGGATAACGGAGGGGAGTTTTGTTCGCTGGAGTTTGATAACTATTGTGCAGATAATGGTATTCGTAGGGTGAAAGTTGTCCCCTACACCCCTCAAGAAAATGGCGCAGCGGAAAGGCTAAATAGAACAATTCTTGAGAAAGCTCAGTGTATGCTTTCCAATGCAAGTTTGGGAAAAGAATTTTGGGCTGAAGCATGCAATATAGCGGTCTATTTAATAAATCGAAGTCCTTCATCAAGGCTGAACTTCGAAATTCTAGAAGAGGAATGGAAAGGAAGAAGAGTTTCATACTCTCATCTCAAAGTTTTTGGCTGTCAGGCTTTTGTACATGTCCCTAAGGAGAAGCGAAGCAAACTGGATCCTAAATCACAGCCTTGCATATTCGTTGGATATGGAGAATAACAGTTTGGCTTCAGACTTTGGAGTTTAACCAATAAGAAAATTATACAGAGCAGAGATGTAGTCTTTAATGAGAACATATTTCCTCATTCTAAAGATGAAACTCCTGTGAGAGAATACATTCCTCTATTTGACATGATGAAAAATGGAAATCCTCATTCTCCCATCTACTCACATGTTAATCCCACATCAAATTCTCCCATCTCTGTTCTACCTTCACTGCCTCAGCAATCACAAAATTCTTCACCAGACAGCTTGATGAATGAAAATTTTCATGATTCTGGAGCAAACGACACTTCCTTCCCATCTGCCTTTGACTCCACCAAAGCTTGTTTTCTTACACCCCCTGTTCATGACAGCAGGGACATCATTCTTGGCAATCACGACAGGTGTGAAGAAACCACACATGGCAAGGAATAGTCATCACCTGCAACCTCTAATGACTGCCTTCAAGCATCACTCGGCTGGTTTGTAGAACCTCTACTAACACACGACAGTGACGCCCCTGGTAATTGCGAAAGGCAGATAGTCTTCAGCCCAGTCACAACAAACACTGTCACACAGAGTCCACAGGGAAGGCAACAGGGCACTGCTAACACTGTTGCGCACAGTCCACAGGGAACTGAGCAAAGTCACGACAACAGGGAAGTCACTCACGCCAGTCTCCACGTAAATCTGCAGTCTCACGTGAATCTCCTTCCACACATAAATCTGCATCCTCACGCGAGTCTCACGCCTATTCACGCCAGCTATGAAAGAGGCAACATGACTCTCAAGATTCTCGGCAGAGAACATACTCTTCCCTCTCTCCAACACGGGAGAGCTGTTGAAGAAGAGCTCGACAGAGCTATTGGTCGAATTACTGGAGATATACCAATGCATACACAAGAAATGCCAAGTTTTGTGGAGGTATATAATTTGGGAAATGATGGAGAGAATGAAATAGAGAGGCAAAAAATTAAAATCAAACACTCAAGAGCTACAATTTTTGGCTCTCCATTCGATCTAGCTCAGGATCAAACAGAAGGTTTAGAACCTCAATTAAGAAGATCAACCAGACAAAGGAAAATGCCAGCTAAGTACTTTGATTATGAGTTATTGTTCGCTGAAGAAGCAAAGCCTTCAATTCTTGTCTCAGAATTTACAGAACCTTCCACTTTTAAAGCTGCTCTCAAAGATGTTAACAGTGATAAATGGCAAAAAGCAATGCATGAGGAGATGGACTCTTTACTCAAAAATCAAACCTGGGACTTAGTATCCCTTCTGCCAGATCGAAGACCACTTAGAAACAAGTGGGTATATCGGTTAAAAGAAGAAGGTGAAGGCAGAAAATGCTTCAAGGCCAGATTGGTGGTAAAGGGGTTTGATCAAGAAAAGGGGATAGATTTCAATGAGATCTTCTCACCGGTTGTCAAAATGACAACTATCCGAACAGTCTTGGGATTAGCAACAGCATGGGATCTTGAACTAGAACAGCTTGATGTGAAGACCGCATTCCTACATGGTGATGTAGAAGAAGAGTTATATATGGAGCAGCCTCAAGGATTCATCAAGAAAGGACAAGAGCACCTTCATTGCAAGCTAAATCGGAGTTTATATGGCCTCAAACAGGCTCCAAGACAGTGGTACATAAAATTTGAACGCTTCATGGCTGAAAACAATTTCACAAGATGTGAGTCAGACCCATGTGTGTACTTCAAGAGACTTCCTAATGGTGAATTCGTCATTCTCCTTCTTTATGTTGATGACATGTTAGTAGCTGGCACAAACAAAAGAATAGTTAATGAGTTAAAGGAGAAATTGGCAAGAAAATTTGACATGAAGGACTTAGGGGTAGCCAAGAAGATTCTTGGCATGTCGATCACACAAGACAGGAAGAAGAAGGAAATTACATTATCTCAAAAACAATACATTGATAAAGTTGTTGAGAGGTTTGGCATGGCTGATGCTAAAGTTACTCCTCTTCCTCTTGCTGGTCACTTTCGTTTAAGTTCTGAATTGTGTCCAAAAACACAAGAAGATAGGGACTTCATGGAGAAAAATCTTTATAAATCTGCAGTTGGAAGCATTATGTATGCAATGGTCTCTACTCGCCCTGACATTGCTCATGCAGTGGGAGTTGTGAGCAGATTCATGAGCAATCCCGGGAAGGCTCATTGGGAAGCAGTTAAGTGGATACTAAGGTATCTAAAAGGAACTTCAGATTATGCATTATGCTTTGGAGGAAATAAGGTTCAGCTGCAAGGTTACACTGATTCTGATCATGCCAGAGACTTGGACAAACGAAGGTCTACCACTGGATATACCTTCATGTTTGCTGGAGCTGCCATCAGTTGGGCCTCAAGGTTGCAACATTGCATTGCTCTCTCTTCAGCTGAGGCTGAATACTTGGCTCTTTCCGAAGGTGCAAGGGAAATGATTTGGCTTCAGCGATTACTTGGTGACTTGAAAGTGCATCAAAATGAGTATAAATTGTTTTGTGACAGCCGCAACGCTATCTTCATGGCTCATAATCACTCTTCACAACGTCGCTCTAAGCACGTTGACGCACATGCTCACTTTGTTCATCATGCAGTTGAAGAAGGAAAGCTGGAAGTTGTCAAGATTGATACTAAGGTCAATCCGGCAGATATATTCACCAAAGTTGTCGCCAAAGAGAAGTTCGATTGTGCAAGGACTTCTCTTGGCCTTGTGAAGAAAAGATAAGTCAGCACTTCTGCAGGGTATTGGGTGATCAGTTGCAGCATGATTGTCCTTCAGGTGGGAGTTTGTTGAGGAATGAAGGCCAACAGTCATAATACTTTATTATGACTCTTCATTTACATATTCTCGTGGAGCACTTTTTATTTGCTGCTCCTGCTCATTTGTAAAGAACAAGATTATTGAATTAATAAGATACTCTACAGTCTGGACGTAGCCACAATTTGTGGTGAACCAGGATAAATCTGGTGTATGCGTAATTGACTACTTTAAGCATCTGCTGTTTTATTTCTCGTTGCTTAATCGCTTTCAAATGTCATTATTATTATAATTTTTTGGAAATGGCTCTAATCTAAATTGATTATGTTGTAGTGCATACAATGATAGTCAATGCAACCATACTGTTGAAAGAACGTGCATTTTTCTTATTCCGTGGTTGTCGGCTTGGAGAGAACTATATCACCTAAAACTTCACTGATAGTCCTTCGATCTATCTGAGAATGCATTTCACCTCATATCAGCATATTAACTGATAAATATTAATATGTGCATTAATATTGTTTGAAGCTAAAAGATATCCCACCGCCTGTTTTATTTCAACTTTGATATTCGATTAAATTGAAATATATTTAAGTATGCAAGGGTTTTCAGGCATCGTTGAAAGAATTTTTTTTCTTTCCGAATATAGCTCGCTGGAAAATATAGATAAGTCACACCAATTTATGATTAACTATGGTGGGCACTCTGGTTCACTGACCAAACAACCATACTTGTTATCTGCGGTTTTTCTACTTTCTGCAATCAGTAACAACTGCATAATCCTCAACTTCATTTCTCGGCTAGTGCATTTATTTGTGATTACTTCACATCATTTCAGATCGACTAGAGATTGATAACATGGAAGGGAGGATCGCTTGGTCCAAGGAAAAATAATATCGATCCCTCAGCTTTAAAATCACGCTAGCAATAGTACTCTATTATTTATTATATTTCTTGTAGATTTTAATATATGTTGGTTGTCTTCCCAGGTACGTCTATCACATCCTTCTTGGCCTTGTCAAAGTGTTATTACGTTATCCAATACTACCTCCAGCTTCAGCGCCTAGTCACTCTTGCTCTCCCATAGACGTCTTTGCTGGCACAACGTCCTTATCTACCTATGTTGAATGTCGAGTGTCATTATTGAATCTAAAATTGCAGGGTGTAATTTCTGTGTGCAACATGCAGGTTTGACTTTATCAACCGAAATGAATGTCTTCATGCGCAACATACATATGTTTCAAATCCTTCGATTATCTGCCGAACAAATCCTTTGATTTTTTTTCTCGGGCTCTTAAACGATTTTGATTGATTCAAAATGGAACTTTCGCTAGGCTATTGCATCGTACCTTAGCAAAAGTTGTGGTATTCGGTTTTTCACCTGTCAATAGTATTTGCGTAAAAGTTTCCAAAAATATTTTTGAATAGATTGCGTCTGTCAGTCACATTATCTCAGAAAGTTTCCATGCGCCCTAGCTGTAGTGAAATGTAGGGTCTATGGTTCTATTGGTTATTTTGTTGGTGATGAAAACCCAAAGTAAATGTGTATGTGATAAATGATTATTTATTGCGTTTACAACAAGCCCATTTGATGCGTATTATTGCTGTTGTCATTTTCAAATCTCCATATTTAGTATCCTTGCATTCCATATCTATCTTAATGTTGTGTTTTGGGTAAGCGTCACAAAAGTTTCTTTGTTTCATATCAAATCCAATGTACAATAATAAGTGCCTATCAACTGACATGTTAGAATGTACTGGGTAGTAAGAGGCTTGCTTTTCAAAAACTTTCCAATGGATTGTGTTGTGTAAAAGTTATGAAGAGAAGAAGCGACATTATGAACATAGTTATTTATTCTCGGCTGCAGGAACTTTGATTAACTTTGGTTACAGGTATCATACATAACACCGCCATCATTCACCTTTTGACTATAGTTACTCTTGTATTTTGACACTTGTATGAAGTGTTTCTATTGACAGTTGATCTGTGTCGGTAATCTCTTGCTAAGCAATGATAGCCTTCAACCAAACCATTTTCTCCAATCCAAGGGTTAGGTGAGGGACTTTTATCTTCTACTTTGAAAGTCATTCCTAACAAATTTTATTACTAGACAAGCACTTTATATAATGAGTATGGGACAAATACAATTAACGTTCCCGCATCCAATAAGTGTAATCCTAGGATTTGACAAACTACAATGAAATTTTGGCATTCACTTGGTTGGTTGTTGACTAATTTTGACATAGATTTTTAATTTGGCACCATTATTTTATAATGTTCATTTAGAATCATGTGTTGACTAACTTTTAATGTTCCGACCATTATCTCTTTTGCAGATACTTGACATGACAGGCATAAATTTTATTGGTGTGATAATGTTGGATGCTTTATTGTTCCCTCACATATAATATTTCATTTGAGATAACTTTATACTGTTTGAAGGGAGGGTTTGCATAATGAATCGATGGCATTGGAATCGAAGAGCCACAAACAGATTTAAGTTGGTGAATTGGACATTGAAATTGAGTTTATAATTTTTTAATGTTTATTGTAATAGCTTGAAGCATTCATTTCCCGCTTTCATTTTCTGTTTTAGGACAACTCATTTCGATTTGGGTTTAAAATCAATCATTGATCTTTTACAAGTTGGATTAAAATTGAACCATAGAAACAGACTAAATTTCAATTTGGGTTATAAAATTTGACAAACAACTCTCACACTTTGATTTTACGGTTTTACAAAAGAACTCTAATTTTTCCTTTGGAAATTAAAATGAACATGTGCATTTGGTATTTTTTTAATCTTTTTCACAAAGTAATATTATTGAAAGGATGTATGTGCTTGTCTCACGCCTCACGATGATCTTGAGAATCAAAAGTCCTTTTGTGATATTAAGTTGTCAAAAATATTTCCTCCACATTTCGATTTGGGTTTAAAATTGAACAAAACATCTTGCGAGTGTGAATAAGACTATGGCATGTGTTCTCCCTTTGTATTTAAATGAAGGTTGATCGAACTACGAATATGTTTTCTCACTTTTTGTATCTTAGAGGGCATGCTTTGTGGGAAAAAGTACTCACCCAAGGAAATGACCCAACCGGTAACACAGTAAAGTCAAGTGTATTTCCAAGTGGGATATAAAAGTGGCTACTGGAACAAAGGTTAGTATCACGTGGTTGGTCCCGACGAGAAGGGCATAAATGGTCTCTCACCACATGGGTCAATCGCCACAGATGGAAAGTCTGAATTAAAACCCCTTATTTAGCAAAAGCCAAAAATTATTTCTATTTGTTGGTGCAAAAGGTCATGTCCTTTGAAGCCGCCCCACATATACATGCAATTCTATTGTAGAGATGAAAAGTATTTCATGGGAGATTCATGGGTATTGATGCTTGGTTGAACCAAGAAGTGTGTGTCATGGAGGGGAGTCAGTGTGGTCAAGCATCTAATCATCTGCACTGAATATGCGTAACTGGATTTATCCAAGTGGGAACCTAATGAATATTGACTTTTTAGCCTAGGATTGTGCATGCTCTTGGAATCAAAAAACACTTTGCTTGAGTCTCAAAACATTTGAAAAAAAATATTCACAAAATCTTGAAAATTTCAAACCCTTGAGGGAAGCAGATACCTTTGAAAAATTCAAGTTCTCTTGCTTGCCTAGGGATTTCATCCTTAGAGGTTTCTAAGTACTTGGGTTTAATCATCATTTGTTTTCACTAAAGTCAACTTAGGGAACTATGTTCTTGAAAGCTTGATTTTCACATAATGGACCTTGTGGGATGAAAAGAAAGTAGGACATTAGACATTTAGTTTGAAACATAATCAAGAAAGTGTTTGTGGTAAAAGGAACCAAATCTAAGCAAGATAAAAGATCAATTGAACCTCACATATGTGCTTGGTATCTTCTGGTCATATGGTTTTCCATGCAAACATTGGTCTTTCGGTCTGATTTAATTTTAGGGGAAGACATGTTCTTCAATATCTTGGTCTAGTAAACAAGTCCTCTTAGGTTCATCTAGGATCAACTCAAACACTTCACCCATCTCAAACATCAATCCAATCACACCTCACCAAAAAACTCTTCAAAAATTTGAAAACATCACTTATGCTAAAATTTTAGGAAAAATCAATACATGATCACCTTGTTTGACTTAATACACTTAGTCAAATTATCAATCCTCTTGAGTGAATTTACCTCTAGGGTAACACAGCTTCCTAAGGTTTACAAGTTCAAAATCGCCTTGTTTGGCTTAAGACACCTAGCCAAATTATCCTTTTTCATATGAGTTTACTCCAGGATAACACAACTTCCTAGCGGTTACAAGTTCATTATCATCTTGTTTAACCTAACACACTTAGTGAAATTATCCAATCCATTATTTATCACCTTGTTTGACTTAACACACTTAGTCAAACTATCACTAATCAAAATAAAATAAAATCAAGTCCTAAAGTCTAGCATTGATCCAAAGTTCCTAAAATTTTAAACACCCATATCATTCACCCCTTTCATCCTTCATCTCATCATTGGTCCTAAACCCCTTACAGGTCAACAAGGTCAAAACACAAGAGGAACATGGAATTTAAACTTGACTCATACATCATGAGTAATCCAAGTCAACCAAACTATCCAAGTCTCGCAATGTCGATTGATTATCAAAAATCACATTTGTACAATCCGTACATGGGATCATTACCTCCTACAAACATCAATGGTACAATGAATGTGAGTATGCCCAATCTAAATGTTGGATCACCTTTCCCAATGATAGATGATAAAATTCTAAACCTATAAATCTATCGATTGAACAGTCAATGCATGAGTTTTCCAAACAACATTATCCCACCAAATCCATACAAGCCAAATCCTATCTTACCAAACATGAGCATTTCAAATTCAAACTTGGTGAAATTTGGGATAGATATGTTTACAAATCATACAAATGTTGTTCAAATTCCAAGAAATATGTTAACAACTCAAGGTATTGATCCCAGTCAAGGTAACACCATACAAAATCAAAGCTACCTAAATCAAGGCAATATGATTCCCAACCAAAACAATGTTCAAAGTCAACCTATAATGCCACATCTAAACATCACATTGAATCAGAGCATTATCTAGAATCAACTTGTGCACAATCCCAAGAAAACACCACAAGGATGCATTCCAAATCTGCTTTCTAAACAACCAAGTCAACCATATCAAGAATTTCAAGGTAAAATATTGTGAAATAAAATTGCTACTCTCAAAAATCTCATCGATTCATATCACCAAGAGACATCTCCACACCAAAATCAATACACTCTTCCATTGATTGAACTATGTCAGCAAAGCATTGAGCTATCTCCACAACCACATTAGGAACAATAAATCCAAAGTCAAGAAATTGGATATCAGGATCAACAACATCAACAACAAACTCAACCACCACATCTCAAAGATCAATCACCACATCTCAAAAATCAATTGCCACAAGTTCAATTTAAAGTGTGAATCTCACAAGGTAACAAACGAAAAATACACACCACTTGGGGAACCAATCGAATCGATCGTGCAATTGTCGATATAAGAAAATATCATTGAAATCCTCATTTATGTGAATTATCAAGAGCCCATGGTGAAACTACCAAGGTACAATGAGAAATGCTTTTGTGATTTTCACAAAACAAAGGGAAACACAACATCAAATTGTATTCAACTCAAAAATATCATCCAAGATTTGATTGATCAAAGGTGAATGACTATTGGGGACAATAATTAGAGTTCGACCACTAGAAATAGCATTCAAAAACTCCCCACCACAATTGTTGAGAACAATGATCAAGATCTATCCATTAATGAGCACATTGAAGATTTTTCCACCTCAACCAATGATCAAATCAACACACACCAAGAGCCACTGTTCAATCATGATCAAAACTCACCAACGATGCCCAAAAATAATCCAATCCAAGAAACATTAACATCATTTGATCCTATGGTTGAAAAAATTGACAATATCTCCACCATAACTACTGAAGACAATGATCAAAATCAATCCATCAATGAGCACTGTGAAGATATATCTACCCCATCCAGTGATCAAATCAACATTCATCAAGAGCCACGCTTTAGCAATTTATTTCAAGATGTGTTAACATTATTTGATCCTATTGACATAATCCATGATCTATCGACCAATGATCATATTGAAAATGTCTCTACATCACCTTAAGAGTTAGAGGAAATATCTCAAGAATTTATTCCAAAGCATGATCAACATCTATCACCAAGGTCTAGCAATGGTCTTTCCCAAGACATATTGACATCGCTCGACCTCATGATTATGTATAATGAAGGAATATTCAAAGATCAAAAGGATATTGAGCCACTACCCATGCCTAAGGACGATGTCCAAGAGCACACTATAAGAAATCCATCATTTGAAATTGACCCATGTCAATAACTTATTCCAAAACATGTCGAAAGCAATTCCAAAATTAGTCAAGATCAAGAATTCATGTCTCCGAGATATTACAATGATCTAATGGGCACTCTTCTATTTATACAAGATGTCACAAATGATAACCATATCCATATAACACATACCCATCCATCTACCCATGAGATCCTTTTTTTGGATGGACATGTAGATGATCTTCATTCAAAACAAGAGTCTCCTACTCTAAACATTTGTACACATGACAAAGATATGGAAAAATCTAAAGACATATCAGAAATAGATCATGAAGAAGGCTCCTAAAGAAGTGATGAATCAGAAACACCTTGTGAAGGAATATAAAAATGGATCATGAGGAGAACTTTAATATGGACAGTGAATCATCAGTGCCTCTTGGAGAAGCATTAAAACCTGATATTTCACATGATCAAGCCAAAGATATCAATCAATAATGCATCCCACATATGGAGAATCTGATCACTTATACACTTGGATCACTCACCCTTTTAAGGGAAAATTATCTTATCAAGGAATATAAGCTATTAACTTTGAAGATATGCGACAGAGCAGAGAAGGATTCACACCTTGTTTCCAAGGTAAATCATATCCTATTGCAAATAAAAAATTTCAGCAGATGAATTATCAAGGCATAGGATTAGGCCTACATGAACAAGGTATCCTGGAACCAATGTAGATTGTTGGAAATCCTAAGCATCAAGGCCTTGGTTATTTGCAAATCAAGGGAATAAACATATCATTGATACTTCCACAAAAGTTGGAGGAACTTTGTCACAAGAAATCGTCAACATAGGGAGCACGAAGGATCCTTATGATGAAACCAATGCCAATACTATGACCCGCCACATAATGAATATTCATCCACCCACTAGCCCATCCGTGAATTGGGACCAACATAAAAAGAAAGATTTGAATCAAAGAACAAAGAATGCTATCAAAGAAAAAGAAGTAGTGAAGCATGAAGGACAAATCAAATACAAGTGGGTACCAAAGAATACAAAGAATGATTACCCCTATCAAACTCCATTAGTCAAAGAAACTATGGGGAAAAATCAAAAAGGGAAAAGTATCCATCAAAGATGTACACAAAGGAAAGATAAGGTTTCTCAAGTGACATACAAGGTATATCAAGTAGTTGGTCCTAATTCCATGCACACTTTCATATCCATCCATCATTGTTCATCTTCCCAAGTTTGGAAAGTCAAAGGTTCCAAATTGTCAACCAGTCCATCTTTTATTCCTAAAAACACTCCATCCACGCCTCCACACATGATATCCTATTCTCACATTGACCATGTGTTGGAAATGACCCTTCATCATAAGGGTTCAAAAGACACTCTATCACGATGTGTGCATAAAGACAAAGTTAACTCTGATATCAGCAAACAGATTAAAAATCTTGAAAGTTGCATTCAAGTGCATGTATCTTGGAAAAGAAACTTCATGAAGCAGGATATCAATGGCACATTATGACAAAAGCATATTCATCGATACCACTAGGTGGTTCAACATAAGCTTAAAATATTTCAACAAAAAAATACAAAAAATCAAAATATCCAAAAATCCAAAAAAAATCAAAAAAAGGATTGAAAACAATAAAAAAAAAATCATCCTCTGACGAAAACCACTTTGGTGGCCCTTTGGATAGGTACCATGATGAAAACCTGGCAAACACACATCATGTGTAGAATCGAGCGTCTATGTGCACCATTCCCGAAGGAAGCATCTTATCACATCTATAATAAAGCCAACATTCCCTCCATCTTATCCATAATAAATCCATTAGTCCACAAACCACTTATCCAACCCACTACCAGCTATTTACCTTATCTTGATCTTGATAAAAATTTAGGTACACGCTTTACACTTGCTTGTGGTAAACATCTTGACATGGGTCATTTTTATTGATCCTATCTTACCCAAAAGCACTATCCAAATGAAAATCCTTTGTGCAAACACCTTATCTTATCACAAGATAATGCTTTTCCATTCATCCATACACCTATTGATGTGTCCGCCTATTACATTCCTTGCATTGCTAGACACTAGGGGCAGATATTTACATCTCGCTTCGGGAATAAATCTTGATCTATATACTCCAACTTATATGGTGATCCAAACATTTGCGAACGTGAAATCAAATTGGTCAAGGAATTTGTGAATCAAAAATCCAAATCACTAGCCCATGGCATGTTTTGACAAGAAGATGTTCCTTATATAGATTTATCCTTCATCGAACATCAATCTGAACAATCAATATTAATTGCATCTAATGTGTACTTCAATGTCACATCAAATCATCAAAAAAAAATTGTTCTAAATCAAGCTTCATCAATCTTGATCAATCAAAATCCAATTAATCCACTGAGATATCCTTCCCAATCATTGTGTTGTTGAGCATTATCCTTGCATTGTTGTGTATCCTCAACAATGTTATCATCATCAATCCATCAATCTGAACAATCAAACCTAGCTTGGGTTTCAACAAAATATCAAACAAAGCACTGATATCATCACATATCCATATCCAAATCATCAAAATCATGTGAGAATACAAATCATCCAAATCATTCAAAATCTAAAACATTTCAAAAAGTCAAAAAACATCAAAATATTGTCAGTCGAACTATGTTGTCTCAGAGATTTAACATAGGAAAGGTTGATCTTGGATCATCTCCCAAGACATTTTAGGTCAGTACTTTAGGCATCCATCGCTATGGAAATATTTTTTCCCCTCTATTTAACATTTTCGGTCAATCATTTAGGCATTCATTGTAATGGCATTTCGTTTGCCCCTCTATTTCACATTTTAGGTCAATCCTTTAGGCATCTGTCAATGGAAATCCATTTTCCCATCTATTTCACATTTTAGGTCAATCCTTTAGGCATCCGTCACAATGGAAATCCATTTTCCCATCTATTTCAAATTTTAGGTCAGTCCTTTAGGCATCTGTCACAATGGAAATCTATTTTCCCATCTATTTCACATTTTAGGTGAGTCCTTTAGGCGTCCGTCGCAGTGGCAATCTGTTTGACCATCTATGTCATCAACAGTGAAGTAAATTGTCATCTGAACTACATTGTCTCTAAGCTTAAACGTAGGTAAGGCTAATCCTTGATCAGCCCCCGAGACATAGAATCCAAAAACATTCATAAAATCCTAGAAAACCAAAAAAATCAGAAAATGTCATAAAAAACCCAAAAAAATTGGAAAACATCATAAAATCAAAACAACATCAAAAGATTTCAAAAAACACCAAAAACATCCAAACATTTGGAAAACCCATAATGGTGCACCCATTTCATCCCGCTTTCACCCGTGATAATCACCGCTCATAATAAATCAATCATCATCTTCATCCTTTGGTGAGGCGATCAGAAGCAAGTCTAGCAGGTTCAAAAAAAGGAACACCTAAACGTCAAAGTCTAAAGTCTCGGTCAGTAAGTGAACAATTTGGTCAACTCTTGGTATTAATATCTTATCATCCAATCAAAATCATATTAACACCTGATCACAACATGTCTGAGGAATGTGACCTTCTGGTGATGGACATCAGCATCAAGTATCACCTTAGTTTAGCCTTGGCTAGCGGTACGAAGAACATTAGATTGTTTGTTTACTTTATCTTGGTCTTTTTGACTTATCTTATTTTGCATTCATTCCAAGGACCTCTCAATGATGCCTAACAAAAATAGGTTTAGAGAGAAAGGAATGGGGCAATGATCATTATCTTTTTGTCTGTTGTGCTTGTTAGAAATTCTTATAATATAACTTGGTGAATACTTGATTTGTTACGTCCATTCTAGCAAGGTTTTTGTATGTCACGTGTGAACAAGAGCACTCCTATCTGATTGTTGAGTCATAGTCCATCACACTAGCCACAACACCATCCTAGTTCTTTATATCTTGATGCATCACACCTATGTGTCTTATCAAACAAAAGGAAAGTTATGCTATTTATCTCTCCCATCCCTAGATAAGAAATACATCATCATCATTCATCATCATATCTAATAACTTCTCAACGACTAATGGACTTGTTGGACTTCTGCATCTTCTTGGATTCAAGGGTTGATTCCTCTCATTCTTCTATCCTCTTTCATTCTAACATAATGCATCCATCCTACATCCACACTCTCATTCTACATAATCATGTCATATCATCATAGGACAACATCATCCATCTTATCCATCTCACATGCATTACATAATAATTTAAGTTGTTTAGGATAATATAGATTTTTATTCTAAGCATCTTAAAAATATCTCATTTACATCATTATTGTCATATAGATCTATCGGTATAACCATCCATACATCCATTTTGAACCTCTTTGTTGTGAGATCGACCTCAAATTGACTCTTTTCACTTGATCTCTCAAGGGGGCAATTTACTAATGTACTTATTTCCACTAGGGCATACGAAAAAAGTAGATTTTTTTAAAATTTTGACGTCGATGACATCATTATTTAAACTAATGCAAAAAGTATATTGCTTCAAAGAGGGGAAAAATGTAGACATCCAAAATTAACATCATATTTAATCATATTCTCCCATCAATTAAATAAATTAGGTTTATTTAATTAATCTCCTTATGTCAGTCATTTCAATTAAATAAATTCATCTTTAATACTAACATCATCCCCTTTAGATAAATAAATCAAAATATTTATTTAACAATGTCTAAAATTATTTCCATATCCTTTTGATTTATTTTAACTCATAAATCTAAATCAAATACGTCACATTTCCTAATCCTCTCTTAAGTTAACTAAATCATGACTAATGTTAATCTAAACTCATGTCACATCCTCTAGCTTTTCCCACTTGAATAATAAATCAATTTATTTGATTTATTATTTCTTCCAATTACTTTCAAAAGGGCATGAAGATGGAATATTCTTCCAATTTGAATCTCCCTCTCAAAAGACTTGTCCTCCAACTTGGAATTTATGAGCTCTTACATGTCTCTTACATGTCTCTTACACAAGTCAACTTGGCATTAACTCTCTTCTTACATCCCCCCTAAACATTCCATTTCATCAAAATTCAAATTTCAAATTGGCACATTGACCAAAATGTGCACAACCCTCATCCTCTCACATCTTGACAAGTGGCATATTGTCATTGGCTCATGAACGATCCCACATTAATCCAGATCCCTCAATTTTCCAACCTTGAATCTAGAAAAACAAAGCATTTCTACAACACAACACTATGATCCAGCTTGATGCATAATCTCTTGCATTTTGAGCATCATCATCTTGGAATCTTTTGCTTATCAGGGATTGGGAAAAGGGCTCTCTTTTCACATCAAGGAGCACCAATCCCCCTATGGGATTAAGGTTTGATTCATTTTAGATAAGTTTCCATGCTGGTAAGCCTTCTTTGTATGTTTTTGTTATCATGCTTTCCTATCTTAAATGTGATCAAGGATTTCATAGGGATCTTGATTATTTCTTTTGGTAATTGGGCTAATGCTTTTTTGTGTTGATCATGTAAGTGAAGGAAAAAATATGGTTCACAGATACATACATCCATAGTTCATAAATAAAATTACATCATATCATATGTATCAAAATATAACTATCATGGTACAAATCAAGGTCTATATATATCAATCAAAATAGTACAATTCCCATAGGGCTATCAAAAATGAATCCCATGCATCTCAAAGAGAATAATGCCAATAAAAAATGCAGCGGTAGCTAGCCTTGGTGACTGCTCCTCTCACAGGCTTGTCTCTCTAGCTGCTCCTCAACCTATCTCATCCTAGTCTTTTGTGAGTACTCTGACAACTAGGTTGCTGCGAGTAGACCTTGTCGATAATGAAGCATATAATACTCAACCTCTCATACAGCCTTGCAGTACATCCACACTGAGACCGTCCTACCATGTGACGCAACATCCATACTCTCCAACTGTTGTCTATGACCCAACTCCTCTGATAGCTATATCTCAGAGGCCTATCTCTATTGCTTCTCATTATCTCTCTCTATGGTAAGGGCTTAGACCAACTATTTGGCCTGGTCCCTCTTAGCTATGAGTTCTTGTACCTATGCCTGGAGCCCCTATATCTACCCCTAGAACTATTGTATCTAGGCATCTTGGGCATCTGGTTGTGGTGGTTACTGTGGTTATTGTGGCTGTTGTGATTGTTGGTCTCTCTATTGGTCTCTAGGCGGTGGCTATTGCTCTCCCATACCTGGCTAGTGAGGAGGTGGTCCTCATCCTCCTCCCTGTCCCCCTACTCCAACATGTCCCCCTCGTCCCCAACTTGGTTTATTGCCCTGAGGTCTCCACCGCAGGGGTGCTGCCCCTGGAACTGTCAATCTAAGTGGGGGCCTAAACCACTTATCATAGTTACGTGTAGTGCCTAGAATTTTTTGTCCCTATGCATAAGACCATGGTCTGGCCACTAGCTACCTGAAGTTGTTCACTACCTCTATTGTGGGGATCCTCCAACCCCATTTGGTCCCTCTAGTAGACCAAACAAAAATGGCCATGTCCTGATCATCTCACATGTCCTAGACATCTCTGAACTGTCTGGCTACCCTATCTGATAGGTAGCACTCTATCATCATATGATCACGGCCCTACATCATCCTATCCTATTGGGAAAAGAAATGTTGTTACACATCATCATACGAGGCTAGCACCTACAGCTTAGGCCTTTAGGTGAACACTCTCATCTCATCCAGAACTCTCCTCTAGTGAGGGAGACCCACCCACCCAATATGCCTCAAAGTGATACCACCTCAGTACTTCCAAACTGCTAGTTTGTCAAGCTCCACATCAATAATTATAGCAAATAGGCTAGAGCACGACAATGTGCTCCTAGGCCCAGATGTGTAATAATGTGACCCCTGTGCCAATCCCTCGACTATCATAATAGGAAAACTCATGTAAATCATGATAAAGTGAGGCCAGTATCACTGGTCCCCACACAAATGAAGTCCTCCTAAAGAGCATCTGCTCCCAAGCCAGTCCTCATCTTGGGCTAAAATATATTGGCCTCATAGATCTGGGGCTACCAATCCTGAAATAATAGCAGCCATAATCAGCCAGAAAGTAGACACTCGACCTCTATAATAATTAAGGTCAATATACCCCTGAGTGAAAACAATCTCATCAATCCACATGATCTCAAATCACGCATCGGTGCCAACATCCATATCATATATAACTCATTCATCATAAATCGACAACCAAAATATCCGCCACACATCCTCTAGTGTGACAGTAGCCTTTCCAATGGGAAGATGAAATGAGGATGTCTCACTATGCCACCTCTCATCCAATGCAGTCATCAAGGCCAAGTGGGTCCTCACAATCGACACATGACTGATGTACCAAAGGCTAATCGCCCAAAGGTGCTCCTGAAGCAACTCTTGCAACTTCCAGTTAATCTATTGAGCACCAAGGGTCAATGCTCACATGAATGTATAGGGTCTCTATTATCCTAGACCCATAAAGCCATGATGTCAAGTTTCGAAAAAGATGGGATCCTATTAGGAGTTTTCATCACTAAAACCGCATATGCATCATTTTTTGAAAAGGCGTCACTCTTTGTAAACTCCAAACAGTGATGTTGGAACCTAAAATGCAAAACAAGATCGTCGCATCGCAATTTGCAACCATGACCTTGTTTGATCTGAAACCCTAATTACCTAATTGACACACGATGTCATGATTTGCAAGGGCGTTGCCCTTTGGAGTTTGGAGCCTTAGGACCTAATTGTGAAACAATGTCACAATAAGCAGTGGCAACATCATTTGACCCTTAGTGTCACCAAATAAGCACCTTTAGCATCGCTATATAGCGACACTGAAGGTTTTGACCTTTTGGACCATAATAAATGCACCTAAAAGATGAAATAAAAATTTGGATAAGGATCACATACCACTAGTCTTGCTCTTGGAGGTCTCTGGAAAACTCAAACTCGCTCAGAACTATGTCAGGGAAGCACTCTTTGCGCCATCATGTAGGATGGTCAAAGCTCAAAATG
This sequence comes from Sequoiadendron giganteum, assembly GCA_007115665.2. NCBI lineage: Eukaryota > Viridiplantae > Streptophyta > Pinopsida > Cupressales > Cupressaceae > Sequoiadendron > Sequoiadendron giganteum. The sequence continues at coordinate 221,194,118 of CM021104.1, forward strand.
TTGTAAATCTGAGAGTGTGAATGTGCAAATGAATGGAAAGTGACCCCTAGAGGGCTATTTAAGCATGAAAAGTTTGGGTTTTTTTTCCCCGTTTTGGCTGTCAAAGCTAGGGTTTTGCACCCACGATCTCGTTTTTTTCCATTTGAAGGTTGTTTCAGGTCTTTTTCTCGCGTTTTGGCTTATTTTTGACATTCTAGAGCATTTTTGGACCCTTCGGGTAGTTTGCCATTCTTTTTTTTTGAGATCTCCCCCCAAAATCCAAATTTTTGTCTGATCTCTTGAGGGGCAGTATACCAACATGTTTCTCATCGTTGAGGCAATAGTGGGCCACCCAAAAAAAAAAGATTTTTTTTTAAATTTTAATCCTAACAAGGTTATTCTTTAAACCAACATAGCAGGCACATTGCTTCAAAGAGGAGAAAAATATAAGCATTTAAATTATCCTGATTGATGTCGTACACTCGATCATGATCCACTAACACCATTTCTCCCTAAATCACTTCTTTACTAACCAGTTAATTAAATAATTCTTATTTAATTAATTCATCATAATTTCTCTTTTAATTAAATAAACCATCTTATTTGATTAAATCATTATCCTCTTTTCATTAAGTGAATCATTTTATTTAAATAACCCTAATATTCCTCTTTGATTATATAAATCAATTTAATTTAATCCTAATGTTCCTCTTTTAATTGAATAATTCATTTCATTTGGTTAGATTATATTCCCTTTTTTATTTAATAAATTACCCCTTATTTGATTAAATCTAACATCACCCTCTTTAATTAAATAAATCAAATTTTATTTAATTAAATATAATCTCTTAAATTCCTCTCATTTTGATTTAAATAAATCCAAAATCTAAGACAAAATGTCAAATAAAACTAATCCTTGTCCAAGTTAATTAAATCCTAATTAACTCTAACTGTAATCCATCAAATCCTTTATATTTTGCAACTTGCACAAGTAAATCAATTTAATTGATTTATAAAATCTCCTATTTTCATTCAAAAAGGCATCTTGTTGGAATATTCTTCCAATTTAAAAACTTCCTCCAAAAGGATTTGTCCTCCAACATGGCATTAACTCCTCTTACAAGTCCTTTTTCTTGAGCCAAGTGGTATTAACTCTTCTTTCACATCTTCCTCCACAAGCAATCTCTTAAATTTCAAATTTCCAACTAATTGCATTTATTTGCACATTCACCAAAATGTGCTCATTCCTCCTCCACTAGCATGTTGACAAGTGGCACCTTGCCATTGGGTCATGTTTAGTCCCATATTCATCCCATTTTCTCATTTCTCCATCATTCTCTCTTAGAAATAGAGGTCTTCTCTATTGATTTTGGATCCATAATATTAGGCATTTTTTTGCACATCTTTAGCAAAAGGCATTTATGCGATTTCATCCATTTTCATCCAAGTTTTTATAGCATTTTATCAATCTTAGCTAGGTTATGGCCAAATTTTTATCAAGAGCACAATCATCAACAATCTTCATCAAAATCTTAGCAAGGAATCGGGAAAGGGCTATTTTCCACATCAAAATAACACCAATTCCCCCATGGGATGCTAGGTTTGAATGTTCTTGAGTAAGATTTAATAGCTTTATCTGGTTTTACTTCACTTCATTTCTTGTTCTTGGAATTTAGATGAATTGCATGGGGAATGATTGTTGTAGATTCGTTTAATGACTAACCTTGTGCTATTTGATGATGTTTGAACAGGTCTAGAGCAATCATCCATAGTATGAAATGTGAAATAATCAAGTAAGATGTCTCCATCTTGAGCATAAGAACTATAACTTTCTCCACATGAATGAGAATCCATCCAAGAATAGTCATCAACATGGTATTTCTTCATAACACACCAAAAATAAACAAAAAATTATGTCCACAAATATGAAGACCTTGCTATGCTTTCTTATGAGCAATCCCATATTATATTCTAGCTACTGTATTTCAAATCCATCATTATCACAAGAATCTATGGTGTTTTAACTTATTCATTGTTAAGATATACCATAACTTTTATTTTCTAGCAGCTTGTGGAACTTCTCAAGAAAAGAAAGCCATTGTCCATCATCGTCATCATCTTTAAGTAAAATCATCTCCAGTTTTTATTTTATTTGAGATAAAACATTTCTTATAGTAACATGAGATGACAATTCTATATATTGTCGAAGATACTATCTAGAATGTCATCTTCCTATATCAAAATTACCATTCCTTTCTATATGATGTGTGCACTTGGAGATAGTGTGCACTGAGAGAACTATCTCCATTTTTTACTTTATGTGAGATAAAACATCTCTTATAGTAACATGAGATGTGGGAGATACTATCTAGAAAGTCATCTTTTTATATCAAAATTATCATTCTTTTCTATCATGACTAAAGGTTAGATATTACAAGTTTCAGGGTCAAACAATATTTAATGACTATTTATGTTGGATATATGAATTATATATAACAATATTTAGGGCTATAAAAAAACTCTATGATCATTTATGTTGAATATACATTGTATGTTAAATAAAAACATGATATACTTATAACAATTAATAGTATTTAGGTATTGAGATTATTGAGGCTGTTTATTAATTGCATTTTAAATCAGAAAATGTTTTTCTTTGTTGATGTCGATTGCTTGATGAATCATACCCCACCCCTTATACAGCCTCAATGAAGGTGCTACTCAATTCCATATAACCACTGTACACAATGATAAAATTAACCAATACAACTATTGACATCTCTTCCCTACTCCCCCAAAGTACGAGGATTACACTATGTAGTTCATTGCTTCGCTAAAATATGATTGTTTGCCAGCAGAAACCAATCATATGGGCAGAGGGGAAAAAATAAAAGGAAACATAGTAGGAAACGATGAATTGCAATAACGAAAAACAAAGTTCTCGTCTCCAGGCCAACACACAACATAAAAATCTAATCAAATCTTGTATGGACAATCTGTTTCGGCATTGAAACTTTCGAAAAAAACGCCGCTTAAAAACAAGAGTAAACAGTAGCAGGCCTCGCAAACCGAAAACGACCTGCACTGGCGACATTTTCCTGCAACGAAGGAAACACTGTTCCAATCTTTATCTTGACGTTACAAACAACGAGAGTAACGCTATTGAAACCCACTTTTTCTCTACAAATACAACACAAACTCATTCAGCTATACACGTAAACATTTGTTCTGGATAACTACATTTGATTGTAAAATCATGAAGAAAACTAATGTTTTGAAATACATAGGAGTATTGTTTGTATGCCTCTTGTTTCTAGAGCCTACGGTGGGTAGTCATTTTACCGTGTGGTCAGGGTCTGGGTGTACTACCCAGGCATTCCGTTACAGTGATTGTGGGTGTTCCAACTTTTCTTTCCAGGAAGGTTTTGAATTTGTATATGAAGGACAAGCCGCCGCTGTTTATAGTTCTGCTAACTGTCTGGGCCAAGCAGATGCTCAGTTTGTTAACAATGCAGGCGGCTGCTACGGTATTCCCTGGTATAGCGTCTTCATTCTGTGCTGATACTGAATGCTCAATCCATTATGTTGGTAATTAATTTCTCCCGTCTCAGTCAAAGATCATTAATGTCAGAAGCTTCTTCCATCTGCAATAGCATTTAATACAGAAACTCCATCCACTGGCCTTCACCTACCTTCAGACTATTTTCCTGAGCATGTGTTTTGAATGTGCTGGGTTTCTAGATTGTTCTCAGACCTCTTTAAATAGACGCAACATGTAATGAGTTTCTTATCAAGCAATTAAAATTGCTTTGATCATAAATAATGGAATAAATGCTGTAGCATTCCTATTGTGACCATTCTTGTGTTTAAGCATTTTGTGTGTGATTCTATATTGTGTTTGTGCATATTTTGCGTCCACACTTCCTTCACATTATACAAGCTTAACCACCATGCCTATCCAACGATGACTCTAGAATGAGTATACAAAGCGTTTTCTGTGTCTTTGTTTGTGTCTATTGTCGGAGGAGGTGAGTTAGATTTATATCTGGTATAATTTTTTTACTTTAGTAAGATTTGTATCTCATCTTTAAGATTGAGATTCATCTTTAGAGTTGAATTCAGTAGGATTTGGATCTGGCCTTTGTAACTGTGGAAAATTTATCCGGCCTTTAATATAGTATGCATCTGAACTTTATAATCGGAGGTTTATTCTTCTATATATACATCAAATCTGCCATTTATAGTTAAGATGCATAAAATTTGGCATTTATAATGAAGGCTATTTTGGGTTATATATAAAATTTAATATTTAAATGAAAATTTGTATTTAAGTGTAATAAGTAATTGTAATTTATATTTTTTATAAATAAGTGTCTAGATTATCATTTATAAAATAATATTACATACATTCACAAAAAAGAATTCGTAATCTTTAATATAGTATGTATTTGACCTTTACAATTTAAGGTTTCAAATAAATTATTTATAATTAAGATACATTAAATTTGACACAGTGGTTTCTTCTTACTTCTATAAACATCAAACAAATCATTTATAATTAAGATACATTAAATTTGACCACAGTTTTTCAATTAGAGAGAATAGATTTTCACAATCCATGAAGATTATTGCTGAGTGTTTCTGGTTTAGATTCTGTAGTATATTTTTACATAACATTTCGAATCACACTCCATGATTCATCATCAGAATAAAGACAACAAAAGGAAATTAAAAAAATAAAATTTTATGTGATAGTTTTTAGTTGAATTTAAATGTACTTTAACATCTAATATTTAAATTAAAATTTGTATGTGAATAGTTTTTAGTTAAATTTATTTATGAACTAGTAATTTATTTATAAAATTAAGTATTTACATTTTATAGTTGGAATTATATTTTCTCTTCAACTAATTTACAATATAAATTTTAATAATAAAAACTATTTTATAGTTAAACTGATATAAATATTATTTTTAAATAAAATATATATTTTTAATTTTTATAATTTAGAGGTCTCTTTTTAAGTTAAATTAAATAAGATTACAACCTTTATTATTGAGGTGCATTTTTCATTTCAAAAATATTCAAATTCTATATATTTAAGTAAGAAAATTATCCATCTTCATATATTTTCATATTGACACTTTATATTAAATTTTGATACAATAATAATACAATTTTGATGGTGTTGATGTAGCATTTAAGTTAATAAATTTATACATGAATTTAACTTGAAATTAAAATCCAAATTAGTGAGGTAGGGCTCAAGCCCTATTAGTCAAGTTAATTTGAGATTAAATAATTATTTGTATATTCCTTCACTTGTTATAGAAACATTTCCTTATTTGTAACATTGATCATTCTTCAAAATTTTTTGTTGGAATAATCATCAACATCTCCCTTCAGATTCAGGATATGGACTAATTGCCTCCCACAAATCCGCTTATCTTTGGCATTTGTATTGGGTGTTAACAAGTTAATCTTTTGGTGCAATGACAAATATGTTCCAACAAATGATATCAAAGTTGGGTCATGGGTTTGAATCCCCTCGAGTGATGATGAGGGGGGATTGTTAAACTAATCATCAATGTTTCCATTCATTTTTCAGACATGCACTAACCACCTCCTGTGGATCCACTTATCTCTGGTGTTTGTATTGGGCATTAATAGATCGATCATTTTGTGTAATGGAAAATGTATTCCAACAATTTGAACCAAATGTTTGGCCTTTTTTTTCAATAACTATGAGGCCCAACATCTGGATGTAGATTCAAATGTTTATTCCTAGTAATTTTTTCATATCTTCAAGAAACTTATATTATGCAATTTTTTTTCTTTAGACTATTTATCTTGAGTTCTAGTTAGAAACTTTCCATATATACATTTGTACATAGTTCATATTGATAATAGTTTGATGATGACATGCATATGCTTAGTTTTAGATGACCTTCTTTACAATGTGATGTGTGATTTCATTTTAAGACTTAGAGAATTAACATGTTTACATGTTGGATAATCTACATTACCTAGCTTATGCATATTTTAATAGTTGAATGCAATTTTTTTATTAACGAAAATCTACCTTGAGATGCTAGTGTGGAATGATGTATGTTATGATATACATGCTTATGTTACTTTGTCTTGGATATGAAATTATCATTATAGACTAAGGCTTGAGATTGAAAATATAAATATTCTTGACCAATGGGATCAAGGAGATAACATGGTTTCTTACTGTATTAAGCTAGTTAAGCCAACCTAGCCTATTTGGATAGGTTAAGATCTTTTGTTTTCTTTATTTTTTGTGATCTAGAAATTATTTTGCAATGTAAATATATCCTTGTAGTCATGAAATATGATGTACATTGTAAATTCCTTGTGTATGTAATTTTGGTTTAGATAAATGGGAATATAAAATTTACATTTCTAGTATGGAGTGAATGCTTATTCAAAATTTAGGTGAGTTTAATTTGTCATTTTAATGTATTTTATAAGGTCCTAGATCATAGTTATATGGGATAGGACTCATTTTGAATTCATAAAGTTAGTCTTTAATAAATTTTAAACCCTTTTTTACCACCAATTTCAAATGTGACAATTTTTTATCATGTGGTCAAATTTGGAAGTGAACCATGAATAAGTAGGGTACATGGAGTGATTCTTAGAAGAGAATCCATTCCACTACCCATGCTCACATATTTGAGAGATCAAATTGAAAAAGATGTGATCCCATGGGGATTTCTCACACATATGTGTGAAAAATAAATAGGGTTTGTAGGAGATCCTTTTGTGATGGTGACAAGTGACACCTATACAATTGAGGATGGGAAGTTAGATAGTTCTACATAATTCTTAAATTTTATGAGAACATGAAATTTTGGCCATTCAATTATTGATGTGAAAATCTTATAATTGTAAGTTGAGTTTGAAGAAGGAAAGAGAGAAGAAGCTAATTTGATAGGAAAAAACTAGAAAAGGTATAGTTTATTGAGCTACATGAATCTTCTTCAAGTGGTAGAGCTAATCCTAGGTAGGCTTCTTGACATCATTATTTTATGCATTTATAAATTCTAAGTATAAGATATTTTTTCAAATTTATGATTTGTTCTGTTGGATTAATTAGAGTAGGCTCTCCATAGAGATGAGGTAACTCCATGTTTTGTGTTTGAGTAAGTTTGAGGCACTCTGGGAAAGATTTTATATTTGGTAAGAGTATTGTTGTATTTGTTGGAAAATATATTTATTCATAATTTTGGGTGGAATAAGTGGTAATTTAGGTGTTTAGATTGTGATGGTCAAAATAATGGAATTACGAAGCTATGGCTATTTATTGGTTGAACGTGAGCATTTTTTATAATTCCTACAAGTGTGTTCCTCACTCCCTATTTTTGTGGTTCTTATAAGAATGCTTGTGGAATTATTCTTGCTTGGGTTATTGGGTGTTGTGATGATAAATTTATTAGTTGGTATATGTTGTGTTGTAAGTGTTGGTGTTATTTTGTTTTGTTGTTGTAGCCACCTAGTTACCATATTTATCTCCTTGATATTTGTGGTGGACAACCTTGCAGTCCTAAGGCTGTGACGTGAGCTCCCATTGGACCTGTGCAAAAAATTTCTTGCTACTTTTTGTAATAGGTTAGATATTTATGGAGTAAAATTTTTGTTGGATTAAATAGTTATATTTATCTATTGAAATATAAATGCATAAGTTAATTTTCTATCCTTGTAAGCAGTATTGTTGGGTGAGCATATTTGAATATGTTATAGGTTTTGTGGTGTTGTTGAAAAATTATGATAAAACACCATATCTTTGGTCTTTTTCCTTTGGTTGATTAAACAGGTGTTGCAAATTTCATCATAATACTAGGAGTCATATTGCATAAGGAAATTTAGTTTTATATCATTGTTCCTTGTTTTGTGAGAGATATATTTATATCATTATGAAAAATGTAACATGCATTATTCTTATGTGGGAAGTAAGAATTTAAATTTTTGTAATATTATTATTGTAACATTTGAAAATGGGAGGAGATAATATACTACACTCTATTCTTAATTTTGTGAGAAAGTTCATTTTACCATATATGTGTTGAAACCTATGCAAAAACTCATTCAAGGACACATGTTATTTACATTGATTGATAGAACTAAATGTAGATGCATAAAGTTCCTTATCTCTATTATTTCATATGTCTTAATAGAATAAACTCATGAAATATTGTGTTAGAAACAAAAGGAGAATGTAATTTATATTATTCTTAAAAAGAAGAGATGCATTATTTTACACTGTTCTAAGTGAAAGAAATCATAACATAGTAAAAATTATGTATTTTGTTTCTTTTTATCTACTATAAGAATAAAAGAACTCTATTACAATGATTTAGTTGCATCACTTCTCTTACAAAATAATTAAACCCTTACTATTTCTTTTTGTTTATCTTACTTTCAATCCAACTGAATGAATAAATTATTAAGTTTGTTTTGTTTAGCATGTTATGAAAAAGAAGAAAAATCATTAAATTATTTTTTTGTCATTCATTTTTGTTGGAAAAAATAAGTAAGAACAAATAATAAATAAAATTAAAAGAGAATACCCCTTTTTATAATATGACGCTTCATTTGGAATAGTTGTTGTCACTATTTTATGATGCTCCTCTATAGACCCATCCTCAAATATTTCTAGGGTGTATGGGAGTTACTATTTAAGATCGTGTGGCCATGAAACAATAGCTAGTTGGCCTTTCTATCTATTTGATAAAATATGTTCTGCAACCCTATGTTCCTGAACATTAAAAAATGAAAATAATATAAAATTGATAGTTTTAAAAAGTGACACAAGGCATCGAGTTCCTACAAGTGAGCATGAAGAGCTACATGTTGGTTTAAAGAAGAGAGCATATAAAAAAGTAGTGAACAAACTTAGAATTTCAATTTCATTTAGTTTTCTTTAAGGTGTTTTAATAGTTGTTGCTAAAATGTGGAAAAGTTTTCCATCCCCACTACCCGACCTGAAAAAATCTTGATTTTATGAACTAATTCAATAGTTTGCAGATGAAATTTTAATAGAGGAAACATGTATATATACCTAGGGTTTGATAGAGGAAACATGTATATTTCATTAATTCCCTAAATTACATATAGCTTTTATGGTCATATCCAATTCTTTTCTAGAAATGGATCTAAGGCATAGAACTAGATTTTATATTTGCCCCTAGTTTTGTCCCTGATAAAAGTAAACCCTAAATACCTAGATACTTACTAAGACTCATAAAACTTTAAAAAATGAAATAGAAGAACTACAAACTAAAAAGGGAAGTTGAAAGAATAACATGATGTATTATAATGTTTAAATATTTTCAATGTTAGACTTGGGTAAGAAAATCACTTGAAACTAGATAAATAAATTGAGAAATTGAAGAAGAACCTCACAATTAACACATTTTCATTTAGAGATAGATTCCACCCAAATTTTATAGATTATTGTGTCAATTATTCCCTCAAAATTAATGTAAATAATCTAGTTGAAAAAAAGTAGCTAGATAATACTTGTTCATTCCTCGATTATCAAAATGTACAATTTAATACATAATATAAAAAGCAACAAGTATCAAGTCAGTAGCAGTTGAAAGTTGATGGGGCATTTTTCATGCTAAAACATCACATTCTGCATTGTATTAATGCAAAATTTTGTATTGTATCTCCTTCATTTGTGCAAACAAATTACATATTCAGATAAGATTTTTTGCAAATTAGAATCAAATTACATATTTAGAAAACCATTTTTGCAAATTATAATCCTTTTGGGTCATTATCTACCAAAAGGTGGAAAATGAGGAAAATTTTAAATTTTTGTTGAAATTATGGTTTTATATATACATATTAGTCGTTACAAACTTGGGTGAAAAATTGGGAGAACTATTGAACTAGAACCCCAAACCCAAACTGTTAATATAGCTTAGTAATGAAAATCCACAATTTCTCTTATAAAAAAATGCCTTGTGTGCCAATCCATCAAGAATAGGTACAAAGATAGTAAAGTAAAGAAAACATGCAATTGATATCAAATACATTTAATACTAGTATATCTCTGAAACTGCAAGCAATATTATATTAATGGCTCTGCAACGCTCAAGTGGGAACAGGAGAGGGAAACCAATTTTGAAAAATTCGGGCGTCGAGGATGGTGATGATCTGGATCCTGATGGTGATGGTTGGATCCTTTGGATTGAGGTGTGTGGTTGTTGGACTGCTCCCCTCCTTAGACAATGCTTTTTTGGTGTTGTGGTTTTTTTTGGTGCTCCCAGACCTGCACAGTGGTGTCTCCTATGTGGGACTGCTTCTCTAGTTGACGCTGTCCTTTGTGGGCATGCTTTGTTTGATGTCGCTGGTGGCTTGTGGGTGGGTCAATATTTTCTGTTGGTTGTGTTCTTTATGGGCCAGTGTGTGGTCTCGGACTCCTCTGGCTGGGGTCGGGTCTATTGCCTTCCCCTCTATTCCTAGTCCACAACTTCTGTGGTGGGTGTGCGGATTCTTTGGGTGCTTTCGTTGTGGAGGCCTACTCTAGTTGTCTAGGGGTGCCCCTGGGTCTTAGATGAAGTGAGCAGTTGGTCTTGCTCTGGCTACGGGTTCTGGATGGGTGGCCCGAGTGTGCCTCCTCTGCTCAGGTGGCTGGTGTTGGATGGTTGGCCCGAGTGTGTCTCCTCTGCTCGGGTGTTGACATTTTGCAGAATTTTATTGCTGGTCTTCTTGTGGGGAGTTGTAACTATGTGGAATGGAAGGTTTTCTTTTGTGGCTCCCCTCTTAGTGTATGGCTATGGCTGGGTGCTCTACTTGGTTGTCTCTATTCGGTGGGTGGTTTCTATGGAGGTCCTTTCACTGACCACTGGTTCTTTATTGGGGCCTAGTTTGGTTTGTTGGGCCCTTATGGTAATGCTTTGGTGGAAGAATTTGGGGTTTTCAAAAGTTCCCTTCTTGGGTCTTGCTTGGTTGGCCTAGTCTTGGGTTTTTTCTCCTTGCAGTACATTCCTTGTGCCAGTTATGCCTCTGGATACTTTGTTTCTCCTTCCTGCTATCATTGGCCTCATCCTTTCTCTTCGACTGGGTCCTTTTGAGGTGGAGTCTACTTCTATTGAGGGGAAGCCCACTCCTATTGAGGTGGTGTTGGTGGTTGTTTTGATGGCGGAGTGTTCTTGCCTCTCTTATGAGTTCCTATTGAGGTAGTTCTTGTTTGTGCAGGTGAGTGACTCTACTTTGGAAGGTGTTCATTTTATCCACTCCTATAGAGGGGAGCCCACTCTTATTGAGGTGGAGTTTGGTTTAGTTTTGCTGGTTGGTGGGTGTTGCAAGTTGACCAACTTTGTTCATGTTTCTGTTTTATTATCCTTCTATGGTGAGCCTTCCTTTTGTGGCTAGTTGTTTGATATTGGGATGGCCTACTTTCGCTCGGCTATTGCTGGATATGCTTCTATTTTAGCGGAACCCTCTTTGTTAAAGGTGTGGTCTGGTTGGTCAGTGTTATTTGAAATCTGGTTTTTTGCTGGTGTGGGTGTTTTTTCCCCCTCTGTTGATATGCATCTGGTGGGCTCTGTTCTTGCTAATTGGAGCAGATGGTTTGTTGTTGCCTAGTTGTTTCAAGGGTTTAATGGCTTGGATGATCCTAGTTGTCAACAGGGCTTGTTAAGAGGTGGGTGGTTTGATGAACTTGAAAGTTGCTATGCAGGTTTGTATGATTCTTTCCATTCTCTGGGCAAGAATTTGTTAGGCTCTTTATTGTTTCTTTCAATCATTAGGTTTGTTGCAATCCATCTGCGATAGGTGTTCAGTGGCCTCGTGGCTTCAGGCAATCCTATGGTCCTACATTGTCGTGAGTTTTCTAGTTGTATAGGATAAATTTTTATCCTATGTGGTCAGTAATCTTGGTTATGGTTCTAAGTTTGGGTTTTTAGTTGGTCTTTTACTCGAGATTGTTGTTGGTCCTGAGTGTGTTGTTGCTCCTAGTCTCTATTGGCCAGGCGTTGTTTGTGTCTTTGTTGTTCTTCAGTGGTGCCTTCGCTGGTGTTGTTTCTATGGTAATGTCTTTATGGTGTAAAAGGTTCTTGGACCTTTCAAAACCTCTCTTATCTATTCAAAAACAATCACAAAAATGACTTCATTATAAATGCAATAGCAACATAAGGATACAAACTCAAAAGTATAATGGTGCAGATAAGTGTTTTAGGATTAACACAAATGAGAGCTCCTCTTTACCATAAAATTATAGAAGTGGCTCATAGATTTGAGGGCATGATATAATTGCTAACTATAATTTGGACTCACACCAAAAATTGTAAATACATAGATTCTAATTCACCCCTATGGACAAGTACCAAAGGAAATCAAAAATTGTATCCAAAGCTCTATTGCTAACAACCTTTATGTAGCAGGTCTTTTCCTTGAAGAAACTTATAGTAGCATAATAGTAGACAAAAACAATAAATAAATAAATAAATTTTACGAATATCCAAAACTGACCATTATAGGCCAATGTGTTTGTTAAAGTACAACTATCTTATTATAAAAATGAAGGTCCCAACAATTACACAAGAATCCAAAAGAGTAGAGATAGATATAGATACGCTTATAGAAATTTTCCTCTACTTCAAATAAGTGAGATCTTTAATTGACTTCCTAACCTAAATGTATGATTCAGGAAATTGCCTATCTAGTAATACTCATAAAATAAAATGTGATCATTTGAAATGTTTCTATACCGAAAGACCAAATAATTCATAAAACTAGTTGGTTAATTTTTTTAGCACCAAACTTAATCTTAGTCATTATCTATGAATCTGCCACAATTCAATGGTCAATAATGGTGAGGATTGGCCAAAAAACAAGTAAACGATTGTTGAGCCTTTACTTGTGCACTTCGGGCTTTGTAAGACCCAAGATGGTGATCTTGACAATAGACATAATTCTTCAAGAATTTGGCTAATTTTTTATGAAATTATTATCTAAAATCAAGGAATGGGTAGTTCTCATATAACTCTACAACAATTTATGGTGTGTAAGTGAATTTCAATATGAATTTGTTCCCTGATAGATAAGACTGACTCAAGTGACTTCAAAGATGACCAAATTAACAAAACAATACTTTATCCATGGGTAACGGACCTACATTTATAAAAAAAGTAATACATCATCAATTAAATTGAACATTTAAAGACTATTTTTATATTGCTTTGCAATAAACAACTCAAGATATCTAGAAAACAACTAATTAGCAATCCTAATACTCCATCACAAAGATTTCATTTAAGCATTTAATTAGTTTTTTTAACTAAATAAAAAACAAAACCATACATTCAACCAAAGAGATTGAAGAAAAATAAAAGATCCTTGATCATTTTATTCATAATTTGTGCAACAAAATATATGGGAGAGAAAATATTCGAGAATTTTTATTTTTCATTCATATGCCATTGTTGTTGTAAAACCATTATGTCTATTACAAGTTAGAATCCACAACTAAGACTTAGAACTATTCTATTTCCTTGTGCTTGAATTTACCAAATTTCTCTTCATGTGAGCTTGAATGCTTAACCATCAAAAGACCCATGTAATTGGCCTTGAATTCCCACTTATAGAAACTTGGGAGCAAAAAGCTTCGGGCCAAATTATAATTTCAGTCACATTTTACATTTGAAATTCATTTTCATTTTAATTTTAAAATTACCTAATCGGTTAGATTTGCAGTTTTGATGAGAGGGAAAATATATAAGACAAAAACCCTTTTCCATTCACTGAAAGAAGATTTACCAACCTTCCAAAAGGCATCTTTTATCATTGTAGCTGCATCAAAATCTCTCATCTACATCAGCATATAGGATAAAACTCCAAATTGAGACTCTACTTCTGTAATGGTTCATCATCTTCAGAATCAGAGTATGCATGTCACCTTCATGATTTTGTTGAAACTAGAGAATTTATCTCACCATCATGAGCTCCTTCTTGACCTGTGAGTGTCAAAAGATATTAGGCATATTCTGGATGAGTTTTTGCCTCATCACTCACATAATTTTCCTCATCTTCCATGAAAACACCAAGTTCCCTCATATAAGAATCATAAAATCCTTGTGGTTCTTATACTTCTTCTTTTTCTTCTCAGATGAACCAACCTTATCGTCATTATCAATATTTTCCTAATAGCCATCTTCATCAATACCCTTTGTTTCACCCTCCATGGAAAAATTTATCTTCTCTACCCTTGGGTTCACATATTTCTCAAGTACATCTAGTTTAATTTTAGCTTTGTCATCCTGAGGTTTAGGACTCTTCACTCTCTTTTTTTGGGTTTCCTCTCTGGTTGGGTAGATGACACACTAGGTTCACTCATTCTCTTAATATAAAAAACATAGGGTTTATGAACTCCCACTTACAAAAGAGTTTCACTGGTTAATGCTATCAAAGAAAAACTTACAGAGCAAAATATCTCCTCGACCATGCAAAATTCTTACCAACTCAATGAAAATTTTAAATAACCAAACACTTGAAAGCCTTAAGTACCTAAGGCTTACAAAACTTTCAAAAATTTCTCAAACTAGTTAATTGTGCTTAGTTGACACAGAAAAGTGTGGAGACCTGCTTACTTGGGAAAAAATTTCTTCAATTCCTCTTCAACTATTTTCCTGAGCTCTTCACACCTTCTCCTCTGGTTCTAGACCAATTTCTCAGCTCTCGAAGATTGCAATTGTGAAATAAAATGGTTGGAAAATTTCTATATGTAGAACGACTAGAGTGTGTCCACCATTCATGTTCAAAAGAAAGCTCACAAAAATGAACTAACAACCAGCCACACAAGTCTAAAACCTAGTTGTTGATCCTGCAATAAAATGAATCAAAAAACGATCTAGATTAAGTCTACAATGTTTGAAAAAGCTTACTGTAAATAGTTGTTTTCCTTCACCAAATCAAAATAGATCATGTGGAATATACCTCCAACTTGTGAATGGTCTCCACCATTTATTAAGTGCTAAATAAAATATTATGTGTCAATGTCCCCGCTTCCTCATTAGTCTTAACCCATGTTCAACTTTCAGCAAGGGGGAAGTAGGGAAGGGATGAGACTAAATCTCAAGCCTCCAACATGTGAGTGATTCACCATAAGACAACATTCCCATGCCCATAATTCTTAGACACAACCAACAGAAAATAATAAAAGAGTTTTCCTACATTTAAAACATGTGGAGAAGAATCCTTTTAGTAGCACAGATTTTATCATTCATACACCTACACAAAAATATTTCATTAATATTTCCCTCATTGTAATGTTCCTTTGACTACTCGGATGACTCCACGTGGCACTCTCCCCCTTCCCCACCGAGAGACAAGAGCTAGAGGTAGTTCCCCCATGGGATGGCAGGGACCACTCCAAATCAACCCATGTCATCCGTCCTCAACCATCAATGTCTTCATGTAGTGTTGAGAAATGTCGTTGGGGACATTTTAACACTTTTTTGGGCCCTCCTTAAGAATTTGGGCTTAATGTTGCCTTGATTTAGTGTTTTAATGAGGATGATGCATTCACATTATGTCTTGGGCCCTTGTGAGATAATGGATTTTAATGGTACCTCGGTAAACCCACAAAACTAGTTTACAATTCTAGTTAGGAAGGAAAAGTTCCAAAAAATGATCCTTCAAAAAAAATTGGTTTTTGGGGGTTTGAACGAACTCTAGGTTCAAGAAAACCCATTAAATGTGGGAACCTATATCTTCTCATTGTGGAAAGGGGTTTTGGTCAAACCCTGATTTGAGCAAACCCCGGTTTGAGAAAACCCTTGGGGGTTTGCTTGAACCCCTTAGGTTCATTTCAATCCCCTTTTTCCACCTTCCCACCCTCTAGCACAAAAAAACTCTAGATTTTTTCCCTTCGAAGCTTGGGTTGAGGATGAAACTGAAGGAGAATTCATAGAACCAACTAGATTATGGTATTCCTCAAAATGATCTATCCAACAGATATAATTTTTGTTAGAGTAATTGGACATTTACTTTATTAATTAAACAATATTTGTTTAATTACGTAAAGTTCCCTTTTACCTCTTTTTCACTTAAGGTAACATTAGGTGCATAATAATTAATTACTTTATTAATTATTATTGTGCAAGCCTAGGGTTTTCCTTTTTAGGGTTTTCATCTATATGGAGTTGAAAACTATCTTTTGTATCATTATTTCATTTTACATTTTTTAGGTGAATACATTGCTCCACATTCTTGAGCATTTCCTTTGTTGCTTCTCTTTGCTTCTCCTTGTAACAGGTTATTTTCTTGTAGAGATCTTTTGGGCTTCTGTGGTGTTGTATCTTCTCAACTCCAACATGGTATCAGAGCTTTAGATTTGCAGCTGCTTGTTCTTGTTTTGAGATTTTTGCATTGGAAGCAAATCTAGGGTTCTAAGGTTTCTTCTTGTGGATTTAGCATACTCCAAATTTTAGGTTCACTTTGGGCCCAAACGGACAGTGCGTAGCACCCAAAAACCCCTAAATCGACTGTCAAATCGTCGATTTTGGCCACAGTCAACTAGGGTTGCAAAAAAAATTTTAGGGTTTGGCTATATGGCCCCCTAGCAAAAAATCGCAAAAAAACTTAAAAAAAAATTAAAAAAACAAAGGTTTTTGATTTTTTGTTTGCGCGACCCATGTAAATTTTTCCGCCGCCCGGCGGCCACCACCGCGTCGCTCGTCAGCCGTCGCACCGCCGTCCTCCGCTCCCCTCGGCCGACCTTGGCTCTGACCCCGGCTCCGTTGAGCCCGCTCCGCCCACGTGCTCACCCCATCGACATCCGAGCTCGCCTCGGCCAACCCCAGCTATGTCGAGCCCGCTCCGCCCATGCGCTCTCCCCACCGACATCCAAGCTCGCCGACACTGTCTACGGGCTCGCTGACCCGAGTTAGCCACTCCAGCCCCTAGGGGCTTCCAAACCTGCTGCCCAATCACATCGCTGACTATGGGTCTACTGCCCCAGCCCCCTGGTCCGCCCAGGTGACCAGGGGCCATTTTTTTTAGCCCCTAGGAGCTAAAGGGGTCTAATAGGGCAATTTTTTTGCTCTCTCATGAAATCGGGCATAACTCGAGCATTTTAACTCTGTTTTTCGAACAAGAAGAAGCGTTGGAAAGCTGGTTTTGGCATTGATCTGATGGTGTAGGTAATTTTTTTATAAAATTACCAGTCTAGATATTTTTTACCAGTCAAAGTGAGGTCTTCTTTCTTCACTTCCGAGGTCATAGAAGGTGCAAATGGACTCCGTTTTACAAAATTGAATAGGCATTGGAAAGCTCTCAACATGCTCTATTCAGTGATGTGATCTATTTTATCAGAATTTTCACCAGGTACACGAGAATTTGTTTTGAAGTATTTTTTGCTTATGCATTGCTTCCTTCTTCTCAGTTTGTACTAGGGTTTGGGTTTATCTTTTGTGGGGGGTGTTTTTCTCTTGCTTTATGTCATTTATATCAGAAAACCAGAACACCAAAACTCTCAAAAATACAAACCCTTATGCATCTTCTGTCTATTCTGAAAGATCACATAATAATAAATAACACAAGCAGGTACAGGTGCAGGGTTTCATGGCAGACTCTTTAGTTGAGCTACTCACATCACATAACTATCACACTTGGAAGTCTCGCATGATGAGGCTACTCAGGTCATGAGGGTTATGGTCTTGTTTAGATGACGCTCAACCTTAGTTGTAGCGTCCTTTTGAGATTATGCAGCATAGGAACAAGATGGATGAGGCTATAGGTTTATTATGCATGCATGTTTTAGATAGTCTTTTGTTTCACCTTGATGCTTTGCTCACTCCTCGAGCCATGTGGCTGAAGTTTGAGACACTTTCTGGGGCCATTAATGAGTTTCACGCATTACAGATTGAGGTAGAGCTGACTTCATTGTTACCTGATTCATTTCCCACTATTGAGGATTTTTTGAACGAGTTCAAAACTATCCGCACTATTTTATAGGGTTGTGGAAAGAACAAGACAGACACATAGTGCATTTACTTGATTCTTTCGAAGCTTCGTGGTCCATTTCAGATATTTGCTTCCTCCTTCTACTCCACCATGGATGGTTTGGGTGCCAGTTTTACCATGCCTACCATTGATTTTTTTTATGAGTGTTTGTCTCAGGAACAGTCTCACCTTTCTCAGATGGATATGCTCTCAGGTTCAAGGAGCAAAGCATTGGTTACACAATCACGAAAGGGGAAACATAAGCAAAAACCAAGGCCTAAGAAATATTTTGTAGGTAGTGAGCATTCCTCCCAACCACCTCCTAAGTCTGATTCTAAACTACCATTTAATCCAAAACATGGGAAATCTTCGAAGTCTAGTGAGTCTTCCTCCAAGACTAAGGAGAAATCAGGAGACACTTTCAGTTTCTTTGGTAAGCAAGGTCATCCAGTTTCCAGGTGTTGGAAATGATTAGAGGCTTTAGAGGACACCATGCAGCAGCAACATATCTCCTCACCTCAGTCTTCTTCTTCCTCCACCATAGGGAAAGGTCACGCTTTCACTGCTAGAGCATCGACCAATGGGTCCACTTGGATTTTAGACTTTGGTGCTTCTCACCATATGACTCACACTCAGCAGTTGGTCACTTCTCTTGCCTTTTGTGGTACTTCACAACTTTTCGTCTTGGGTCCAAGTTCTGTCTCTTTGGATGGGGCACTCTATAGGATGTTTTGGTTGTTCCTGACATCTCGATGAACCTCTTGTCCATTTATCAGATTTGTCACACTGGCTCTGGTAAGACAGTTGAGTTCTCACCACATGATGTGGTTATTCGGGACCTCCATGATTCTGATTTGGTTGTGGTTACTGGTAGTGTTGATATTGCATCTCATCTTTACAGATTTGATGCATTTGCGCCTTCTGAGGGTACAGGTTCATCTCTTATAGCACATGTAGATTCAGTGAGTCAGCTTTGGCATGAGCGTTTGGGCCATGTCAATTACAGATATCTTCAGTAGATGAGTACATAGTCACTTGTTCTTGGTCTTCCACAGATTTCCTACATTGACGGTGTTTGTCATGGTTGTGTGCTTGGCAAGCATCACAGGTATCTCTTTCCGAAGGGAAGTACCACTCGTGCTTTGGCACCCTTGGAGTTGATTCATAGTGACCTCATGTCATTTCCCACTTCTTCTTTTTCAGGGGCCAAGTACGTACTCACATTCATTGATGACTTCTCCAGACGCACATGGTTGTACTTTCTTAAGTACAAGTTTGATGTCTTTGATTCCTTTCGTGTCTTCAAGACATTTGTAGAGAAGCAGTCTGGTCTTTCTATCCGACGGATATGTACAGATAATGGGGGGGAGTATGTGAATCAGGCTTTTAGAGATTTTTGCACTGAGTATGGTTTGTAGCATCAATTTTTTGTTCCCTACACCCCTCAGCAGAATGGTATCGTTGAGCAAAAGAATAGGACTTTACGGGAGATGGCTAATTACATGATTCAGTCCAAGTCCATGGATTCATCTTTTTGGGCTGAGGCAATCAATTGTGCCAACTATATTCAGAATTGGAAGCCTCACAAGGCGATTCGACATATGACTCCTGAGGAGGCTTGGTCTCACGACAAGCCTGATATTTCATCATTTCGAGTATTTAGTAGTGAGGCATGGGCTTTTATTCCTGATGCTCAGAGGAGAGCTATGGAGCAGAAGAGTCGACCCCTCATTTTTGTTAGCTATTGTGAGGATGTTAAGGCATACAGGTTGTTTGATCCTGATCCCAGAGAGGTCCTATTTCGACGGGATGTTCAGTTTGATGAGCACCTTCCTCCAGTTGATACCCTATCTCCAGTGTCCACTTCACTACCTACTCCACCCACTACAGCTCTTCAGGATTATTTTGAGAATGATTCTGATGAGGATATTAATGATCCCCCATCTCCACCTCCACTTGCTCCACCTCAGAGGCCCAGATCGGCTTGCTTTACTATTGAGGCCGCAGGATCTATGGCCGGTGATCCTTCAGACACTCGGCGCACCCATTCTCATACTACGGGTTCTAGTCTTTTGACTTATGCTCTTTCAGAGGCGACAGGTCACCCTAAGTGGGATAGTGTTATGGAGGAGGAGTATTCTTCTTTGATGAGGAATAGTACATGGGATCTATGTCCTCTTCCTAAGGGCAGAAAGATGGTTTGGTGTCGATGGTTGTATCGCACCAAGTATGCAACTGATGGTTCTATTGATAAGTACAAAGCACATCTTGTTGCGAACAATTTTAATATGTTTTGGTTTAATTATGTATTTTTTTTAGTTTTATTAAACATAGGTTTTTCAATGAAAATCAAGATCTTTGTTCTACAGCTGTAGAAAAGTAGTAGATTATTAGATTTTTTTTGAAAAATATGAGTGCACTAGATATTGAAGTCCTTGATCCAACAAAAAAAATAAAATATTGAATTCTGATACATACAAAAAAGTTACATTGTATACAGTCTGCCTATGTCTTAATTATAATTGTTTTCACTTTGAAACTTCATTAAGAAAAAAATATTCAATAAAACACTATGAGACCAATTGGAAGTGCTAGATATCATAGCTACAAATCTAAATTCTAAAAAAATATAATTTTATCCTTCATGGAAAAAAGTTATGTTGTATACGATGAGCGTCACACCTTAAAAATGTTGTTTACTGAAAAAATTAGTTTTCAAAGGAGATGGAAAAACAAGTGCAATCTAATTCAAATTTTTTTGAAATATATATATTTAGAATCTATAGAGAAAATTTCACAAATCACTAGTTTGCATCATCTTCAAATTCCTCATGGTTTACCCGCTATAGGTGCCCGAAAGAGAAGATTTAGTTAGAAAAAATTATTTGAGTGTCCAGTTTGGCCAAAATTGTAAACCAGTATTGTGGGATCACCTACCTTGTTAAGTGTTGTGAATTTTTGTAATATACTTCACACTTTTCTAGGGTTTTATCAATTAAATAAACATATTAAACATAATTTTAATCAAAATCAATCTTAATCTTGCCTTATTTGGAGTGTTGTAAAGTGTTAAAACACACTTTCACACTTCTCTAGGTTTATCATTAATAATTGGGCTTTCTTATGCTTTAATTGGTTGTATTTTGCATCCACAAGCCTCATTTATTGCATATTTTTTAGGATAATCTCAACACCAATCAGTAGCCAATCATAATTCACATGTTTCTAGCTTGTGTGGCCCAAATTTAGGGATTCGTGAGTCATTCGCCACCTTGGGAAGTTGAGTTCCACCTGGACCTTTTGGCCCCAAACCAGTTTTCACACATTTCTAAGAAATTTTAGTTTTTGGTCTCATACATTATGTCTGATGGGACTCATTTTCCACATTGGGAAAACGAGTCTTGTGTGGCTCAAAATCAAATTTAATTCAAATTTATTGTGGGATTTTATTCTCCTAGAGCTAATGTCATCTTGTAGTGTTTTAATTTCCAGAATTCTTGGATAATGGAGTATCAATACAAGATTATTTTACTCATATTCAACACCTAGCATTCAAGAGAGTCCACAAGAGAATTTAAGGGTAGATTATCAAGCAATTTACAGAATTCTTCAAGCATCAATCATCATGTTTGTTATTGTGCGAACAATTCTAATGTAGAGTTTTTTATTCAAGCAAGTATTTCAAGCAAGATCAACATCATTCAAGAAAGAGTCAAGGTAAAAATCCATAGCAGCCATTTCAAGCATATTTTTAGCATGTTATTGCTAGGGTTTGGTGAGTTGTAACATTGTCTTTTGTTCATTCATCATTCTCCATTTACATTTGTTTTCATTTCAAGGTTTAATTACCAACATGAGGTTTGACCAAGGAAAACCCCTATCTAGTAACCCCAAAACATTTTTCCCTCTCCTTTTTGTTGAAAGGAAAAGAAGAGGTGCAAAATACGCTTGCCTAATGCTAATACCTCAGAGGAGAAGTGAAAAATCCATCATTTAAAACTTTCTTGTGCTTAAGATGCAAAAACATAGTATAACAGGAAGGGCAAAAATAAAACATTCATAGAGATAACACCAAATTTATGTGGGAAAACCCTTACGGGAGAAAAACCCACCACGCTAAGAGAAGTCACTTTGTATTATAGTAAAAATATTACATACAAAGTTCACAAACCTCACTCTCTGATAGTTAGCTCATAGTAGTAGACTTTAGTTCGAATGCACTCACTGTTACAATGCTCTTACAAAATACAATGAATTTTGTTTCACCATCACCTTAGTCACTATACCAATATTTTGAGTGTTACACATTACAATCAACAACCAATGGGGTGAATTTAATGATATACCTCCCTAACAAGAAATACGATATCTGATCAAACCGCCTTGCAATCACACACCGACCGCCCCAACATTTAATTCTATTGCACAAAATTTCCTAAACATGATTCTGACCACAACCAAATCAGATCTTACAATTAATGCATACACCGCTTTCAAAGATTTTAACATTCGGCCAATAATTGTTGATTTACAAACTTGATGTAAAATAAAAAATGAATCATGCCACATGTCGTAATTCCATTCGTTCATCATTTTGACTATCAAGTCAGACCAACCAAAAAAACCCTGAGCTCCTTCTATCATGCCAATCATTATGGTTACTTGCAGTAAGGTGGTGCCACCGTGCCACCACAACATGGTTGTGAGATCATCACGGTATGGTGGTACCACTATGCTACAGCTCTATAGTTTTCAAAGTCCTATGGTATAGTAAGGAAGACCCATTCAATCGACTACTACAAATCGTTGCGCCACTGCCAAGCATTGTGAAGTCTCCTGTGGTATGGCGGTGCCATCACCCAACTGCGAGACTGAGAAAACCCTCCCGTGGTATGGCGATAAACATCCAAGCTAACTGCCAAGCTCACTGTGCAGCCGCGCCATGACCCAAAGGCCTCCGTCGTAAGGAGGTAACCACTTGTGCTAACTGCCACAGTCCACCATGTCACCACGCCTTAACCGAACAATGCCCGCAATAAGGAGGTAAGTGTTAATGCCTATCGCCAAGTTCACCACACCACCGCCAAGGAAGGAGAGAGACTTTGTGGTATGGCAGTAACACCACCCAACAACCAGATAGAACGAAGACGCTCACAGTATGGAGGTAAACCGTACAATCTCACCAACTTCAAAGGCATGAACAAAGTGGAATTCAGCAAGTTTTAATCAGACTGAGGAACCTATTTCCAACAAGCTCCCACTTGATGAAGACTTACTAGCTTCCTCTAGAATTTGGATTTACTGATGATCATAGGTCCGAAGGCCCATTGAATCTGCACACCATCTGAACTTGTTTTTGCTCACTGGCTTTGTCAATACATCTACAAAATTCTTCAAAGTATCCACCTTTTCTAAATTGACCTTTCCATCCTCCACCATATCTCTCACGAAGTGATACTGCACATCTATATTCTTCGTCTTGGCATGGAAAGTTGGATTTTTCACCCAAAAAATGGCACTCTGACTATCACAACAAACAATAATCTACCTTGCATCAAAACAAATATCAGATCACAAATGACTCAGCCAAATAGTTTCTTTCCAGGCATGTGTTGCTGCCATGTATTTTTCCTTTGTAGTGGAAAAAGCGACCATAGCTTGTCGCTTGCTCATCAAGCTAATCACACCACCATTCAACATGAAAGTATATCCACTGGTGGACCTTCTGCTATCAATGTCCCCTACCCAATCAAAATCTACATATCCATGAATGTTGAGAGTCCTTTTTGATCCAACCAAATTGCCATGGTAACACAAAGCATATTCTCAAGTTCTATTTATATATCTAAACACTCTTTTCATAGCATCCTAGTGTGTCCTTCCTGGATTTTCCATAAATCGATTGAGTACTCCCACTGCTTGGGAAATGTCTAGCCTTATAAAGACCATTGCATACATTAAACTTCCAACAAAACTTGCATAAGGTACCATGGTCATATCCTCCATCTCAGTATTAGATTTTGGACAATCTTCAACAAACAACTTCGTTCCATGCAAAACTAGAACAACTAGCTACTTCCAATCATTCATATTGAATTTCTCCAGAACATTGTTAACATACTTACTCTGGTTGACCCAAAGCTTTATGCTCTTTTTGTCCCTGGTTATTTCCATCCCTGTAATATACCTTGTTGCACCTAGATCTTTCATTTCAAACTTTGCAGACAACTGAGAGTTAAGATAAGAAATCATAGTCTTACTATTTCCTATGAACAACATATCATCCATGTACAGGGTAATAATAAGCACACGATCATTTTTAGGTTTGTAATACACACAATGATCAGATTTTGATCTCACAAATCCAATTGACAACACAAAAGTGTCAAAAATTTGGTACCACATTCTAGGCGATTGTTTCAAACCATACAAAGATTTATTTAACTTGCAAACCAGGATTTCTTTACCTTTTTCAACAAATTCCTTAGGTTGGGACATATAAATTTCTTCTTCCAGCTCTCCACGGAGAAACATTGTTTTCACATCCATCTATTCAATCTCTAAGTCATATGAAGTTGCAAGTTACAACAAAAATCTGATAGATGTTAGCTTGGCTACAGGGGAAAATATTTCTCCATAATCAATTCCCTCTACCTAGGAATACCCCTTTGCAACCAACATCACTTTATACTTTTCAGCACTACCATCTAGACCAGTTTTCTTCTTAAATACCCATTTAGAGCCAATAGGGTTTCTCCCTTCAGGCAAAGGTACCAAATCTGTGGTTTCATTCTTTTCCAATGATTCCATTTCTTCATTCATGGCTTCCAACCAAGATTTTGAATCAGACATGTTAATTACTTCTTTCATAGTCCTAGGCTCATCAATGCTAGTAATCAAAGCATAGGCATAGTTCGAATCCAATATAGAGAAACCATACTTATCTGGTTGATTTGTTTCATGTTTAGATCTTCTCATTGACTAAGGTTGTGGTTCTTCTTCTTCAGAGCTCTCAGAGCTGCTAGAGCTCTCCTCAGTTTCAGGTACACCATGTAGTTCCTCTTTTTTTGGAGTTTGAGGAATTTCAACTACATCATTCTTCTTTTCCTTTTGATTTATCTCTAACTATGGATCAACTATTGAAGACTCCAGCTCATGAAATATTACACTTATTATATACAAAACCTTCTCAGTATTAGGATTCCAAAGCTTGTATCCTTTCACACGAATGCCATAGCCAATGAAGATACATTTAACAACCTTGTTTTCCAATTTATATCTTTTCTCATTCGGTCCATATGCATATGCCTCACAACTAAAGACACGAATATGTCTCAGAGAGGGCTTCTTACCAGACCACACTTCCAAAGGTGTCTTATCAACAAGAGCAGAGAAAGGTGAACAATTTACTAGGTAACATGTTGTATCCACGGCCTCAGCCCAAAAATTTTGCTCCACACCAACACTGCTCAACATAATCTTCACCCTTTCCATTAGCGTCTTGTTCAACCTTTCAGCAACTCCATTCTTTTGTGGAGTATAAGTTGTAGTTTTATGCCTTTTAATCCCATGGTCTTTGCAATATATTTTGAAATCTGTAGAACAAAACTCACTACAATTATCTATCCTTAAACATTAAATTTTCCTTGAGTCTAATTCTCTACCAATTTTTTAAACTCTTTAAAACGACCGAACACTTGTGATTTAATTTTAAGAAAGTATACAAATGTCCTTCTTGATTAATCATCAGTAAAAGAAACATAATATCTAAACATCAATAATGAAGGAACATTCACTAGACCAAACACATCAGAATGAACATAATCAAGTACACCAAATGATTTATGAGGAGTGAAATAAAATGAAACACGATGTTTCTTTCCATAAATGAAATGTTCACAGAAATCAAATTCAAGGTTACAATCAACAAGCCCTTCAACAAGATTTTTTAATTTTCAAGGTTTTAAAACCTTTTTCATCTATGTGACCGAGTCTATGATGCAATAACATGGTCATATCTGCTAGGAGTTTCACCTCGAAGGAATTTGCATCCAGAGGAGTGTCATTCTTCTTCTCTTCACGGGCAGTTTTGCACGACTTTACAAAGATGATGTTACATTGAACAGGACCTGCATCCATCTTGTATAGAGTGCCAGTTCGTACACCATTGCGCCTCTATCCATCTTACAACCTTTACTCAAGAAAGAAACTTCCACACCAACATCATTAAGCTTACTAACAAAAGGTAAGTTACAAGCCAAACCTGGTATGTGTAGTACATCACCAATCCCTTTGATTCTTCTGTCAGGGAATCGTATTTTGACTCTTCCACGACCAACAATATCTTTTGTTGAGTCACTTGCTAGGTACAAATTTCCACCATCATACTTTTCATACTTAGTAAACCACTCTCTATGAGACATCATGTGGAAAGATGCACCTGAGTGAACCAGCTAAACATCATCTAATGTCCGAGTTTCCAAGGCTCCAATGAAAGCATTTGCATCACTCTGAGAAGAGTCATTGTTCAAAGATTTATTATTCTTCTTCTTCTTCTCCTTACAATCCTTTCGGATATGACCAGGCTGCCCACAGCTCCAACATTTCACCTTGGAACTTTTACCAAGAGACTTTGATCTCCCTTCAGATTTGGATTTAGACTTCTTTTCCTTCTTCTTTCCTTTCTCCTTCAATCTACCCAGAATAGCAAGGGCCTCTTTGGCCATTCCTAAAGACTTCCTCCACATTTCTTCTAATAGCAGCAAAGCAACTACGTCTTCCATCTTGAAATGACTTGTTGTACTTCCAATAGCCATTACCAGATGCTCCCAAGTATCAGGTAACAAACATAAAAAAAGCATGCAGCGATCCTCTTCCTCTATCTTCACACCCATAGATGCCAATTGAGAAACACTCATATTAAATGAGTGCAGATGGTTTTCTGCAGATGCTCCTTCTTCCATCTTCAAGGAGTACAAATTCTTCCTCAAGAATAACTTATTTACCAAAGAATTTCCCTGATAAATATCACCAATCCTCTTCTATAATGAAGCTAGATTCTTCTTCTCATGAAAATTTAGGAGTACATAATCAGCCACAATGTCTTATCAAGCCTCTAGCTTTTCTATCTGCAAGATCCCAATATTTTTGTTTCATATTTTTTGGAATAGTTCCAGACATAGAAATCCAGAGGTGTCTATCCACCAACAAGTCTTCCATTTTGAGTTTCCACAACTCAAAATTGCCACCATTGAATTTTTCAATTTCTACTCTCCCTGAAGTAGTCACCATCTCAAATAGAAAATGGTTTTCTCTTTGCAAGAATCCCAGTGAAACATGATTAGCACAAAAAACCATCCCTACTAACAAGGATAACACAATTGGCCAAGATCTGATACCTCTTGAAAGGAAAAGCAGAGGTTTGGAATATGCTTTCTTAATGCTAAAACCTCAGAGGAGAAGTGAAAAAGCATCATTTAAAACTTTCTTGAATTTAAGATGCACAAACATAGTATAAAATGAAAGATAGAAATAAAACATACATAGAGATAACACCATATTTATGTGGGAAAACCCTTATGGGAGAAAAATCCACCACACCAAGAGAATTCACTTTGTATTATAGTATATAAATTACATACACAGTTCATAGACCTCACTCTCTGATAGTTAGCTCACATCAGCAAACTTCAATTCGAACACACTCACTATTACAATGCTCTTA
Organism: Sequoiadendron giganteum; assembly: GCA_007115665.2. Taxonomy (NCBI): domain Eukaryota; kingdom Viridiplantae; phylum Streptophyta; class Pinopsida; order Cupressales; family Cupressaceae; genus Sequoiadendron; species Sequoiadendron giganteum. The sequence goes on from CM021104.1 coordinate 221,221,803, forward strand.
TAACATACAATGAATTTTGTCTCACTATCACCTTAGTCACTATACCAATATTTTGACTATTACACATTACAATCAATAACCAATGGGGTGTATTTAATTACATGCCTCCCTGACAAGAAATGTGATCTCTGATCATTTCGCCCTGCAATCATGCATTGGGCCACCCCAACATTTAATTTTGTTGCAAAGAATTTCCTAAATAGGATTTTGTCAACCACTGAATCAGATCTTACAATTAATGCATACACTCCTTTCAAAGATTTGAAAATTCGGCAAATAATTGTTGATTTACAATAGTGATGTAAAATCAATGAATGTAATCATGCCACCTGTCATAATGCCATTTTTTTATCACTTTCACTGTCGATTCAGACTGGCCAACAAATCCCCAAGCTGCTTCTACCTTGCTATTGTGCCAAGCATTATGGTTACTCATGGTAAGGTGGTGTCACCACACCACCACAACATGGTTGTGAGACCATCATGGTATGGCGGTGCCACCATGCTACCGCCCTACAATTTGTGAAGACCCATTCAAAAAACCGCTACCAGTCACCACACCACCATATAGCATTGTGAAGCTTCCCGCGGTGTGGCGGTGCCACCGCCCAACTGTGAGGCTAAGAAAAGCCTCCCGAGGTGTTGTCGTAAACATCCAAGCCAACTACCAAGCTCACTGCATAGCCATGCCATGACCCAAAGGCCTTTGTGGTAAGGAAGTAACCACCTCCACTAACTGCCATGGTCCATCGTGTCGCCACACCTTAACCGAACGACCTCGACAGTAAGGAGGTAAGTGTTAATGTCGATCGCCAAGTTCACTGCGCCATCGCCAAGGAAGAAGAGAGACTCTATGATATGATGCTAACACTTCCCAACCACCGGACAAAACAAAGAGGTTCACGATATGGCGGTAAACTACACAACGGTACCACCTTCAAAGGCTCCCAATGGTAAAGCGGTAAAGGCATGAACAAAGTAAAATTTGCAAAGTCTTAATCAAAGGTTCAAGCCATAAGTTGAGGCACTTGTTTCAAAAATATGTGTCATTTATAGGGCTAGGTTGTAGATTTCCTAAGCAACATGATTGAAGAAAATTTTTCAAGTGATCAAAGTTGTAAAAGTTGTGATCAAGCCTTGGAGAACCTTGGAGAAGACCCACAAGTTGTAAATCGCAAATTCAAATCAGGAAAGCAATCAGGAAGGACACAATAGATGAAGAGGAGTAGAATCAACTTTGAAAGTTGTAGAAAAGCCCAACTGGATTGATTCACCACTTCCAGTGAATGAGTCTGAGTTTTAGTACATTTTCAAGATTTCATAGTTCTAGATACCCTTTTGGCAAAAACCTATTCCTGTACATTTTCCTAGAAACTCGATTGATTAGCCCAGCTTGGTGAATGAGTCCCAATAAACCTTGATATTATATTTTTTAGTGAACTAGACCTTCATTCAACCTTCTTTGAATTCCTAGGTGCACACTTTTTACTTTTTAGTTTTTTCTTGCATTTCATTCACTTTTCTAGGTCATTTAGTGTTAGTTTGCATTCAATTACGGTTTTTCATTTTATCTTACATTTCATTGTCTTTTCCCAGTCTAAAATTGGTGGTGAACCCCTCATTAGATCATATTCATCCATTAGGACAACCCTCTTTCAATATCTCTTTCTCTTTTGAGATGTCAAGGGTTTGTTCTTGAGTAAAAGTTAATGAAAGTTGCCCCTTTTGGTCTATAACGCTAAAGGTAAAAAGGGCTCGAATTTTCCACCTTTCACTTCCAAATGGAGTGCTTTCTTCCTTCAAATCCCAGTGGTTCCCTCTAAGAAAAGACACATTTCATCTTCCCATTGCCTCGTGATAATATTTTAATGCAAAATTAAATCAGAGGGGGGAGGGAAGAACGACCTAGATGTAGTCATGTCATTCAATCTACATCTTCCTGACCATTCAAAGAAGTTGGATTTGCCAATGTAGAGGGAACGTAGCACTTTCCTGCCAACCCATGAGAATATTATAATTCAAAATATAGTTAGACGGGGGCATAGGGAGCAACTAGGATTTGAGCTTGGTCATTTGACGGTCTTCATAACACTAGAAATTTGCATGAGCCAATAGTTAGTACATAAAAGGTGGCCCATCTAGGCACATGATAGACAAGGACATAGATATTAAAGTTGAAACCATAGGCGAATGATGAAAATATTAAACTGAAACTTAGGACCTAACAAATATTTTGATGAATTTCAATGCGCATTAACATAGGGTAGTATTTTTTAATAAAACATGGGAAATGACTAGGATTACTTAGGAGCTGATAACACGACAGACTCAAAGGCATAAGATGTGACCTAATCATATGAGAGCTGGTGATGAAAGTTCAATGATGAAACATAACATTTGTAATTGATTCAGACTTAGAGTTTTTGGAAAGGGTTTAGCAACACAAAAACCCTAAGGCATAATAATAGGTAAAAGCTTAAGTCCCAAGTCATGAGAACAACCAAATTTTACAAAATTTATAAGTGGAACACAAATAATTTTAGGGGTTCCACAAGTGGCTCTTGTTGTGGATGGATTTTCTTCAGAATAGAGCAAATTCCTAGAATCTCAAGTTGAAGCAGACCAAGCACAAGGATGAAAACCAAGGACTTTCCCGGAAAAGGCAAGAAGACCAGACCCAAACAAACCAACATCTATACAAATTTACATGACTATACAATGTAGATGGAAGAGACATATTTAGGAGAAGTATGGCTTCAAGAACTCTCCATGTACAAGTATTTCAAGAAGTTTACATGTTAATCTTTAGAGAAAGTATGAGTCTTCCCCATGTGTAGTGGATATCATATAAGGGCCTAACCATAGTGCCTCAAATTTTGAGCCATTTCAAATTCCACATCAACACCATACCTCTAACTTCAATTTTTTTGGAAGAAGCTCTCTTTTCATACAAGTGCTTAACTTGCAACTGCATTTTGGCATTCTTGTCATAAGCTTCTCTTCTAGTTCCATATAACTATATAATATTATCAATCCTTTGTTGCATAATCACATATGTTCTCATCATATTCTTGCACAAACTGTGAACCCTTGTTTCATACTGCACAAACACAACAAACAAACATGTTATTAGATCAAAATGCAAGATGAAAGAAGGATATCCCATGAAATCCATTTACAAAACTTAGATAGAAAGGAAAATGAAGAATAATGCAATAAACCAATTTTCATATATCTAAGATAAACAAACACTTGATCCCATCAGGGAATTGGTGCCAGTTGATGTGTCAAATTTGGCCCTTTCCCAACTCCTTAATTGTAAATGTTGATGATGGGTGGATAGTTCAATCTCCTTGATGAGATTTTAGCATAACCTAACTATGGAATTATGAAAACTATGAATACTTTAAGAGGAATTGGAAAAAATGTCTCTCAATGTGAAGAGAGTAACTTTGCATGAGATTTGTTGATGTTGAATGAGAGGAATAACCTTTCATTTATAGATTTCCAAATTGGAAGAATAAGGGATTAAAGTGGGATCATTCAACATCCAATGTCCAAGTGCCACTGGTCAAGATGTGAATAGTTGATGGTTGTGCACATTTTCGCCAAAGTGCCAATAAATGCAATTCGGTGGAATTTAAAATTGAGGAAATGACATGTGAGAGGGAAAGAGACATGAAATAAATGCAAATTGGCTCAATGCAAAAGGACATGTAAGAGGAGTGAATGCCTTTTTGGAAGTACCCATCCACTCGGATTTGAATTTAAACTTGAGGGAATATTCCTTCCTTATTCCTTGTTGAGAGAAATAAGGCAATTAAATAAATCAAAGTAATTGATTTATTGTGCAAGTTGCATTCTCTAAAGGATTTTAATGATTTGAGATTAAATTACTCAATATTTGACTAATTTAATGAGAGGTTAGGTGATTTGACAATTTTGACTCAAATTTATGAGTTGATTTAAATCAAGACTTGAGAAGGAAGATTTAATTAAATAAATGATTTGATTTATTTAACCAAAGGGGATAATGTTAGATTAAATTAAATAAGGTTTAATTTATTCAATTTAATAAGAAGAATTTTAGAGACTTGATTTAAATAAAATGAATTATTTAAATAAACAAAGATATAAGGTTAATTAAATTAAATTGATTAATTTAATCAACAGAGGAGAAAGACTTAATGAAATAAACAATTATTTATTTAATTAAGAGACAAAAGGTGATGATAAGATGAGAGTGTCATTCAGGAAGAAATGTCGTTAGTAGTTAGGACCAAGTGTGCTAAATCAAATTTGTACATTTTCCATGTCTACATTTTTCCCCTATTTGAAGTAATGTACTTGTTGCATTGATCCAAAGAATAAACTGCTTTGATCGAAGTTCATTTTTTTCTTAATTTTTTTAGATGCCCCACTATTTCCCCAATGAGAAGGATTATGATAGTATATTGACCCCTTGAGAGATTGAATGAAAATTTTCATTTTTTGGACGATCTCGCAAAAAAAAAAGAGGACAAAGTGCTTGATAGGCTCAAAAAAGTTGTAGAATATCAAGAAACTCATTAGAACATCAAAAAATATGTGGAATGGTCCTTGGTTGGACAAAAATAGGATCGAGGGACCAAAAACCCTCGCCAAATGGCCAAATTAGGTAAAAAAAACCCTAATTTGTAGGCTTAAATAGACCTTGAAAGGTCACTTTCAATACATTTGCACCTTTTGCCTTTATAATTTTGACATTCTAAGCTCTGATCCTTGATCGAGATGGTGCAATGATAGCTTCCTAGGCACATGTCAGAGAGAGTATGAGTACACCATTGGCCAGTTGTTGTAGGATCCTTGGTATGTACCACCATCCTGACTTTTAATTTCTCATTTTTAGTGCATTAATTGGGGTTCCAATCAAATTTAAATTGAGTGGCACTATATATCACCACTAAAAGTGCTCGATTGGCATCGTGCGGTCCAATGTCGGACTCCATATGCAGAGAGTGCCACATGACACAGTTAGGAACATAGTGTTTCTGGGGTAAAAGTTGGCCGTGTGCACAAATAGTAGCACATTTTCTATTTCAAATGCAAAAATCCGACGCGAGAGGGATATTTTTTATGAGACTTGATGTGGTGGTTTCCCTTGGGTGGGAGGAGCTTGATATACTTCATTCAAGGGAGCACAAATTGTCGGTGCTTCGTAGATTACAGGGTATACATGTATATCTTTAGGATCAACTTGGTATTCTTGGTCTCTAGTTCATTGCCTACGTCCCTCCTACTCAGACACATTTGGGTATGATGACAACTTTGGTTGAGCTGTGGCACAGTGAGACTTCTTCCTTCCATCTCCCTACTAGCAAGGCCACCATCACTCTTAAGGATGTCTAGCACATTCTCTAATTTCCTATCCATGGAGCCAGAGTGATTTACGATCTAGAGGAGGGTAGGAATACCTGGTTTGATGTTATGGGTGTTGATGAGCTTATCCTGTCTGATGGATAGATTAACCTAGAGCGATACCAGGCTAGAGATCCCACCTATAGATTGATTGTTGCTGCTATTATTTCAAGGCTTGTGGCACCCGCTCGATGGGGCTGATACTTTAGTCCAAGCTGGGGACTGTCATGGCATCAGATGTGTGTTTGCTGAGAGTACTTTGCCTGGGGACCAATATTGTTGGCCTCATATAAATATTTTCATGAGTTCGCATACTTCGATAGTCAGGCCCTTGAGGCCAGAGTTACTTTATTACACATCTGAGCATGGGAGCGAATCCCAGTGCTCCATCCAGATGTCACACCAGTTGTCCTTGATATCGATGGTCCTTTTGTCTCGCAGTATGGTGGGGCATAAATTAATTTTACCCACATTGGCATAGGTGGCCTTGCTTATTGGCAATGGGTTGTTGATGAGATGAGAGAGTTCATTTGGAGAACTTGGATGGGCATATGCCCATGGTATGATGATGCAGATCAGTTTTTTTTGCTCGGTAGGATAGGTGGATGCAGGTCTGAAAGCATACAATGATAGATCAGTATCTCCCAGATAAGGTGACTCGTCAGTTTGGAGGGATGTAGGATATGCCCAATGATCAGTATGCGGTAATATTTTCTCATACTACGAGGGAGATGACATGGGGCTAGCCCATCTCGATAGTTGAGGGAATGTCCTCCTTTAGATAGTTAGTGGCCCAACCATGGCCGTATGATCAAGGACTAGTGGATACAGGGGTGAATCTGACGTATAGAGCCTGGTTTAGACCTCCTTTGAGATTGATAGTTCCCGGTGCAGTACTCCCATGATGGACACCCACAAGAAGATTAGTCGGTAGGGGGAGAGGACAAAGGGGCAGAGGTGGAAAAGATGGGGGTAGGGATAGAGGAGGAGGTGGACCACATCCTCATTATACACCTCCCAAAGATCTGACACAATAGTCACCTCCATGGGTATAGGTATAGGTTGATCTACCAAGAGATGCGGGTAGAGTAGTCCCATAGCAGCAGCCAATAGTGTAGCCCAAACTACAAAGATATGTTGATCCAGTAGTTGTAGGGTCAGATTCAGGTATTGACTATAGAGAGGGATGAGGCTTAGCGACAAGTTGTGATAGTTACTGCTGAGAGAGACCAGGTTTGATCCGAGATGGATCAGGATATTGGTCGGTGAAGATAGCTAGAGAGTATACCTCATCATGCTAGGCTTGATCAGTCTCCCTACGGGCATACAGAGAGGTAGTCAGAGAGGCCGAGTACTATCGGCATAATTACAAACAAGCAGTGCTAGTAGCAAGCTGGGTGGTACACTTCTCTCAATAGATAGGGATGATGCCACTAGAGGACCATGGTGAGAGGTAGGTGGGAGAGGGTAGCAGCTAGTAGGGTTAGCCCTTGATGATAGACGGTTTCCATTTTTGATTTACAGGCTTCGATTACTTGCCCCTTTTTGTACTCTGTACCTTGATCGTACACTTGATCCAATTTTTGTACCATGATAGTAAATTTTTTATGATTATATATGAGATGGTTCAACTTTATGAGATGTCTTGCAATGTGTGATATGCATTAATTAATTTCCTATATGCTATGAGATGCTTCTATTTCTTATGCTCATGCAATATGATGTATGTTTCTAATGGATGTACTTCTTCTTGTATCATTTTCATGCATTTTTAATGATGATCCTACGAACGTAATATATTCTAATGATGGCATATTGATATGTAAATGGATGCGAATGATTATGTATGATTTAATGTAATGATTTCTTAAGAATCTTAGAATAACAAATTTATATTATTCCTCATAACCTAAGATAATGATATGATGTGATATGCATTTTATGTTAATGATCTGGTGGATGTAGACTGTATGCATTGGTGATGTTCTGATTAACTGTCATGATACCATGTTAGTATGGGAAGAATATAGAAGAACTTAGAATCAATGAGTTAGTTAGGATGATGGTGATTTCCTTACCAGGAGTCAAGTTTTTCAAAGGGCCAATTATAGTATGTTTGATAACGCACCTAGGTACGATGCATCAAGGTATACAAAACAAGGATGGCTTTGTACCCAATGTGATGGACTCTGACTTGACAATCAGATAGGAGTATTCTTGTTGACACTTAGCATACACACTTTATTTAGGATGTAATTCAGACATTCGAAATATCTTGGGCCAAAACATAGGAAAGCAACAAGATATCTAAAACATCCTCTCCACAAACCAAAGAAAGTACATATGACTAAGTTATTTTACAAGTGTATTCCACAAGCGTAGTAGATAAAAGAGACAATGATCCTTTCCCCATTCCTTTATCTTTAAAACTATTTTTTTCAGGCATCACTGAGAGCTCCTTGGAATGAGTATAATATAAGCCAAAAAGACCAAATAAAGAAAAACAACAAGCCAATGTTCTTCATACCACTAGCCAGGACTAAACTACTGTGAGATACCTGATGCTTATGTCCACCATGGGAAGGATACATCCTAGGACATGTTGTGATCAGGGTTTTGGTGAGACTGACTAGATGATAAGCTATTGATACCTTGAGTTGACCAACTTGCTTGCTTATTGATCTAGACTTTAGGACTTTTGACGCTTGGGTGTTCACTTTTGAACTTTCCATAATTGCTTCTGAATGACTCACCAAAGGATGATGGTGATGACTAATTTTATTATGAGTGGTGACAATCGTGAGTGAAAGCGAGATGAGATGAAAAAACCATTTTGGATTTTTCAGATATTTTGAGGCTATTTTTTGGTATTTTTGAAGTGTTTTACAAATATTTTTGGTATTTTTGATTTTTCCAATGAAGAGACTAACTTAAAGACCTATCCTAGGAGTCTCGAGAGCTGATCCATAGATTAGCCTTGCCTACGTTATACATTCATATACCATGTAGTTTGATTGACGACAAACTTGACTCAATGATGAGATAGTTGGCCAAATGGGTTGTCATTTTATTACGACAGATGCCTAAGGATTAACCTAAACTATCTCAGGGGATGATCAAAGATAAACCTTTCCTATGGTCAAGCTTAAAGACAACGTAGTTTGGACTAGATGAAAGACTGACAAGATTTAATGATGAATTTTTGAAGATTTTATTAGATTTTTGACATATTTTTCAATTTTTTTGATGAATTTTTCGAATGTTTTTGGATTTTCTGATGCCCTGGGAAGAGCACACAAATCTGATCCAGTGCCAGTTTGAGGAACATGCCCCCAAGGTTAAGCGATAGACTAATTCAATAAAGGTAGGACAAACTAACCTTATGAATATGCCAAGTCGTACTATGGTGGAATATTATACGAGCATAAGCTTAAGCTATGGTATGGATGCGAATGGATGGGTGGATGGAGGATTTAATGAAATGTGATGGAATGGATGAGTGAGTCATGTAGATCCTAGTGGATGGGGAGTGCTTTATTTATGCTTGGTGCCAATTTTCTAGATTTTCACCAAGGCACTTGTCAAAAGCGCCACCGAAGTGGTTTTCACTAGAGTACGATTTTTTTCTTTACTGTTTTCACTCATTTTTTTGATTTTTTTTTCATTTTTTTTGTTGTGACCAAGATGCCTGTTTGCTAGGTTTTCATCGAGGTAACCATTTTTTCAGGACATTTTTTTTTTTGTAGTTTTCAGTTCTATACCTTGCAAGTTCTTAGGCATAAAACTTTTTGAGATGGGAGTTGTTCAAAGGCTGTTACAAAGGCTCACCTTTTGGTGTTGACAGTTGATAGGCTCTAATTTATAGCTAGCTGTGATAACAAAAGGTCCCAGCCAATTGGGTTCAAATTTACCTTTGCTCTCTGGATTTAGCACATTCCTTTGGTTCTCCTTCAGCACAAGTTCATCGACTTGGAAGGTACATTTCCTGATCTTCTTGTTGTAGTTGTGTTTCAGGCGATTCTGATAGACTTGTAGATGGTTGAGGGAATCTATGCATCATTCATCTAATAATTCCTTCTCATTCAGTCGTGAGACCCTATATTCTTCATCTGTGATGAGGTTTTGTAATGATATTCTCAGTGATGGGAGCTTGATCTTGATTGGGAGGATGGCTTATGATCCATAGACTAGGGAGAATGGGGTGCCAGCTTTTCGCATGCGGATGCTGGTGTGGTAGGCCCATAAGGTAGGATTTAGCTATAGATGTTAGTCATGACCAGAGTCATTGACTATTTTCTTAAGGATTTTGAGAATGGTTTTTGTAGTAGCTTCTATCTGGGCATTGCCTTGTGGGTAATATGGTGTAGAAAAGTGATGTTGGATTTTGACTTTGTTACATAAGTCATAGACATCTTGATTTTTGAAAGGTGACCCGTTATCAGAGATAATGGATTGGGGGACACCATATTGGCAAATGAGATAGTTCAGGATGTACTTGGAAATCTATTTTCCTATTATGTAGGTCATTCGGATTGCTTCAACCCACTTTGTGAAATACTTTGTGGTGGTGATGATGAAGTTGTGGCCATTGGATGAGGTGGGTGTGATTTTTCATATGAGATCCATCCCCCATTATTAAAAGGGCCATGGTGTAATAATAGGATGGAGTTCCTGAGTTGGTGCATGGATAAGGCCTCCATGTTGCTGGCATTGTACGTATTTTCTGAAAAATTCATGTGCCTCTCTTTCCATTGTTGGTCAGTAGTACCTAGTTCTTAGTAACTTCTTGGCTAAGATCATACCACTCGAGTGTGAACTGCAAGTGCCTTTATGTACCTCATTAAGAGCAGTCAAGGATTCCTTAGGTTTTAAGCAACGTAATAGGGTTCCATCAATGCTCCTATGAAAGAGGGTTTCTCCTAGGATGAAAAACCATAAGGACCTTTCGAAAAAGGTTCATTTGAGGTTCAGGGTAATGTCAGCTGGGAGGACTCCTATTCTTAGGTAGGTGTAGATTTCATCATACCAGAGATCACCAGGACCAATGAGTTCACACACATATTCAGAATTTGGTACCTTGAAAGTGGGTATGAGAAGCTGCTCTACCAAGAATTCATGTTTTGAGACATTGCGAGGGATATCCAGTAAGGATCTAATTGTTGCCATCGCATCAACTGCTTTGTTGCTAGCCCTCAGTATCTTCTCAAAGGTGATATCAATAAATGATTCTTTGAGGCTTTCTACTAACTTCTTGTATGGTGTCAACCTGTCATCTTTAGTTTGGTACTCGTTGTTAACTTGGTTGATAATAATCTATGAATCTCCATCAATTTTTAGTGCCATGATACTCCACTATGCTACAATTTTGAGACCTATGGTTAAAGCCTCGTATTTTGCCATTTTTTTGGTATAGGGGAATGCCAATTTTTAGGATCTAGGTATACAATTCCCCTATTGGGTGATGAAGAAAACATCGACTCTTGATCCATGTTGTGTGTGGGAACCTTCAAAGTAGAGTTTCCAATGATCGGCTATGCTGAGATTAAAGATGGACTTGTTTGGAAATTCTGATATGAGTGGATTGTCTGAATAGATGGGAGCTTCTGCCACTTGGTCTGCAATGACTTGTCGTTTGATTGCTTTTTTCTCCACATATTCAATGTCATATTCTAATAGTATCATGACCCACTTAGCCATCCTTCTTGTGAGCATAGCCTTTGATAGTAGATACTTTAGTGGATCTATCTTGGCGATGAGTTTGATTTTGTGTGCCAACATGTAATGTCAAATTTTTTTTGAAGCAAACAGTACTGCTAGGAAAGATTTTTTAATGAATGAGTAGTTTAACTCATGGCCGACAATTATTCTTCTGATATAATAGATGGCCCTCTCTGTTCCATTTTCATCATGGTGAGCTGAAAGAGCACCCAAGGCTAACACAGTTGCTGAGATGTATAAAATCATTGGTTTTCCTGCAATGGGTGGCATTAATACTGGTGGTGTAAGTAGGTATTCTTTGATTTTATCAAATTATTGATTGCACTTGTCATCCCACTTGTATGCCACTCCTTTGTGGATTAGATGTGAATATGCAATTTGTTTGCTCGCTAGTTGTGCTCTGAACCTTCAGATGGATTAGAGTCTACCTTGTAGGCCTTTGAGTGGTTTTAGTGTCCTTGGTGCCTCCATGTCGAGGATTGCTCTGACCTTGGTGGGATCCACCTTTATTCCCCTCATTGATACTATGTATCCTAGAATTTTACCTGATTGTACCCCAAAGACACATTTCTTTAGGTTGAGCCTAACCTTGTACTTCTCCAGTTTGTTGAAAATGGCACTTAGGGTTGTTATATGATTTTTTCTCTTCTTTGATTTGGCCAATATATCATCCACATAATATTCAATAGTTTTGTGTGTCATGTCATGAAATATTAGTGTCATGGCCCTCAAATATGTAGCCCTTTTATTTTTTAGCCAAAATAGCATCATATTCTAGCAGTAGGTGCCCCATGGACATGTAAATGACATCTTATGCTAGTATTATTTTGCAATCATTATTTGGTTATACCCCGAGAAGCCATCCATCAGGGATAGCATCTCATGTCTAGTTGTTATGCCCACTATCAAATAAATGTTAGGTAGTGGAAAATCATCCTTGGGACATGCTTTGTTGAGGTCTCTAATGTCTGTGCAGATATTGATGACCCCGTTTGGCTTTAAAACTTGTACAAGATTGGATACCCATTTTGGATAGTTGATTGGGCATATGGAGCTGACATCTAGGAGTTTCTGCAATTCTACCTTGACTAGCAAGGCTATATGGGGATATATTTTCCTTAATTTTTGTATTACTTGCTTCACTCTAGGGTAAATAGCCAAATGATGAACCACAACTTCCAGATCCGCACCTGGCATGTCAGCATAGGTCCATGCAAAATTTACCTTCCTTTCCTTTAGAAATGCTGCTAGTAATTTTTGTTCTTTTGTCACACGAGACTCAGCATAGAAAGTGATTTGTGGTCTTGTCTTTGTTCCCAAGTTGACAGGATTACATTGTTCTGCCAGGACTACTAATTTCTCCTGATGAAGCGTAGTAGGGGGGAGATTGAATCCTTCATCTTTCGGTGCCTCAGAGAGGTTTTCACCATTAGATGTGTCATTTATTTTTACTATTCTTTGGTTAGAGAGTGCCAGAGTGTGGTTTTCACTCAATAACTCTGAGCTTATTCTTGTTCTTTTCATTTTGTGACTGAAGGACTCAATTGTCTCCCCGTAATATGCTTGAGTGTCTAATGTGATGTCGAAGCTAGCCTTGTGATCTTCGTATGGAATTGTATCCCTTAGTCCCATGAACTCTGAGAGTGCCTCCTTGTTGGTCATAGTCAATGAGTTGAGGGTACTCTAAGTTGATTTAATAAGTTTCACAGTCCCACTCAATTGGTGAGGCACTAATCATCCGTAACGAGGAATCCTTAAAGAGTAAGGGAAGGCCAGCTATGGTATCCTCATCATCACTACTGGTGCAGATATCAATTATTTCAAAAGTGAAATTATCTAGAGGGAGTCTTGTGCATATGGGTAGTCGAAGGGTAGCTGCTGATACTTGAGGAGGGGACTTGAATGCCCTACTAGGAGTACCTCTGCCATGTATGGATATACTTGGGGGGTACATCCGACACTAAGCTTTCTCATTATTCTTTCTAGAATGATGGGATCTAGTCATCCATCCCTATTTCTTCCCAAACTTTCATTCCTATTGTATCCCATACCAAACATTATTTGCAAACCTCTGCTAGCTTCATCCGTGGGTAGAGTGGGTGTGGGTCCTTCATCATGGTATAGCATTCTTCAAATGTCTTCCTCATTGACATTTTCCTGACTTAGGTCTCCCCAACGGCAGAACCCAAAAGGGTCTTCCCTAAGGGTGTGGATAGGTGTTTTAGTTGATCAAGGTTTCCCATGTGACCTAGAAGATTGTGGTAACTCTCCTACAACAAATGCACTCTTCCTCATTTTGTAGTCTCCACACCCATTGTCCTGTATCATGAGCTTGATTTCAGATATATCAGGGATGGAGGGTCTCTCTGTCGCAGAAGTGGAGGCAAGGCTAGATGGTTCTATGTATGAAGTGGATGGGCCTTCATCATTTTTTGGTACTTGCGGTATTTTGTAAAACTTGGCTTCCAAGTTTTGGAGTAGGCAAATGGTTCGGGATCACCATGTATTGTGACCTCCTTATTCTGGTATAGGAATTTGACACATTGGTGGAATGTTGAGGCGACTACCTTAATTCCATGGATCCATGGGCATCCTAGGAGGATTTTGTATGATAGGTCGAGATCAAGCACTTTCCAAGTGCTTTCCATGGTTGCTGGTGCAACTTGGATTGGGATTCTGATAATGCCTTGAGACACTCTTTCTTGATCATTGTATGCTCTTATGGTGATTCCTTTGTTCTTGTCAATGGATTCCTTTGAGAGTCCCAAGTTCTTTATGAGTTTGAGGGAACAAATTTTAAGGCTTGAACCTCCATCCACCAAGACCCTTTTGAATTTCTTTTCATTAATCAACACTTGAAGGTGAAGTGTGTGATTATGAGATGGCTGGGCGAGGAAATCTTGATCAGAGAATGTGAGGAGATTTGGGGTAACGATATTATAAACCATAGCCTGTAATTGTTCCATGTTAAGGGTGGTGGAGATGGTGGATGTAGCTAAAGCTTCATCAAGGATTTTCCTGTGGGTAGTGGAAATTTTAAATAATTCCATGATGGAGATCTGGGCAGGGGTTCTCTTTCGCTGGCCAATGACACTATAGTCATAGGGAATGGCTTTTGTACTTGAAATGGGGGTCTTAGATGGTTGTGATTCCCATACAATAGTGACCTTTCTACCATGTGTGGTGACTCCATAATTGGCATTGGCTCCCTTGATGTTAATGACCATGACCATCTCATCTACACATGCGACCATCTCTTCATATACAAGGTTAGCACTCGCATACTTTTGCTTCCCTTTGTTGTTCCCCTAGCTATTTCTTTGATTATGATTCAACATCGGATTTGTGTATATTTTGAGGTCATGATTTCCAGGTATTTGTTCAATGTTCATGATCTTGTCCTCAATGAGGTCTTGGATGATGTTCTTCAGCCTCATGCAGTTCGTGGTTCTGTGTCCCTTGATTTTGTGAAAATCACAGAGGAGGTTTTCATTGTACCATGGTGGTTTCGTCATGGGTTCTATGTATTGCTTAGAGTTGGATATTTTGATAAGGTTTTCCTTGACTAGCTTCTTCATTATTGATTCAATTGATTCTCCAAGAGTCATGAACTTCCACTTGGAAGGATACTTGTTTCGGGGAGGTGGTCCTCCTTGATTTCCCAAGTTATTGATTTGGTTTCTAGGAAGTGGTTGTTGTTGTGCCACTGTATTAGTTTGCACATTATTGCGATTACGATTTTGTGGATGGTGATGAGTTTTGATGTTATGTTTAGGCACATTTATGACCACCTTAGCATCGACCACGTCATCATTTGTGATATTTTTGTTCCTCAACCATGTTCGAGGTTTATCATTATAATTATTGGACGGGTGGTTATCCTATGGTGGAGCAAATGTTGATGTGCCTCCTCGTGCAGTAAGGGCTCTTTCAATATTGAGCGTCTTTGGGATCAACTAACCATATGTTGTGATGCATTGCATTTTTAAGTAGAACACCAAGTTTTCATCTAGATTAGATATGATTGTGAAAACTTGGTGTTCTTTTGGCTTGGTCCACTTGCTCTGATTGGCCTTGGATCACCATCTTTTCAAGAAGGATGTGAATAGCTCTCCTTGTCTCTGTTTGAGTGTTGAGAGTTCTTCTAAACTAATGTCTACACCGATGTTGTAAGCATATTTTTTAAGGAATGCTTTAATGCCTATGGGTAGGTGATAGAACCATTCTATGGCAGGACCAATTAGAATTCAGGGGAAAATTTGCATTAGATATGTGTCATCATATGCAACCTCCATGCAATAAACTTGAAATTCCCTGACGTGATTTTTCAGGGTTTCCCGTTCCATTATATTTATCGAATTTGGCGATTTCAAATCCTTTTGGGAATGGTATCATTGTGAGATCTCTTTCAAACATATAAGGACACAAGTTTCCTAACATTTTGGTTATTTTTTCTGCTTGGAGGCCCAACAGCTACTGCGAGAGTAGTTTCATTTGTGTTGCGACATTGTTGTGCAGACCAGGAGGTGGGATGATTGTTTTTTGAGGTGTATGGGGTGTTTGATTGATGAGAGGGGTATTGGTGGGAGTTTTTTGTAACCTCTATTGTGTATTCAAGGCCTGCTAATATACCTGTATTTGTGTCAACAATGCTTGTTGTTGATCTTGCTGTTGTTGTTCCAGCGAAGCTTGTTGTTGGTCCAGTTGCTACTATTCTCGTAAAGCTTATTGTTGGTCTAACTATTTTTGCACCAACAAAGCTTGTTTTTGGTCTAGCTATTGTTGTGCCAAAAAAGATTTTTGTTGGTCTAGCTGTTGTTGTGCCAACAAAGATTGTTGTTTAGCTTGTTGCTCTCCCTAAAAATCTTGCAAGGCTTATTGGTATGCTTGTTGATGAATGGCTTGCAGTTATGCTCGGGATTGTGCTTGCGTCTGTTGAGCCTAGTGTTGGGCTTGAGCTTGATATTTTTCTTCTTGGGCTGCTTGTGTGGCTTGTGTGGCTTGTTGGGCTTGTGCAAGTTGTGGAGCTTGATGGGTACCTAGTTGTGCTTGCACTTGCTAAGCAGCTTATTGTGCAACTTGTTGGTTTTGTTGAAGTACCCTTTAATGATTGGCCTTTTGACCAACCTAAATCATGGTGATGGACAAATTTTTCACATTAGCTTTTGGTGGGATTGGTGGTGGATTGGGAATGGTGCTAACCATTGTGATAGTCGAAAGGGTTGTGTTGGTGGCCGGGATTTCTATTTTTGGTGGTGTGGTTGAGATGCTCGGTCCTTGAAAAGGTATGTTTTGAGAGATTTGAGGACCGACTAATGTATTGATCATGGTTTCTTGAGTATTTGGTACTTTTTATTGTGGTGTTGCTGGTAAAATGAGAGGATTCGATGTGATGCTTAGATTACCTTGATTTGAGAAACTAGTGATGTGTAGGGGGGGAAGACCCAGCCCAAGAGGTGATACAGATGTGATCGTTAATGGAGGGAGTGAAGGTATGTTCCCTTGGAAGAATGATGATGAAAATGGGTCAGTGACTCTTGTTGTTCGAACAAACCACCTTCTCCTTGTGATAGAGAAGTTTGTACATTTAATGGATAGGCTAGTGTTGCATGGAATGAGGATGAATCCGTGTGATTATGGAAAGTGAGTGGGATGTACGGGTGTGATGGATTCACCTGGATAGAGTTATCCGGTGTGGTGTTGATATTTACGTCTCTGTTGTCTACAAGGTGATGGTTTTTTAATTTACAAAACATGGCACTTCCTTTGTTTACAATTGGTGAGGTTGATGAAATTGTCAATATGGTTTGGGGCATTTCTTGAGTGATATTTAGAATTGACATTGGGGGTATGCTTGTAAGTGGCCTTTCCATATTGGAGCCTACGTCAAGGTCAGAAGGGAACTGGACCCCTCCTTCCGTTAATGTGCGTAAGTATATAGAGGGATTAAGTTTAAGCATGGCATTGACAATTCTATGATTCTCTAGATTTTGAATCATTTCAGTTATTCCCTTTTGTGTCATTCCCAATTCATCATTGAGGATTTCCTCTTCATAGCCTTCCTCTTGAAGATTTTGTGCTGGTAGAGAAGAGTTGTTTGGGGGATTGCTTGATCCTACAATGTTTACTTTGGTGGTTGCTTGACTTAAGTCACTAGAAGTTGATATTTCTTTGGTGTTTTCCATGTTCCTCTTGTGTTGTGATCTTGTTTGGACCATAAAATATAGATCTTTTGATCTTACTCTTTAGGCCCAAAAGAGGAGAAGAACTAGGAGATTCTAAGGATCAAAAGAGGTGGTGATGGGGATGAGATAAATGGATGAGGTGAATGAGTGAAAATTTTGAAGAAATTTTTAGGGGTAATGCTAAAATTTTAGGGCTTGGATTTGTTTTGATAGTTTGACTAGGTGTGTTAATCCAAACAAGATGATGGTGATCTTGTAAATCCTAGGAAGATGTGTTATCCTAGAGAAAACTCGCACAAGAGAATGAATGGGCTAAGTGTGTTAAGCCAATCAAGGTGATCATAAACTAGTAGACCTTAGGAAGTTATATTATCCTAGAGGTAAATTTGTTCAAGAGGATTGATAAATTTGACTAGGTGTATTAAGCCAAATAAAGTGATGTTTTTTCCTTTAAGTTTAGCATAAATGATGTTCCAAAGTTCCCAAAAAAAATTTGATGAGAAGAAATTTGATTGATGGAGAGATGGATGAGAGTGAGGATTTTTTTTTTGACCCTAGACTTTGACCTAGACAAGACTCTTTTTAACAAGACCTCGGTATTGAAGAACATGACTTACTACCTATGTGAGAAAATAAAACCTTTCAAAAAGCTCTGGATTTTGTTGGTAATAGAATTCATACAAAGTTGGCTTGTTATTTGAAGCCTTCTTATAGAAATTATACACCAACCTTTCTCTAACTTCAAAAATCCTTCCAAGATGCTCCTCGCGAGCTTTTAGACTAATCCTCTTGAATCTTGGTTTTGGGATTTTGACTTTACGGGAAATCATTTGAGAACACACATTCATGCGGTTCAATTTTTCTTGTCTTTCCTTAGTGAGTACTTTTTACCAAAAATAATTTCTTGATTATGTTTCAAACTGCATGTCTAAATCCCTACTTTCTTTTCATCCCACAAGGTCCCTTATGTGGAAATCAAGGAAATTAGAGAGAAAGTTTCCTAGTGTTGACTTTGGTGAAATAAATGGTGATTAAACCCAAGCACTTAGAAACCTCTAAGGATATAATCCCTAGGGAAATCAAGAGCACTTAGATTCATCAAAGGATATTTGTTTCCTCAAAGGGTTTGAAATTTCAAAGCTTTTGTGAATGTTTGTTTCTCAATGTTCTAGAACCAAGCAAGGTATTTTGATCTTGATAACATGCACAACCCTAGGCTAAAAAGAAAATATTTGTTGGGTTCCCACTTGGATGAATCCAACTGTGCATATTCAGTGTGGATAATTAGATTTTTTACCACATAGGCTCCCCCTTACAGTGCACTCACTTATCGGGTCAATCAAGCAACAGTACCCATGAATCTCCCATGGCATACTTTTCATCTCTACAATAGAACCACATGTATAATGTGGGGCGGCTTCAAAGGACATGACCTTTTGTACCAATAAATAGATAGGATTTTGGGCTTTTCTAAACAAGAGGTTTTAATACGGGCATTTTGTTCGTGGGGGACTATCCAGTACGGCTAGAGACCATTTTTTTCCTTCTCGTCAGAATAATCCTCATGATATTGGCCTTTCTTCCAATATCTATATTTATATCCCGAGTGGAAGTCACTTGGCTTTAGTGTGTTCCCGGTTGGGTCGTTCCCTTGGGTGATTACTTTTTTCCACAAGGTAGGCCCACTAAGATAAACAATATCAAGCTAGCATATCATGTAGTTTGATCAACCTTCATTGAAAAACAAAGGGATAACACTCACAATATACCGTGCTCACACTCGCATGTTTGGTTCAATTTTAATTCCAAAAATGAAATGTGGAGGCAATTATTTTATTCAACTTAAGATCACCAATAATTACATTATGACATTATCTTGAATAAATAATTACAAAACAAAATATCACTTGTTCATTTTAAACCCTCAAAGAAAAATGAATTCTTTTTTAAAGGACCAATTCAAATGTGGAAATTTCCTTGTTCAGTTTTTAAACCTCAACCAAGTCTACTAAGATTATTTCTAAGGTTATTTTTAAGTCCCTTTGTAAAATTTTGAAAAGGAAATTTGTGTTGTTCTTTTTAGAACCCAGAAATAAAAAATTTGTGTTTTCTAAAGCATGAAAGGTAAAAAATCCTTGAAAGAGATTGAGGATTCTCTTAAGTGTTAAAGAACACTTTAGTGTTCAAAAACACTTGATATAAGATGGGAATGATGCCATTATGTAACCTTGCATTTCACTTTCTTCCTTTTCCAAACCTGCAAGATGATAAAAACCAGAGAGTACAAGAACAAAAAATAGGTCAATAATTCAAATATCTAAAAAATAAAAAGGCACATGTTAAAAAAAAAAATTCAATTTTTGACTATTTTTCAGCGGCCCAGTTAGTGAATGTGGCACAGTTTTGAAAAAATATGGCGCTATATAGCGCTGCACTTTTCAATAAGTGCGGAAATATGCATAAAACAAAGAGCGTGGGTGTAGGAGAGTTTTTCCAGGCGGCACAATTTCTCACCCAAAAAAACCACGGCTGAGTTTAAAATTTTAAATATTTTGAGCGAGAATGTGGGTGTGGCATAGTTTGGACTAAGTGTGGTGCGATATAGCACCACAACTCTGAAAGCGGTGTAATATTGTGTCAGAAGACTGTGTATGGCATAGTTTGGACTCACAGATCTAGGGAGGATTTTGGAATTTTAAAATTGAGGCGCGGGAAACAAGTGTGGCATAGTTTGGATTCAAATTGGTGTGATATAGCACTACACATTCAGAAGTGGTGCAATATAGTGTCGCGGGCCTATTTGCGGCACACTTTCTTGTGTACAAAAAAATGTTAAGAAAAAAGCACAGAATTATTGAAGAACATGATGAAATGTTTGAGATTTGCCCTCCTTCTAGCGCCAAAATGTGAACCATTGTTTCATACCCACATGAACACAACAAAAAAACATGTTATTAGATCAAAATGCAAGATGAAAGAAGGATTCCCCATGAAATCCATTTAAAAAACTTAGATAGAAAGGAAAATGAAAAACAATGCAATAAACCAAGTTTAATCTATCTAAGGTATACAAACACTTGATCCCATGGGGCAATTGCTGCCAATTGATGTGTCAAAATTGGCCCTTTCCCAAATCCTTACTTGAAAATGTTGATGATGTGTGGATAGTTCAATCTCCTTGATGAGATTTTGTCATAACCTAGTTATGGAATTATTAAAACTATGAATACTTGAAGAGGAATGGGAAAAATTGTCTCTCAATGTGAAGAGAGTAACTTTGCATGAGATTTGTGGATGTTGAATGAGAGGAATAAACTTTCATTTATAGATTTCCAAATTGGAAGAATGAGCGATTTGGATGAATGTGGGATCATTCAACATCCAATATCCAAGTGCCACATGTCAAGATGTGAATGGTTGATGGTTGTGCACATTTTGGCCAAAGTGCCAATAAATGCAATTAGGTGGAATTCAAAATTGAGGAAATGACATGTGAGAGGGAAATATACATGAAATAAATGTCACTTGGCTCAATGTACAAGGACATCTAAGAGGAGTGAATGCCTTGTTGGAAGTACCCATCCACTTGGATTTTAATTCAAACTTGAGGCAATATTCCTTCCTTATTCCTTGTTGAGAGAAAATAGGCAATTAAATAAATCAAATTAACTCATTTATTGGGCAAGTTGCATTCTCTAGAGGATTTTAATGATTTTAGATTAACTTAATCAAGATTTGACTAATTTAATGAGAGGTTAGGTGATTTGACAATTTTGACTCAAATTTATGAGTTGATTTAAATCAAGAATTGAGAAGGAAGATTTAATTAAATAAATGATTTGATTTATTTAACCAAAGGGGATAATGTTAGATTAAATTAAATAGAGTTTAATTTATTCAATTTAATAAGAATACTTCTAGATACTTGATTTAAATAAATTGAATTATTTAAATAAACATAGATATGAGGTTAATTAAATTAAATTGATAAATTTAATCAACAAAGGAGAAAGACTTAATCAAATAAATAATGATTTATTTAATCAAGAGACAAAAGGTAATGATAAGATGAGAGTGTGATTCAAGAATAAATGTCATTAGTAGTCAAGATCAAGTGTGTGCCGAATCGAATTTGTACATTTTCCATGTCTACACAAACATATACACCTTTAGCAAATTATTTTGAGGAAGTATAGCATCCAAACCACAGACTAGAACAAATGGTGAGTTTCTAGTTTTCTTCTTTACAGTAACCCTATCAGCCCATAGTGCAAGCTTTAACTTCAAATCCCAGGCCTTCTTGTTCTTCTCAATCACTCTTGCGATGATTTTCATCAAAATCTTGTTGCTAGATTTAGACTAACCATTCCCTTGGGGATAATAAGAGGAAGAGTAAGAAATTTGTATGCAATGTTTGTCACAAAAATCCTTGAATTCTTCTGACCTAAAACACATAGCATTATCAAAAGTGATCTTCTCTAGAACTCGAAATCTAATTAGAATGTTATTAACCAGGAAATATATGACAAATTTACTTATTTTCTTGTTTGTGGTTATTTCCTCCACCCACTTTGTGAAATAATTAGTTACAACAAGGATCCTTGAATGCCCCCCACTAGATTTTTCTAATATCTAGCTAATGAAGTCTATACCCCATTTCTAGAAAGTGGCCTAAAAGGAAATAGGCCTAAGTGGAAAAATTATTGAGAACTTCAACATCCTTGAAAATCTCTAGTAAGCATCACATGTCTTAACAAACTTGTGGGAATCTTTAAAAATATTGGGCCACTAGAATCCTACCCTTAAGATCTTATGAGAAGTTGTCTTAGCCACGTAGTTTCCCCCACACACTCCACTATACATTTCTTGCAAAATCTCTAACACCTACTTTCCATCCACACATTTGAGAAACACACCATTTGGACTTCTCCACCATAGTTCATTATAAAAATAACATATTTAATTACATGCAAATTCAATGTTCTCTTCTCATTTTCAGCCATACCTTCTAGAAACTACATGGTTTTTAAATATTGAGAAATTATCTTGTACCAACCACAAGTCTGCATATCACAAATTAGTGCAACAAAAATACTCTCAACTTGATTTATTTGATTTTCCTCCAAGTTAGTTAGAACCATCAGCTTAGTTGGACCTTTTCCTCTCAGTAACTTTTTAATCTAAAAATCAATGTTGAAATCTTGGATCCTATTGATCCACCTACACATTCTATCTATAGTCTCTTGTTGAGTGAAAATGTCCCTCACTACAACACTTGGCACAAAGGCTATGCCTATAGCTCCCATTAAGTACGTTTTGAAATTCTTTACATCCTTGACTAAAGAATATTCCTGCTTCTCAGTCATATCATACTTTAGTTATGTGGCATGTAATGAATTTTTGAAGAATACAATTGGCTATTCAAAACCCTCATCACTTTTTTGCAACAATACAAAAACAATAGTATGGAAAGAAACACAAGAGAAAATATGCATTTGTTTAGAAAAATCAGGATACTTCAAAACTAGAGCGTCTTTAATAGCCTACTTTATGCTCTTGAATTATTGACTAGGATCCTCACTCCAAACCATATTCTCTCATTTCTTTAACATATTAGAGATAGGTCTTGTGATCTAAGAAAAATGAGTGTCAAACCTTCTCAATAAATCGATTTGACAAAAAAATGACTAGATACCCTTTTCATTTTCTAGTTGTGGAATCTTATCTATGGAAGCTACTCTTTTAGGATCGATTCTTATCCCATCCTTAGACACAATGCGACCTAGTATCTTACCCTCCTTCACTTTGAACAAAAAGAATTTATGATTTAAATAAATCCAATACTCAAGTGCTTTCTTGAACACTTTCTCCAGATGCATAGAATGATCTTCCTCTTTTTTATTTTATGCAGTCAGGTCATCTTGATACACTATTAGAAATATTTCTATGAAATTAGAAAATTCCACATTCATGGCTCTTTGAAAAGTATCCCCTACATTTTTTAATCCAAATGGCATCCTAACATAGACATAAGTGCCCCATGGAGTGGTGAAAGCTATTTTATATTTCTTAGATTCATTGAAAACTAATTGATTGTAAACTGAGAACCCATCCATCATACATGACAACTCACAGCCATCTACCTTTTGTAACATGGCTCCCATTTTTGGAGAACAATAATTATCCTTTAATGATGACACATTCAAATTCCTAAAATCAACACAAAGCCTAATGCCATAATTTTCCCTTCTAACTAGAACAATTTTTGAAACCCAAGTATAATGCTTGGTAGGTTTAATAATCACAACATCCCTCAACTTTACAAGTTCTTCCTACATATTAGGATCTGCAAAATGGGATTAATTGGCTTATAATTTTGTTTGAAAGGATTGGCATCTGGTTTGAAAGGTATTTCATGTTGAAATATTTCATCCCTATAATATTTTAGATCATCATAAGAACATGTAAATACATGTCTATATTTCCTCAATAAGGCAATCAACATTTTCCTAAATTGTGGTTTCATCTTCTTCCCAATATAAAACTTCTTGGGAGAATTTTCTATTCCTAGGTTTACTTCCTCCAAATATTTTTTGTGAGTGGAAGTTTTCTTAGCATTACTCATATTAGGGAAATCAAATACCCTTTCTAATGCTACTAGTCCTTTCAAAATATTAGTGGTCTTCAAATGGATAATATCATTCCCAAATATATTATATTTTCTATCTAGTTCTTCTACAAAGGAAGAAAAATCAATTTCTTGACCCTGATATTCATCAAGTTTCATTGCAAATATTTCAAGATATCATCATCATCATTAAAAACCTACCAATTATTGGTATTTTCAAGAACCAAGGGTTTGATCTATAGTTCAACCTTTGAAGTGCTAGAAAATGTAATATCATTCAGTAAGAGGGAAATGTTAGCAAGTAAATCTACTACCCTATTGTTACCCCTGCCAAACCAATCAATGCTAAATTCATCAAACTACTCAATTGAATACTAGACAACATTCCTATATTGCCTTAATCTAGTGTTGTTTGACGCATAAATTCCTCTTACTTGAGAAAATACAAGTGTAGAGTCTTCGGTGACTCTCAACTTCTTAATACCATGTTTCTCAGCTAACCTTAATCCTAGTAGCAAGGCTTCATACTTATCTACATTTTTTGTGCAAGAAAACTTTAATTGAAACGAAAACTTGAAGGTCTTACCACTAGGAGAAATTAGTAAATTATCCTTGCACTAGCTCCATCCTTTCAGCAAGCTCCATCAAACCTCATATTCTATAAGTCATCATTATTAGATTTATATAACACTTATTTCTCTAGATGTAAAAATTATTTTTTCCTCCTCTTCTTGTAACTCTCAAATTCTGAAATTGTCCATACGCATGTCTACAAAATGAATTCTATATGCCTCTCCTAAAAATTCAATGATATGTGGGAATATCGGTTCCCTTACAAGTTTGATGTCTTTTCCTTCAATGGGAAAAGTTGAATAGGACATATCACATTGCATGCTACCTCCCATGGAGGCACTCCATTTTCTTGACAACAACATGTTGTAGCTGGGCAGGATGTCCACCACAACTACACTCATAACAAACTCCTTGTCAGGAAAAGTAGCTAATCTATATGGAACATCCTAGATGAACCCAATAATAGGGACCTCTCTCAAGTCCATGGAATAACTCTTGTAATATGCACAATTAATTTTTAGACCCATTTCCCTCATAATTTACACTAGCATTATGTTTGATGAAGCTCGTGAATCAATCAGACAATTTTTCAGCAGCTTACCATCAATCATAAGAGTTAAATAAAATGGATTAATATTATTTGGCCATACTTTAATAGTGACACCCAAATAAATCTAAGGGTTCTCATCAATATCTCCCTCCATTATCTCATCACTAACTTGATTTCTACTCACTTCAAGCTGAGTAGTCACCTTCTTTTCTTCATAGTCCTAAGTGGCACTAGTGATAAGAGCCACTACCTTTTGCTTATTCACATCAATTCTCATCATTTCCATCAAAGGGATAGTCACCTTGACTTGATACAAAATATTAAACATATCAAAATGATTGTACTCTAGTGGTTCATAAGGAATTACAGTATACTTATCAGTTTGAACCTTTTGCTACTCAACATTTTCCTTATCATGTTTCTTCTTATAATCAAAATTTTATTATTTAGTTTTTTCTTTTACAATGGGAGAAGTAATTTCACCAGAATTCTTGGGCACACTATCCTTTTTGGCCCAAATTTGAGATTCTTTACCTTCTTTAGTTTTGACCTCTCCTTTCTTATACTTGGAAAATTCTTCTATTTTAGTCCTTTGTTTCTTTATACTTTTTTACCTCATAAACATGCTACCAGGCTTGCCTTGATCACAATTAACAACCCTACTTCTCAGGTTGTGTCTATTCCTGGCTTGTTCCACCAAGGTTGCATTCATATGCTTATACTCTTCATCAAAAGGTCTTCTTAAAGACACATCATTTTCCTCTATTTTCATAACACAACTTTTGTCCTTAATATCTTCATCTTCATCAGGGAAGACTTACTAATGATATGAATATGAATTTTATCTTTGGAAATCAACGCCAAGTTCCTATGACTCATCTTCTGAGGAACAATCCTCATCAACAAAATTAGATCTATGCATAAGTACATTGATTTCAACATCATTTTATTCCGTTGGCTAATAATCATCTAATTAAGCCTGCTCTTATTCAAACTTCCTAGCCACTAAACATGTTTGAGATGCACGTGGAAATTAGAAGACAACACACCAAGGTGTATCATCAACAAGATTAACTAATTTTTTTTGCAAATGATCAAGGGGAACCTTATTTTGTGTATTCTTTTGATTGTTAGGAATTTTCCTTCCATTATGTCAATTTTTATTATATGGATGGTCTCGTAATTGAGGAGGTCTATCATTCTTTCATAAATTTTTCTTATCATTAGAGAGAAATTTATCTTCCCTTACAATTCTGTAACTTAGATCCTTCATGGTACTAGAAACATTGTCAAGCTTATCCTCAAGTGAACCTCCATTAACACTAGAGTTTTTATAATCTCTCTTTGTATTTTTAAGTATTTTGACATCATTTCTTCTCCCAACCTTACCAGTTGCTCTACCGATGTTATCAAAGTCAATTTTCATCTTGAAGGCTTCCCTGAAAGTTTGATGATTCTTATCCAAAAAGCAGTAGCTCATTTTACCATCAAATGCATTACAATAATTTACCAAGCATACACTATCATTCAACCTTAAATGAGGAGGTAATATATCCATGGCCTTTTGGAATCTCACATTGATGTCATAAACTACCTCATTGGAGCCTTTAGATATATTATTAAATTGATTCAAGAGGAAACCTAAATCATTATTGTCATTGTACTTTTCTCTAAATAATCTCTTAAATTCCTGCCAAGAACCAATACTCTCAACAGACAAACCTCTGTACCATTCTCTAAAATATTTTGTGAGTGATTGCACGAAATGTTTCATCATCAAATCCTCAAATTCATCCATTACATTAGAACATGCCTTTGAGTGGTCTTCACCACTTATTGAATTGTTACTAATTTTTTTTTCCAAGGTAGGTCTGATATCATCAAGGATTTGGTTGGGATATCCTAGAATTCCAAAAAAACACAATTGTTGGTATCTATCAACTTTCATTGGTCTCTTGGTGTATTGGATTTTTTGATCATTTTGTGGTTCATTGTCCTCTTGGTTACTAGATTTATTGTTTCCTTTGCCATCATCACCATTCCGACCACCTCCATTCTTATTTTGACTACCACTACTTCCTTCTCCATCTTCATAAAACGTATTCTTATTTTTGTGGTTTCCTCCACCACCACCACCCCCACTAGGAATGTGTTCATAAAATTTATTCTTATGTGGATCAACGATAGTATGTCCAGATATTGAAGCTACTAGATCAAGTATAGAAATATTAAGGAAAGAGATATTTCTTGCTATCTCTACTTTTGTAGCCTCAGTTTCAAATTTCTTCAATTCTTGGTGCAACTTGTCATTATCCAACTGCAACCTCAAGATCTCAGGGTTAGGAGGTGCATTTGATGGAGTATGATTGATCTTAAATTTTTTGGTGAATCACTATTGGATGAGATGTTTGTATTTTTATTGGTTTTGGTAGTAAAGGTAGTTTTCTTATGCTAGTCAAATGGGATTCTTCCCATGATCTATAGGTTTCTTAATAGTAGGAGAAGGATCATTAACTTTAGTTGTAGAAATAGAAGTGGTATAAGTGCTAGTTGTATAAGTTCTCATTATAATGATCACCTTTGGAGGGTTAGGAGGAGGGGTTACCTTAGCATCAGTTTGAGAAGTATTTTTAGAGTGATTTTTTCCTTTTAACTTCTTTCATTTTTTCAATTCTTCTTCTCCACGATTCCCTTTCAAGCATCTTTTCTTTAATTCTCTCATCTCTTTCCTTTTATTGTTTCTCATCTAACTCATTTACATTTCTTTCCTCCAACTCCTTAAGTCTGTGTTCTTCCTCTTCCTTGAGTTTGAGTTCTCCCTCTTCTAAGGCTTGCATATCTTTTCTATATCCTCTTCATTATCCAAGACATTTCAAGACTCACATGGCTCAAGAGTATAGAATGTAAAATTATTTGGTTCTCTTTTAGGGTAATGGTGCACAGATACATTAGAAGATTCACCCCTCATCTTGAAATTACCATCATTAAAGATAGATCTACCTCTAGGGGTTGAAGGATCTGAGAACCTTCTATCCTTTTCCCAGAATTCCATCGTCTCTTCTTCTCTTGACATGTCAAATTCTCTCTCAAAAGCTTCCTCAGTGTAAAATATTCCCTCATTTATATTAGACACCTCAACTTCATGTGCAACTTCATGAATAATTTCATTATTAACATCATTATTTAGAGTAGGAGATGAATTAGCAAGAATTTTGGTAGACATACTTGATTCATTATTTTTCTTTATCCAAGATGTTTGCTTTTCCTTTGAAATATAACACTCTCGCTTCTATTTAGGATGTTTCTTCATCTAGCTTTTGGTTTTTCTCAAGGTGTTAGATTTTCCCTTAGAATTCTCCTTGTCACTCTACTTTTGAGAACTTAATCTTGCACTCGCATAAGAGACTTCAAATTTTCCACTCAAAATATTGGGAAAAAGAATTTGATTACACTTTGTATTTGCACTTGCAATCTCAGAGAAAAAATTGAACATAACCTGACATGAAATGGAGAAAGGAACCAAGAATCGAAGCATATAACTAGACTTGAGTTAACTGCATTGAATTTGAACTAATTTTCCTTCAATCAGTGAAGAACAATAAAATACTTGACAAGTGATAACTATACCAGATCTGACCTAGAGACTTTGGACTAGCAAAGTTCCCAATAGAGTTTCCAATCTATTAGTCACTTTTTTGAGAACCAAACTTAATCTCAATCATTATCTATAGTGTAATAAAATACATACCCTTGTATTTTAAAAATTGTTTGGGACCACCTTGCTTTAATTATCATTATTTATGTGTTAATTGGTACTATTTTGTGTCCAAAAACCCTATGAATTGCATCTTATTTTGGCTAATCCTAAAATTCTCCAATGCATAAATGATAATCCAATGATTCTCATCTATGTGTCCCTAATTTTTGGTTGAGACTAAAATTCCACCTATGGCATATTTGTCCCCCCGAGGTCTCGAGATACTAATTTTTGAGGCATCTTAATAGGGCCTCTTTTTGGTGTTTATGCCCCAAGTTTCATGACTTGGGACTAAGATGCTACCTAGGGAATGTTAGTCCTCCTTAAGTAACTTTTAGGATTTAATTTCAAATTCTAGTGGGATTTAACCTCCTTTATTTAATGAATTCATATGCCAACTTGGTACGATCTAATTTTAGGATATTAAGCATAGATAAGTACAAATACAAGGTTCTTTCTCTCTTTTATCCTAACAAGCTATCAAGAAATCAAGTCTTTTTTGAGAGCATTCATAATATCAAATTGAGTTCACAAGAGTATTCAAAAGAAATTCTTCAAGAATCTGGACCCATCATCAAGATTCAAGCATCATATCAAAGGAGATTCTTGCAGCATGGGTGTTTTTGTGCGAAAATTTGCGATGTAGGGTTTTGACTCAAGCTAGCAATTCAAGTTCATATCTTTGTCCTACAAGGCATATTTTTCAAAGATTCTTTCAGATCCAATTTCAACATCTGAAGATTCTGTATTTTCCCTGAAAAATAACAGTGGGACTAATATGCCACCTTGGGCATCTTAGTCCTCCATATCACATTTTGGCAACTTCTTTAAATGTCTGGAATTATCACATCTCCAGAATTCCCCATGTACACATATCCTATCTCCCTATTGTATAATTTCATTATTTTCATACCTCATTTATCTTGCATAGATAGGTTTTGTAGGTTGAGTGCTCATTTGATTTTTCCAAGCATCTGCTTGGTGGTGAACCCCTTTAAAGTTGAAAGAAACCCTTCCTAGGTTCTCCTCATTATGAATTGAATCACCTTTTGAGGTTTTTAGTCAATCCAATTATAACTCCTAGGACATAATTGAATGACCTAGATAGAATAGTTAGTAACCCCTCCTATTTTATCTTCGGTTCATTTTGTTGAACCCACCTTCTTTGAACATTCTTCTTTTTATTTTGAGTCCATAAAATTCCTAGATCTAGATTGCATTCATTGCATCTTGGATTAGTTAAAGTGCATCTAGGGTTTCTTTCATCTTGCATTAGTGAAATTACATCTAGTATTTCCTATTTTTCCATTAGTGAAAGTGCATATAGGGGTATGTGCAGGATCATGATGGGCCAAAAACTGGCCGTATGTAAGTGATATGATGGCCCATGTGGTTGGTGACTTTTTTTTTACCAAAAATTGATGAAACAAAAAGGGTTTTTAAAGGAGATTCTCAACTTTCCACCAATATAAACTATTCTTTACTTTGAATTCAATAAATAATTATTATATTCATTTTCTATTTGAATTATGACTAAAGTCCTAATTTATAGGTTTATTGAAAAAATCTATACCTTTCAAATGGTGTCATATTTTTTTAAATCTGAAACATGTGTCACAATATATTATTTTCATACTATAGGATTAAAAATAAATAAAATTGAATTTCATGAAGTTTTGACAAAGTTAAGGTGGTCACACATATGGGTTTTTATATTTTTTAAAAGTTGAAAAAAAATATTATAATTAATTATTTACTTGGAATGTTTTTACAAAAAAGTATGCATCACATTGTGACATGAGCCTTCTATTTATATCTAGAATCTTATAACAATATATTATCATTTTATTGTTGTTAGGGTAGTCAAACAGACACGTACTTCTTATTTTTTCCCTGAAATTTAAGTACTATTGCATTGAATTTAAAATTTCCGTGAAATAGATTTTTTATTTATTTTTAAATAGACCTAGTAGTTTAGAAACTACTCTCAATTTTGCTACATATTCTATTCTTACACATTTTTGAAATAATATAGACAACTTATTGAAATTTTAATGTCAAGTTGCCTAACTTTGATTTTCTAAATTTTCATCGCCACTCAAGGGCCTATTTTATCAATGATGATCTTGCACATACCCATAGGTTGCATTTTTAATTTCTTGCATCATTTCATTTCATTAAAAAATTGAAACGTTTATTGTTCATCCTCTTAATTGCATTTAGAAACATTGTTATTGCATTGAAAATTGAAAGAAAACCCATTCAATTGCTTGTTCCTAGTTACTTTTTCTTGCACTCATTTGCAAATTTTCCTATTTCTAAACATCAACACCCTGAATAGGAAATCTATAAACACTATAGACATTCTGAAATTTGTTGTTTTTCTAAGAAAATCTTCTGCTAGGACTAAAATTCCCTTCTTGGAATCTTATTCCCTCTTAGGGTTTTTGTTCCAGAATCCTCTCTCTACTGTTTGTTGTTTGTTTCACTCCTCAAAACTTTAGAATCTCACCAATAGGACCAAGAAGACCTTACTTGAATCTTAGTCCCTATTTACTTTTTCACTCTAGTTTTCAAGGTTTGAAATTAATTTTATGTGTTTCTATGGGCTGGCTTCGGTTTTCAGTTTTAGTTTCTAGAATTTTTGTTATTCCAATTTCTTTCATTTCAAGTTTAATTGCAATCATAGGGTATTGTGTTCATTGCGCTTTCCATGGTTTATACATTGTATAATTTTTAGTACTTGGTGTCCTACTACTAATATTTGTGGTTAAATGAAGTGCAAGACTCATGGTATCCCATGATAAGACACTCATTGTGGATACTGGGATATCAAGCTCTCTTACTTCTGGTGTTGGGACTAATTCACTAGGTATGGAAGATACCTTTGACACCTCTTTTTCTATGCCTACATTATCTAGAGTTTTACTCCAAATGAACTCAAAAATGGTTGATCATATTCCTCAAGTAAAATAATGAAAATGCATGAAGACTTAGCACATTTACGAGATAGTGCAAGTATTGAAAACATATCCAACACTCATATACCTACTATAGATGTCTTCACCACATGATGAAATTTTATGAAGGACTTGAAATTATGTGTAACATAGCTCACATCTTTGGAAAATACCTTCCTCCCACCACCAATGGTGATCAAACTTCAAAAAATGTGCGAGGAATTCAAACTCACTCCTCTTCAACCATAACATCCATTCCCACCTATACAACTAATCAAGTGACCATAATGATGCAACCTACTAGCAATACCCTTCCTATCTGACACATTTCCACTATTGCTCCTTATAACTATGTCACATCTAATCCCATACATCCTCCCACAAGCAATCCATTCATTTTTCCTTCCAACACATACACACTACCACCATATTCACCTTCGTCCCAAACCACAAGAAATGATCCTATCATTAACCACCTCTTACAAATATTTTCATCCCTTCAACACCACTTCTCTACTTTAAACCAAAATCAAAGTGGTCCACCTTCATAAAATGTAAAAAGAAACCCATTATCCTAGGATATATTGAGAACTTCGGTGTCACAAGGTATAGAGAACCTTAGATTTGAGAAATATGGAGGAAAAGGAGATCTTGATAGTCATGTTAATTCCTTCACTGCTTTGTGTAGTGACTTTGTCCTTGAGAACAAACTTTTGGCTAATATTTTCCCTGATCCTTGAAAGACATTGCCTTGGAATAGTTTTTTGCATTATTGAACAACTCAATTCATTCATTCAATGAAATTTTTGAGGCCTTTATTAACCATTTCCAAGTGCACATGGTTCCTAAAATAATATTGGTTGATTTGATGAGATGTAAGCAAAATGAGCGTGAAAAAGTAATTGATTTTATTTCACACTACTAATCGCTTTATTCCTAAAGCAATGTGAAGATTTGTAATTCCCACCTTCAAAAGATGTTCAAATAAAATTTACAAGGCAAAATATGAGACAAGCTCACCATGATGAAATTTCCTTCCTTCATACACCTATGCACTACCCATCAAAACTATCAAAATTTTGTGGTGCTAGTGAACCAAAAGGTACTCCTACCCATCTTGAAAATTCTGAAACTTGAAACCAAAACACTTATCAACCTTTATAAAGAAAAACTAAGAGTTTCTTTTAGATAAATTCCACCTCATAATGCATCCAACTAGTTGATACCCAAGTAGCTGATATAAAGAAGAGTAATCCTTATATCATTGGGGATCTGCAAATTCAATTTAATCCCTTTCCCAAAACACTCCACAACATCATGACCCAACTCTTAAATGAAAAAATCCTCACCTTACCTCTCGTTCAAACCCTTAACCCTACCAAGGAATTACCTCCGAGATTTAGACACAATTCCTATTGTTCTTATCACCAACAAAAATGATATGATACAAAACATTGCAAGTGTCTTAAACATCTTGTGCAAGACCTCATTGATTCCAATCATATCCTAATTGGAAGTGTGAATGAAAAAGTTAATATGTTTGTGGATCCTCCCAGCCAAAACTTGAAAATATTTACCAAACCCATGCCCAACCATAATATTTCATTTATTAAGGCTAGTGAAACTAAGACCAATGTGATGAATGTTGACATAGATGATGAAAATACGAGCAATCATGAAAAGATTCTTATGGATGATGATGAAAAAACTCCTATGGATACTAATGAAAAAATTCATATTGGTACAATTATAGGATTTATTGATATAAAGCATCATAAAGGACAAACTATTGACATTAATTTCTCTTCAGAAGAAAAAATAAAACATGCACCTGATGGTCCTCTTTACATAGCCGATAGAATCAGTAACAAGCTAACTCGTGGCATTTTAATTGATCCCACATGTTGATAGAATGTGATCATATAAGAACTCTTATATGTGCATGAACTCACTCGAGATAGATATTATAAACAAAAAAACATTGAGTAAAACACATGATGGTTTTTCTCATGCTACGATGGGCTCGATCACACTCCCTTTACAAGTAGGACTAAAGAAATAAAATGTATCATTCTCTATTATATTTAATTTTTACCAAGTTCATGTGAAGTTAGGCTACAAATGACTTCACTCCATGAATGTGGTCCTATCCCTTCTCCATAAGTGCTTAAATTTTCCCATCAGTAATGAAATATTCATCATAAACCATACTGGCTTTAGACCCCATCTCCTCATGGAAATTTCTCCTTAGATTATTTTTTCCTTGAGCCCATGGAACCTATAGGATAGCATGAAGACTTCCTTTTCCTATCCTAAATTTTTTTTAAAGAAAAATGCATAACCAAACTATACTTTTAAAACTTTTCTCCATCCATAATCGAACCCCTGTCCATGCATGAACTTTTGCCACCTAAACAAAACAATGTTTATCTTAAATCCCTTCCAAAAAACCAAGAGCCATCCATGAATAAACCCTTATCCGTTTCCTACAAGAGACCTAGATAAAAGAAAACAAGTCCTAATCTACCTCCTAGGAAAATTTATAAAGCCAAATAGAAAGTGGTTGAACAACCTTTGATGGTTTCTTTTGTTCTTCTTTCACAAGAAGAAAATGAACCTATGGCTAAAAAACTGGCTCCTACAAAAACACAATTTGAAAACCGTAATAAAAGGAACCACAATGCTAGAGAGCATAGGTGTACGAATCATGCTATTTATTGAAAGATGAGTGGTGAGAACAACATTGAAATTCAAAATCAAAACTTGATAAAAGCAATAAACGATGAGCCTCCTCTCTTACCAGAGCCTGTAAATTCTAAACAACAAGGATCAAAACCTTCTATGGATATTATCATTCATCCTCCTATTGTTTTTAACTTGGATGATGATGATGAGATCGCTAAAATTGACGAGTAAGCACATAATTAGTTGAAACTATTATGTTCCTCATCCATGAGCTTAAATGGTAGAAACCATGATGATCCTCCTAAACCAAGTGACTCACCATGTTTCAAACCTAGTGATTCTCCTAATATAACACTTGATGTGATCCCTCTCACTAGTGATTTTCATTTCGCATATAATGAACAAGACTGGGATGCAAATAACCTTCTGGATGGTTGATCTTCATGTGCCTTACTAGCCTTTTTCATTTTCTTTTTTCTTTCGCTTGCATGTGCATATT
Source organism: Sequoiadendron giganteum (assembly GCA_007115665.2). Lineage (NCBI taxonomy): Eukaryota > Viridiplantae > Streptophyta > Pinopsida > Cupressales > Cupressaceae > Sequoiadendron > Sequoiadendron giganteum. Next base: position 221,256,755 of record CM021104.1, read on the forward strand.
ATGGTCCCCTGTGATGTTTTTTTTTAATTTTCTCTCTCTTTGTGAATTCCTCTATTTATACCTTCATTCTTCTACATGTCATAAGATCTTTGCATTTTCATTTATCTTTTATTTTCATTTCATTGTTTTCTTTTGTTTTCCTTTTTGGGTTGATGCAAGGTGTTAAGACACCCTATGCTTCTTCCATGTTGACCAATTTTTTTTTTCATTTTTTCTTTTCCTTTCACTTTTGTGTTGTGTTTTCCTTTTGGTGATGATGCAAGGTATCAAGACACACTACGTCTCTTCCATGTTGACCCAAAAGGATTTTTTTTTTCTCTCTTTGTGTCATTCTTCCAATTTTATGTGTATTTGAGGAATGATGATAGTTCTGAGCTCTCTAATATCACTGCAACAAAGACACATATTTACCCTGCATCCTTAGATCCCTTATGTGTTTCTTGAGGGCATTCCTCTTTTCCTTTCAATATTTTGGCTACGTTAGAGGAATTGATCATATAAAGGTGTTATAAATTCCTTTAAAGTGGGGGAATACATTGGCATTATTTTAGCATGATTTCATTTCCATTTTCTTTTCACATTCCTTGATGTGATTTTCTCTCTTTATGCAATGCATTTTTCCTCTTTGTGGTGTCTTCGGTTTTAATCCCTTCAAGAGAATGATATTTTCTTGTCCTCACTTGGAAACATTAGATACAATGCTCCCTAGGATGAGACCTTTTTGTGCTTGTCCTCTCTTTGAAGCATTGGGTATGATGTTACCCAGGATGAGACCTCGTATATATCCTCTCTTGGAGATGTTAAGAATGATGTCCCCTAAGAGTAAGACCTCGCATGAACTAAGAAAAATCCCTTCAAGCATCTCTCTTTTTGGTTGTGTTTTATTTTCTCTTTTTGTCCTTATTGAATTCATGGAGGTATGGCTTTGATATGGACCTCTTGGGGCTCACCTAGTGAATAAATAGATTCACTAGCCATTGTGAGCATGCATTTTTGTACCTTATTAAAGTCATGGAGGTATGGCTTTGATATGGTCCCCCTAGGGCTCACCTGGTGGACAACTACCTCCCACTAACCCTTGTGAACATGTGTTTTGTTTGCATAGTGTACACTGCATTCCACTTGTAAGCCTCTTCTAGCCTAGAACCATTCCACCACGTTGGATGACCAGTCGAAGCTATGATCCATTGTAGTATTTTTTCCTCCTTTTGTCTTTTTTTGTCTTTGATGGTGTATGTTTGCGATCTGGTTGGCTTCATATATCATCTACAAGTGTGTTCCTTTATGCCTATTTTGGTTTTCCATAGGATCTTGATCTTGGGGGCTTGGCCAATCTCTTGATTATTGTCATCCTATCTTACTAACATTTGTACATTTCAACCCCTCTTTATTGTGTGGCTGGCTACTTTAGAGTGAGTTTGAAGCAAGTTCATCCTCTCAATAAAGTGGGGGCTAAATTTAGTGTAGGAAAATACATAACCTTGAATTTTCACACTTTTTTGGGCCCGCCTTGCTTTAATTATCCTTGTTTATGTCTTAATTGGTCTTATTTTGTGTCCAAAAGCCCTATGAATTGCATTTTTTTCTAGGTAATTCCGACATTCTTGAATTCATAAATGATAATCCAATGATTCTCATCTATGTCCGTAATTTTTGGTCAGGAATAGAATGCTACCTATGGCATCATATTTTTCCCCTTAAGGTCTTGGGACCCTCATTTTGAGGCATCTTAATTGAGCCCCTTTTTCGTGTTTATGCCCCAAGATTCATGACTTGGGACTAAGACACTACCTAGGGTGTCTTTGTCCTCATTGAGTCATTTTTGGGATTTAACCTCAAATTCTGGCAAGATTTAGCCTCCTCTATTTAATGAATTCATACATTGGCTTGGTGTGATGTAATTTTAGGATATTAAACATAGATAAGTATAAATACAAGGTTCATTCTCTCATTTTTTCCTAACAAGCTATCAAGAAATGAAGTCTTTTGTGAGAGTATTCATAATATTAAACTGAGTTCACAAGAGCATTCAAAAGAAATTCTTTATGAATTTGGTGCTTTCATCAAGATTCAAGCATCATGTGTGTTTTTGTGCTAACATTTACGATGTAGGGTTTTGATTCAAGCTAGAAATTCAAGTTCATATCTTTTCTTCAAGATCCATATCCATTGCAACCATTTCACATAAGTTTGTAGAATTTATAAGGGTTTCGTGAATTGTAGCATTTCATTTTGTTCATTCACCATTTCCCTTTATTACTTTATTTCATTTCAAGGTTTAATTACCAATGAGGGGTTTGACCAAGGCAAACCACCATTCACTAACAAACAACGAGTTTTCCCCCTCTTGAATATTTTTGTTTGTAGGTTTAGGTTGAAGTCTTGAAGATAATTTGGAGTGAAAAGTGGTAGAAAAGTTACAAAGTTGCATTACAAAGTTAATATCTTCACAGAAACTCACATTCAAAGTTTTTTAGAAATTGAAAATGAGACTATTATGCCACCTTGGGCATCTTAGTCTTTCAAGGCATATTTTTCAGAGATTCTTTCAGATCTGGTTCTAACATCTGAAGATTCTATATTTTCCTTAAAAAATAGCATCAAGACTAATACGCCACCTTGGGCATCTTAGTCCTCCATAGCACATTTTGGTAGATTCTTTACATTTTTAGAATCTTCATATCATCTCCAAACTTCTCAGGTACACACATCCTATCTCCCTATTGCATAATTTCTTTATTTTCATAGCTAGGTTTTGTAGGTTGAATGTTCATTTATCTTTTCCAAGCATATGCTTGGTGGTGAACCCCTTTAAAGTGAAAAGAACCCCTACCTAGGTTCTCCTCATTGTGAATTGAATCACCTTGTGAGGTTGTTAGTTAATCCAATTAGGACTCCTAGGACACAATCGAATGACCTAGATAGAATAGGTAATCACCCCTCCTATTTTATCTTTGGTTCATTATCTATGAATTTTCCATAATTCATTGGTCAATAATGGTGAGGATTGGCCAACAAACAAGTAGAGGATTGTTGAGCCTTTACTTCTGCAATTCATGCTTTGTAAGACCTAGGAGGGTGATCCTAAACATGATTTAATTGATACTCTTGTGCCAAATTACCAATATAATTATAATTAACAAATATATTCCTACTTATTACAAATAGACATAATTCTTCAATAATTTGGCTTATCTTTTACCAAATTATTATCTAAAAGTTAGGAATGGGTAGATCTCATACAACTCTACAATAATTTATGGTGTGTAAATGATTTTCAATATGAATTTGTTCCCTGACAGATAAGCCTGAATCAATTGAATTCAAAGATGACAAAATTAATAAAACAATGCTTTATCCATGGGTAACAAACTCACATTTTTAACAATTTATAATACATTATCAACAAAACCTAGCGTTTAAATACTATTGTTATATTCATTTGCAATAAACAACTCAAGCTATCTAGAACATAAACTACTTAGTAATCCTAATAATCCATCACACAGATCTATGATTTCATTTAAGCATTTAATTAGTTATTTAAACTAAAGCAAAAACAAAGCCATACATTCAACCGAAGAGATTGAAGATAAATAAAAGATCCTTGATCATTTTATTCATAATTTATAGAACAAAATACATGGGAGAGAAAATATTCCAGAACTTTCAATTTTCATTCATATGCCATTGCTACTATAAAATTACTATGTCTATTAGATACTAGAATCTATACATAAGACTCGGAACTATTTTATTTCTTTGTACTTCAATTTACAAAATTTCTCTTCACATGAGCTTGAATGCTTATCCATGAAATGACTCGAGTAATTAGCTTTGAATTCCTATTTGTAGAAACATGGGAGCAACAAGCTTCAAGAAAAATTACAATCGCAGTCATATTCTACATTTGACATTCATTTTCATTTTAGTTTCAAAAATCCTCAAGCAGTTACATTTCTAGTTTTGATGAGAGGGAAAGCATATAAGAAAAAAACCTTTTCCATTTTCTAAAGAAGATTTACCCACCTTCCAACAAGTATCTTTCATCATTGTAACAACAACAAAATATCTCATCCACATTAGCATCTAGGACAAAACACCAAATTGAGACTCTGTTTCTGTAATGGTTCATCATCTTTAGAATCAGATTATGCATCTCACCTTAATGATTTTGTTGAAATTGGAGAAATTTCATCTCCAGCATTAGAGTCTTCTTTACCTGTGAGTGTGAGAAGATATTGGGCATATTTTGGACTAGTTTCTACCTCATGCCTCGTATAATTTTCATCATCTTCCATGGCAACACAAGGTTCCCTCATATAAGAATCATAAGCTTTGTGTTCCTTATTCTTCTTCTTTTTCTTCTCAAACGGACCAGCATTATCATTGTTATCATCCCTTATGTACCTTACTAGAACAATTTCCTTGTAGCCACCTTCAAGAATACACTTGGTTTCACCCTCTAGGAAAAATTTATCTTATCTATAGCCCTTGGTTTCTTAGATTTCTCAAGTACATCTAGTTTAATTTTAGGTGTTCCATCTTTGGGGTTTACGCCTCTTGACCCTCTTCTATTTGGTTTTCCTCTCTGTTTGGGGTGATTTAATGATAGGTTCACTCATTTTCTTAGTATAACAAACCTACGGTTTATGAATTTTTACTTATAGAAGAGTTTCATCGGTTAATGCTCTAAGAGACAAACTTGCACAAAAAAAAACCTTCCAGAGTATGCACAATTTTTACCAGCTCAATGGAAATTGCAAATAAACAAACCCCTACAAATCCTAATTACCTAAGGCTTACAAAAATTTCAAGAATTCCACAAACTAGCTAATTATGCAGAGTTGACAGAGAAAAATGTGGACACCTACTTACCCAAGAAAATTTGTCTCCAATGTCTTTGTAGCTATGCGCTGGGGATTTTCATGCCTTTTTCTCTAGCTCTAGGCTAATTTCTCATCTCTCGACAATTGTAATTGTGAAATAAAAATACTAACAACCTTCTTTATGTAGACTTAGTGGAGTGTGTCTACCATTAATTTTCAAAAGAAAGCTCACTCGATTAAACTAACAACCAACCACACAAGTTTGAAACCTAGCCATTGATTGTGTAGAAAAATAAATTTACAAACAATCTAGATTGAGTCTACAATGTTTCAAAAAGATGACTGTAAATTTTTGTTTGCCTTCAACAAATCAGAATAGATCATGCAAAATAGACCTCCAACCTAACCAGGGGCTCCACCATCTATTAAGCGCTAAAGAAAATCCTACATGTCAACCCCCCACTTCCTGTTAGTCTTAAACCATGTGCAAATTTTAGCAAAGAGGAAGTGGGGAAGGTTTGAGATTAAATATAAAGCCTTCAACATGTGAATGATTCACCATAAGAATACCTTCCCGTGCTCATAATTCTTAGACAAAATGAATGATGAAGATTAAAATGTTTTTCCTACATTTAAAACACTTCGAGAAGAATACCTTTAGTAGCATATAGTTTATCATTCATACCCCTATAATAAATATTTCATTAATATTTATCTCTTTGTAATGTTCCTTAGACTACTCACATGACTCCACATGGCGCTCTCTCACTTCCGCGCTAAGAGATGGGAGGTAGAGGGAGGTCCCCCATGAGATGGTAGGGAGCAGTCCAAAATGACCCACGTTATCCATCGATTTCTTCCAAATGGAGTGCTTGCTTCCTTGAAATCCTAGTGGGTCCCTCTAACAAACTACGCATGTCATCTGCGTACTATTCCATGATAATATTTTAAATGCAAAATAAAATCCGACGAGGGAGTGGGAAATGACCTAGATGCAACCATTTCATTCAATCTCCATTGTTGATCCATTTCATTCTTCCACCTACTAACCATTCAGATATTTTGCTCCTGCCAATGTAGAGGGCACATGGTGCGTACCTATCAGCCTACAAGAATATTATTGAACCATAAATAAAATAGGAAGGAGATGACTTCCTATTCTAGCTAGTCATTCAATTATGTCCTAAGAACCCTAATTGGATTGACTATTAACCTCTCAAGGTGAGTCAATTCACAATTAGGGGGACTTAGGAGGGGGTACTTTTCAGCTTTAAGGGGTTCACCACCAAGCAAATGCTTGAAAAATATAATGTTGGAAAACACAATATGATATGAAAAATAACCTAAAATAAGCTAAATGAAAGATGAAAATACTAAAAATATGCAACACCAAGTTAGGGTATGTTTACATGGGAATTTTGGAGATGTAATGAGAATTATGGAAATGCAGATAAGCTATCAAAATATGATTTCAAGGACTAAGATGCCCAAGATGGCGCATTAGTCCCCCTATTATTTTTTGGAACAATCACAAAGTCTTTGGATGTCAAAACTAGATCTGAATGAATCTCTGAAAGATTTACTAGGGAGGACTAACACACCCAAAGGGGTGTATTAGTCTCACTCTAAATTTTAAAAAAGTCTGAATGTGGTCCTAAGCTCCCAGATCTGCACTTGCTTCCTTTCGGATCTTAGGTTCTAAAATAAATGGATATGACCTATAGGTGAGTTTATGTGAAGATGACAACTTCACAATGCAACTTTGCAACTTTGAAAACTTTTCACTCCAACCGATATTCAAGTCTTCAACTTAGATCTACAAACACAAATAGATAATATGGGAAAAACTTGTTGATTGTTCATGAATGGGAGTTTTCCTTAGTCAAACCCCTTGTTGGAAATTAAACCTTGAAGTGAAATGGAAACAATGAAGAAAATGGTGAATGAACAACATGCAATGCTACAACTCAAAAAACCCTTGTATGAAATGGTTATAATGGATATGGATCCTGAAATGCTTGATAGATCTTGAATTGCTTTCTTCCTTGAATAAAAAGCCTACATCACAAATGCTAGCATGACAACACATACATGATCCAAGAATAACCTTTAACATGATGATTGAATCTTGATGATGGCTCCAAGTGCTTGATGGTTTTCTCTTGAATGATCTTGTGAACTCAATTATGTTATGATGAATTCTCTCACAAAAGACTTAGATTGCTTAGGATGCTTGTTAGGAGAAAATGAGAGAAGGAACCTTGTATTTATACTTTTCTATCCTTAATATATTGAAATTGCATCACACCAAGATGACATATGAATTCACTAAATGGAGGTTAAATCCTACCAGAATTTGAACTTAAATCCTCAAAATGACTCAAGGAGTACTAGGACACCTTAGGTGGCATCTTTGTCCAAAGTGATGAAACTTGGGCCATGACACCAAAAAGGGGCCTAATTAAGATACCTCAAAATCGGGGTCTCGGAACCCCGGGGGGACAAAGATGCCCTAGGTGGTGTTTTAGTCTTGACTAGATATCAAGACACGCCTATCATAATCATTAGGAGATCATTTATGCATTGGAGAATGTCGTGATTAACCAAAAAATTATACCATTCATAGGGATTGTGAAAAAAAAATAGGACCAATGAAGCCATAAAGAAGGATAAATAAAGCAAGGTAGGCCCAAAAAAGTGTGAAAATGCAAGGTTATTCATTTTACTACACAATAATTATAACGTAAAATAGATTCGGATGGGGGTATGAGGAGCAGATAGAATTTGACCTTGTGATCCGATAGTCTTCATAACGCTGGAAATCTACATGTGCCAATAGTTAGTACTTAAAGGTGGCTCAGCTAGGCACATGACAGATGGGGACATAGACATTAAATCTGAAACCTAAGGTGAACAATGAAAATATTAAACCCAAACTTAGGACCTAACAAACATTTTGATGAATTTCAACCCGCATTAAGATAAGGAAGTGTTTTTTAATAGAACATTGGCAATGACCAAGATCACTAAGACTCAGGGGTCGGTAACAAGATAGACTCAAAGGCATAATATTTGACTTAATCTATCAAGAATCGGTGATGAAAGGTCAATGATGAAACATAACATTTACAAAGGACTTAGACATAGAGTTTTTGTAAAGGGTTTAGCAACACATAAATACCAAGGCATGATAATAGGTGAAACCTTAAGCCCCAAGTCATGAGAATTGTTAGTGTAATTAATATTTAATTACACTTGCATAACTTTACTTAGGTTTTTCTTAGGTAATAATTAGTATAATTAATTAATAATTAAGCTTTATTTAGTTGAGTTGTTTTTAGGTCAACATTAGGGTTGCATACTTTGCTTTTATAAAGCAAATCATCTCATTGTAATCTTTGAATTCTGAATATTATCAATTTGCACATTTCATGCAAAGCTCTGCTTTTTTGATGTTTTCTCTTATGTGGAAGGTGTTTAGGTTTGCATGTTTGATCTAGGGTTTCTAAAATGGTATCAGAGCCTTAACATGCAGCCCCCTCTCAAATGCTGGAGAAATTCATTGCAGAGTTCGTTCGGGGTTCCTCGAGGGTATCATGCCTGCAGTTTATTTATACTACATCTTGGATCAGATTGGGCTTCACCATTGGATTCAGAGCGCTGGAAAAAGTTAGGTTTGGCTTTCATTTTGTAGATTTTGGTCATCATTTGCCAGATCTGTGAGGGTTTCAAGCTTGGTGCTTTTTTGCAAGCTTTGGAGGTAGCTTATTTTTCTGGGCACTTTGGGCACAAATGGACGTCACCATCGTGTTCATAGTGGCCAAAAACCCTAGGAACACTTGTCAAATCATCAATTTCTGTGAAGTTGGTTTCTGAGGCAAGGGAGGCTGTACAGCCTCCCCGACACACGTTATGAGGCAAATTTTTGAATTTTTTTTTTCTTAAATGCCATTAAAATAGCATGGCTAGTAGAAAGGAGGGCGGCCACTAGGAGCGGCAGCCCCCGACTGATGTCACCCCTAAACACCGCTGCCTCTAGCTCAGACCCTGCAGGCTCCTCCAACACAGCCGACGGTCATATTGGGGACCGGGCGCTATGCGCCCAGTCTCCGATTGGCCCCTCAGCCCCCACTACGATCACATGGGTGACCAAGGGCTCTGCCCTAGCCCCCAGTCCGCCAGCCCTTTGTCACACACAGGACCAGGGGCCAAATTTTTTTTAGCCCCTGGGTTGCCTATAAGCCATATTGGTCATTCTGGAGCACCTTTGACAAAATCAGGCGTAACGTTTGGATACGGTGTCCTTTTTTTGAAAAAAAGATACCATTGGAAAGCTGATTCCAACACTGATCTAGTGGAGTTGGTAGTTTTCTCTGATTTTTCCCCAGTTTTATTTTTCAGGTCCTTGAACTCATAACTTTAATTTTCACTCCAGAGAGCATATCTTTTGACTCGTTGATCCTTTTTTTGCCATTCTTGTGGCATTGGAAAGCTAGTTCAGTCCTCTACATAGATCTGAGGTCTATTTTAATTTTTTGTTTATTTATGTTTAGGAATTCTCTCCTTTTGCAGTCATTGGGTATTGTAATAAATGAACTGATATAAAGTTCCATCAGGGGGGTTTCTTGCATAATAATCTGATTAGAGTGTGCATGCACTTTGATCTTCATTGTATTTTGATGGCAACTCGCATGGGTTGTAATCTAGTTTCTTAGTTTCTTTTGGCCACATTTTTGTCTTAGCTTGACACATATCAGATTCATATCGGTTCACACTTTAGATTAAGAGCCTATGGTAAATGATCTGCATCGGATCCATCTCAGTTTGAGGGCCACTAAAATTATGGTTAATGTTCCTGAGTCTTTATGGTATTTGTTCCCATGGAAGATTTTTAGTCTCAATTTGGAATTGGCATCGAGATTCACAGCTTCTAGATTCTGTCATCATCATATCATCTACTATTGCTTTAAGGATTCGAGGGTTGTTCCAATTTGGAGTGTTCGAGTGTTCTATGGCATCAGGTCTGATGTTGGTTTTATCATGATTCCTTGAGTCAATTAGTGACTCTCATCCAGTTTTAGTAGTAGACAAAAGTATCTTTCCTTGCTTGCCAGATTGCAGTTTCAGTGTTACTCCACAGTGTTCTTCGAGTGCTTATTTGCAGCAGTCATCTCATTGTAGGGGGGGTTGTCCCACTAGGTTTTCCTTCTCTACATCATTGTTGCATTTGTACAAGGGTACCTGATCAGGCCTTGTTGTCAGGACACATTCATGCTTTCTTGCATTCATCTTAGTTTTAGGTGCATGCTTATTTAGTCTCCCTAAGTTTCACTTATGGGAGGGTATTAGTGTAATTAATATTTAATTACGCTTGCATAACTTTACTTAGGTTTTTCTTAGGTAATAATTAGTTTAATTAATTAATAATTAAGCTTTATTTAGTTCATGTTTTGATGACAACTCAAATGGGTTGTAATCTAGTTTATTAGTTTCTTTTGGCCATTTTTTTTTGTCTGAGCTTGACACATATCAGATTCAGATTGGTTCACACTTTAGATTGAGAGCCTATGGTTAATGATCCACATCGGATCCATCTTAGTTTGAGGGCCACTAAAATTGTGGTTAATGTTCTAGAGTCTTTCTGGTACTTTTTACCATGGAAGAGTTTCAGTCTTATTTTGACATCGACATCGAGATACACGGCTTCCAGATTTTGTCATCATTCATATCATCTACTATTGCTTTATGGATTCCAGGGTTGTTCCAGTTTGGATTTTTCGAGTGTTTTGTGGCATCGAGTCTATTGTTGCTTTTATCATGATTCCTTGATTCAATCAGTGACTCTCATCCAGTTTCAATAGTAGACAAAAGTATCTTTCCTTGTTTGCTAGATTTTGGTTCCAGTGTTACTCTAGAAAGTTCTTCCAGTGCTTCTTTGTAGCAGTCATCTCATTGTAGGGGGGGTTGTCCCACTGGGTTTTCCTTCTCTACCTCATTATTGCATTTGTACAAGGGTACCTGATCAGGCCTAGTTGTCGGGACCCATTCATGCTTTCTTGCATTCTCTTAGTTTTAGGTGCATGTTTTTTTAGTCTCCCTAAGTTGCAATTATGGGGGGGTGTTAGTGTAATTAATATTTAATTACACTTGCATAACTTTACTTAGGTTTTGCTTAGGTAATAATTAGTTTACTTAATTAATAAGTAAGCTTCATTTAGTTGAGATGTTTTTTGGTCAACATTAGGGTTGCATACTTTGCTTTTATAAAGAAAATCATCTCATTGTAATCTTTTAATTCTAAATATTATCAATTTCAACATTTCATGCAAAGCTCTACTTTTTTGATGTTTTCTCTTTGGTGGAAGGTGTTTAGGTTTGCATGTCTGATCTAGGGTTTCTAACAAGAACAACCAATTTTTGTAAAATTCATTAATGGAACACAAATCATCTTAGGGGTTCCACCAAAACCTTTTAACAAAAAATTAACATTGAATAATTACCCAACATATATTTGAAGAAAACACAAAGAACAACAATTTTCATTTTAGGTGAATTAGAATTACAAATATAACCATTGCTATTTGCTAAGACATCAAAATTGTTATATATTGCAACACATATTCTAGATCTACAATTGCAAATGAAAAAAATAGTATTTTTTGAAAATGAAGAATACCGGTATAGTAGCTTTAAAATTAAGATTTATGCAACATGCAAAGAATGGAGATATGAATTTTAATATCAACATGGAGAAAAATTGTAACCCAAAAAATACTAACTCCACTAACATAGGCTAGATAGCATGCAATATTGGAGGAACACTACTATTTCAATGACCAAACAACTAGTTGACTAATAAGTATGTAGTTTTCTCCTTGCTTGTATTCTTGGCTACCTACAGTTTAAGTATTATTATTAGTGTAAGATAAATAGTTCTTTATTATTTTAGATAATGTTTTAAAATTTAAGAGAAAATAAGTATTGCATGAGAAATTTTTTACCTTGTTCTGGTATTTTTTGTTCATTCCCTAAGGAAAATGGCATCGGTAATTCCATTTATCTAATTGAAGATGAAATGACCTTTGATGTTGAAGTCTTGTAGTATGAATATTACTGTTGATTTGTCTTTGATATAGTTTTCATAATTCATGATTTGGAGATCAGGCAATAATTGCTGTATGGTGTGCTTTTCAATAGAATAATGGATTTTTTGTTTGTCATTTGTTGTGATAATAGTTTTTAGATGCAAAGAATATATGTAACTAATTTCCTAGTCACATTTATTGTAGTGAGCAGTCTTTTCCTCGAGCATTTCGTAGGTGTCGAATTTGTAATTACATTTTGGACAAAATCCATGAAATGGATTTGAGAATGAATTTACTAGTATTAAAGTTCCAAAAACCTATAACATGTATTTGAATATTATTAAAAGGGGTAGATAAAACAAGTTTGAATTTAAGAGTTCAAAAATTTGGAGATAGTTACCTTAACCATTGACTATAGTAATCTATTCAACTTTTCCATTGTTAGTTTGTCATTCAATTTGCAAATAAACGTTTTCTAGACTATGTGGAATGTGTTTTTTTGATCTGTCCTTCTTACAATATTCTCAAAAATATTGCTGGAGTTTTATTTTTGTGAACCTATTTTTTTATTGCCAAGTATTTTTATTCATAATTTGGGTGTAGTTGTAGTTGTTAATCAGTGGAAAAGTTATTTTTCATTAAAAATAAATTATAATAGAGAGCATCATGGTATGAAAATAGGTGTAAATTGGATTAGTTGGATATGTTGTAGAGACATTTGTATCTATGATCTATCTATGTTATCACAATCATCTTTGATATCAATTGCATATTAGTTACCTATTTTCTTTGCACCAACCACCAACACACCTATTTTTCTAGTTGGGTACCCATTTGTGGTTGTTAGTAGTTGGTTGATGGTTATACTTGGTATAAAGAAATACTCTTCACAAAGGTAGAATATTCTTTCAATTGTACTTGTGTTTGTCAAAATCATTATGCAATCACAATTAACTCTGTCGTAATCTATTGTAGGTAAAATTTTGAAACCTGATATTGAAATTGCTAATCTCAAATTTATTTTATGTTCATGTTCTTGTACAAGGTTTCTGCTAACATTCAATGTGATTTTCATTTATGCTTTCATATTTTTTAAGTCTCCATGTAGCACTTCTTGTGTTCTATTGAAATTTTATAGTTTCTTTTTGTAGACAATGAGAACATCTCCTTGGAAGGTGTCTCCAACTCTTTTTGCATTGAGGTCTTCAATTGAAATGGAGTTATATTTTTTGACTTGTTCTGCAAAAAAAAAAAATTGCTATTTTAATATTGTGAATTTGAGAAAATGTGTATTGAAGGAAAATAGTGTAAATATTTTACCATTTTTGTGTCTTCTTCCATAGTTTGCATTTTCTTTGCTAGTATTTTTTTGCATCCATCAATTTATTGAAAATAAGTGATATAGTATTGGAGAATGTGTTAGAGAATTTATTAGTGATATGGGCTTATTTGTGGTATAAAGTTGAATTGATTTATTGGGTGAGATAAAATTTTAGAAAAGTAGGAAGGTCGCCAGTCCAATATGCCTCTGATTTTTAAATGGAGCATATACATGTAGTCTAGTTAGACCAAATGTGGTCAATTAGTAGCTTGTTCATGCTGTGTGATTTGTTTAACAAAAAATGTATGTTGTGGTTTTTCATATAATTTTGAAGTATTCTTTTTCTTTTGTTTTTTGAAGACATGTCAACATTCAAATCACCTAGAATGTATAGCACATTTTTTGTATTTGTGTATGCAATTAATGTTTGTATAATTTTTATTAATTCTTCTATGGGATTATTAGGTTTTACGTAGATATTACAAACATTGAGCTCGTTGGCAGGTAGTAGTAATGTTAGTGTGATGGCTTCGATATTTGTTGATTTATGTTCTTTTGTTTTTGATACAAATAGAATTTTTTGGTAAAAGTTGTTATGCCATGTATGGTATGCATAACAAAGCTATTAAATGTTGCAAAAAAATGTTAGGTTCAAAAGGATGCATGTGCACCTCTTGTAGACATAAGATGTCAGATTGCATTATGTAATAGTCATTGACAATGTCATTTGCATGGGCTTTTAAGCTATGAGTGTTTAATATGAATATAAGCATGTGTTATGTATCGTGTGGAAATATATTATAGTTGTAAAATATCCATTGTGCACTTGATTAAAGGTGAGACATTTCTAGATTTATTTTGTCCTTAACTTTGATGTTTTTTATAGTTAAATGCTTTAGCATAAATAATGATTTTATTGATTTTGTTTGAGACTATGTTGTATAAGTTAATCCATATTGTCTTATGCCGTTGGTTCAAAATCCAATTTTTTCATTTTTAGTCCTTTTGATCAATGTATGCTTCATGCACATGCTACTTGTATTGGGAATTTTCTTCTAATTGTAATTTTCTTATGTTTCTTATTTTTTGAATGGCCCTACCAATATGTAGTGTAGAATATAATTTTGTTGCCACTAAAGGTTTGAGGACCTTGGGCAACAAGTCTTTCTATACTCCACATTGAAGAACAAATATTTGAGATTTCAATGCAAAGGAGAATGAAAGCTATCAAAAGGAATGTTCAAGGGAATTGAATGTTCTTAAATGAGGTGTTCACCACCAAGTTTAGACTTGGAAAGAAAACACAATGAAGGATGAAATGAAAAACCCTTGTTTGATGCAATGCTTCAATGAATGACATAGAAATGATCATGAAACGAAATAGAAAGCTACAAAACATAAAGTGTGCTCCTAGAATCTAGAGAGAGATCTAATGAAGCTTTGAAATCTTGAAATTTCTACTTTTTAGGCCTATTGGGACTCATTTGCCATTCTTGGTGAATCAATCCTAGTTCTGGAAAACTATATCAAAGCAAGTTTTAGCTAAAAGGGTATCCAAATTTGTAAAAGATCTTTGAAAAATAAGTACAGTGGGACTCATTTTCCACTCTTGGTGAATGAGTTTAGTTTATTTTTCTATAATTTCAAAGTCTAGATCTTCTCTTCTCAGTCTACTTCACATGTTCCTCCTAGTTATTGGATTAGAAACTCCATTTCTGACAACATAAATGAGACTTTAGTGAAGATTTTGACCTTGCAAGTAGCGAGATGAATCCAACGAGTTTGAAACCTCTTCAATCATATTGAAGCCTTCAAAGCACCTAGATCTGCAATCGCACAAAGAAAGAGAGAGAAAATGTTGATTGTTAGGGAATGGGGGTTTGCATTGGTCAAACCCCATTTAGGTAATTAAACCAAATGATAAAATAAGATAATGAATCATGAACATTAAGTAATGCAATTATATCCTTGTCATGTTGATGGATCTTGAATTGTTGCAATAATTGATGAAGAATATTTCCCTTGAATGTCTTAGAAATGATCTTGAATGCTATATTGATGATCTTGGAATGCTTAAACCTTGCTTGCTTTACTTGATAACATGTAGGCTTGTGTTACTTGGATTGACTTGATGAAATAATTATTTGGAAGCTTTTTTATATACTCAAGCAACTCAAATAAGCATTAATTTGATCCCCAAGGCTGGCATTGAAGAAATTTGAATTAGAAATCCACTTTTTCCCACTCAAACTTCAAAAATAGCTCAAATGGGACTCATTCAGCATCTTGGGTGAATGGGTCCCATTAGGGCTATTTTGCTTGCTAGAATGTCAGGGAGTGAAGAAATTACGCTTTTATATTGATATTGTCAAGTTTTTGACAAAAATATACCTTGGGACACACAATATGGGGTCATAAGGTCCTATTATTGATGATATAAAGTTCATAAATGTAATAGGGCCTAAAATACAATGTGAAAGTGTAAATAAATACACTTTACAACACTAAAATAAGGCAAAACTGAGTCCATTTATCTTAGAAGGGTCCTAAATCCCATGTGAATGTGTAAAACACATTAAAACACTACATTAGGTCAACTTGATTTATAGGCCTCCCAATTATAATGTGAAGATGTAAATAAATATATCTTACAACATTAAATTAGGAGAGAGTTAGGTTAAATTAGTTTTAAAAGGGTCCAAGACCTAATGTGGTTGTGTAAAACAACTCACGACACTATATCAAAGTGACATTAAGCCAAAATTTGTAAGGACCCAAAAGAGCATGAAAAAGCCAAAGGACCCTTTTTTTGATGCTACATCTAGCCCCCACTTTAATGAGAGGATGAACATGCTTCAAACTCACACTAAAGTAGACATTTAAAAGGGGTCCAATCATACTAATGTGAATGATAGAGGATGAAAAAGATCAAGGCAATGGTTAATTCCTGAGGGTCCAAGATCATAATTCAAACCAACACAATCAAAAAAGGACACACACAAGATGTATAATATGTAGCAGAACAAGATATGCAATCATGCAATGTCAAGAACTAAAAGAAAGAAGAATGTGGTGGAAAATATGTGGTCACTTTTGGGCCACAGAACATCAGGATTTCTGTGGGGTGAGTTGTCCAAAAGAAGTGATTTAGTGAGAAATTCATGCAAGTGTGTTGGCTTTCCATTATACCAACCATACCAAAGTTATCCTCCTAATAACTTTGATAAGGTACCACAATGAAAATGCTTTGGTAAATGCTTCTGAATGTCATGTAAATATTTTTTTAAAGGGGGTTTTTCTTTTTTCATATAAGGTATTCTTCTTAGGGAGCATTGTGCCCAATGTCTCCAAGAGAGGACAAGTCAAAGTGTTAGATCATCACCCATGGGATGCCTCATTCACATCATTCCATGTCAATAGATCGTACACTCTTGGACATAATCAAACCCAATGCCACCACCAAGAAGAGGACACATCACAAGAAAAAAGAAAAAACACACCATGAATTTTTTCCAAAATATGTCATCGATGTATACCCCCACTTTAAAGTGGTTGCTATACCATCACCATAGGAAATTGGTTTAAAGTAGCCAATGATAAATGCTAACATGAAAGAATACATGAGAGCCAACTTGGAAATCCCTATGCCAAGACATATATTTCCAAATGAAGCTACATCATGGATAAGTATGTCACATGTGAGTTAGCTTAAGGCATGTCGTCTAGATCCCAAGCTTGCTCTTATATATACATGAAATGTAATAAACTATCCAAAAGATACAATGACAAGTGGCATATGAGCATAAGGATTTCTAACCTCCTTGCCCCCACTTAGTGTAGGACAAGGGTGAGCATGAAATGGATGATGATATGTTGCTCTTTGCAAAAAGAGAATATCATGCAATAGTGAGTATACTATGATCCTCCAACTATTGCATGGAAAGGAGCAGAAACTAATGTTATTTATTATGATGAGTAAATAAAGTTTTTGATTGATACACATTTAATGAGATGTCTATACGTTTATGATGTACCAAGGTTTTCTAGGACTAATTATTTGTCACAATATTCATTGAAGGTTGTTTTTTTTGAGGGACAACAACCAAGACCATTAGTCTGTATATCTGTATAGGGACATGGATGCCTTTTTCTATAGCATCACATCCTTTCCCAGGTTGCTTCATAAGTCTTTCAGGTTCGAGCTTAGCCTTGATTGTACACACTTTGTTATATATGTGATAAATGCCATTCTAACTTGGTAGGTGTGAAACATTCTCATTATCAAGTTGCTTTTTTGTTGGTTCTAAGATGAGCACATGTTTCTTTTGAACTTGAGTTTTTTGTGAGAGTGGATGAAGAATTAAAGGATTCTTAGGATGTCACACGAGGTATGTAGGAGGTCCATTCAAGGGGGATGTAATGGAAACTTGTGCATTCATAACCTCAATATTCTTGGTGGTATGTATCTCTATGAACCACAAATTTTGGGGGAAAGAGGGGTTCTCTAACATCTTCTAGGGTTTTTCAGCTAAAAGAAGAGATAACTTTCACACCCAAAACTTGGAGGGCTCATTCAAGATTTAAGGGTAATGGAATTGAGTAATATCGAAAGGGGAATTCCCTAAATGTTTCAAATTGATAAAAGATATTAATTAATAATGTAAAACCTAGAAAACGAACTAAGTTTGAAAACAAATTGAGATATGAAAACATCTAAAAAATGACCTAGAAATGTAAACTTTAACAAAACAGAAAGCTAGAAATGAAAGAGGTGCACCTAGAAATGTGTTGCAGACTTGGAGCAACTATGAAATTCTAGAAATACTAATTTTTATGTTTGGCGAGCCACTTGTGCCAAGCTGGGCGATGATCCTTTTCTAGGATGATTTTAGAAAACTGCACCGAGGCTTGTTTCAGCCAAAAGGGTATCTGTATCCATATAAATATTTGAAAAAACATGTACGGTGGGACTAAGTTACCACTAGTGGTGACTTAGTCCACTTTGGATTTTCTGATAGTCTAAAAGTTGAAACAAGAGCCCTCGATCTGCACTTTTTTCTCCTCCAAGTATGCGGATTTGAATCCCTTATCTTTGACACTATAAGTGAATTTAGTGGATTTTTTCATGTATCCAACAAGGAGATGACAAGAACTAAAGGAAGAAAGGAATTATTTAAAAAGGGTGGATCAAGCTTCAACCATTGGTCCAGCTAGTTGTGGATTAGAACTAGGTTGTTTGTCCAAAAATGCATACTCACATTGAGGCAATGAAACTCTTGGTTGTCAACCGGGTGAGAATTCCAAAAAGGTGAGGAGCATACACTCATGCCTGGTATGCACTCACACACACACAGGTGGCTATGATTAAATTCATGCCACTAGTTGAGCTTCCCGTTAACCATACAAAAGTTATACTTCCTGATATAATAAGGCACCAGAAAAGAAAATGATTTTTGAAATGTTGTAAGGAATGTTCAAAGGGATTTTTCTTAGTTTGTGCAAGGTCTCATCTTAAGGAACATCATGCATAATTTCTCCAAGAGAGGAAAAAGTGAAAATTTCTCAATTTTTTTCCAAGAGAGGAATAGTGCAATGTCTCATCCTAAGTAACATTGTACCCAATGTTTCCAAGAGAGTAAATCACAAGAAAAATAAAATCACACAAGGAAATGTGATTGTCGATGTATGCCCCCACTTTAAAGTAGTTGCTAACACCATTACTATGAGTAATTTCTTTGAAGTAGTAGTAGTAGAAGAAGACATGAGAGATTATTCTGAAAGCCCTATGCCAAGTCATCTATTTCTGATAGGCTACATCATGAAAAAGGGTAGTATGTGACATGCGAGTCAACTTATGACATGTCATCCACATCCCAATCTTTCTCTTATATGTTCATGAAAGGTTAACGACTAGCCAAAAGAGACAATGAAAAGTGACATACGAGGACAAGGCTCCCTAAGCCCTTCCTCCTACTTAATGGAGGACAAGAGTGAGCTGAAAGTTTTGAGGAGATGCATGATAGAGTGAAAATCAGTATAATTTAGAGGAATGTGGTGCCCCCACTAGAGGAAGAACACCAAAATCCTTAAGATATTGGATTTTATTTCTCAAGGCCTTACATTGATTAGTAGAATGATTGTGGACTCTATGATATGCACAAAAATAATTCTTATAATAGAATTTCTTTTTCGTTTTTGGAGGAAGGGATATTAGGTGATCTTGGAGAAGTCTCAACAAGATACCCTCTTGATCAAAGGTAGAAGGTGTTCCTTTATCTTGTAATAATGAAGTGCCTTGCTTAGTAAAGGATGTCATACTTACACAAGGTGATATAGATTATAATATTTTGTACTCTCCTTTAGAGGAGTGTGTAAAAATCGGTAGTGTTTTGTGAGATGACATCAACATTAAGCAAAGATTTTTTATTTTTTTGAGTGTTGCAAAGGATCACTTTCGATACCACTAGTGACAATCAGTGTAGGATGCACTAGTGTTAAGGTTGGTTTCAAAGGATGACTTGTGATGGTGTTGATGTGAGGTGAAGGCTTGGTTATTTCTATCAAAGGACAATAACCCAGACCATGAGTCATTGTTTGCTTGTTAGGATTGATGGAGACATAGATACCTTGTTCTCTAGCACCACATCCTTTTCCACTATAGCCAAGGTGTTTCATAAGTTGATAACCATTTCCATAAAGGGTAAAATCACAAAGTTGTGTCACACTTTATAAAGGAAACAACCAACACTGATCAAACTTTTAAACTCGAATCACTAAAAAGCGGCATATATGTTTTGAATTTTGAAATGATGTAAACTAGTAAAATATGCATTTTTTCGTATATTTTATGTTTGTATTTTTTTATAAAAAAGAAAATTATTTTAAACTAGTTTTTAATAAATTAACACTATAATTTAGTTGCTGATAAAATGTTGAAAAATGAAGTTGCATTGGACGTCAAACTTTTTATAGTAATTTTTTTTTTTTCCTTCCAAGTTTTTTGTGTGTATTTATAACTTGAAACTTTAGTGCATATATATATTTTTTTCCAATTTTGATTAATGTATATTTTTAATTAAATATTAAAATGTGCATGAATCAAAAAATAATTGTTTCCATCAGACATCAATTTTCATATTAAATATTTATCTAAAATGGAAAAAAAATATACCATCTTGAAATAGATTCTTTTATCTAATGCATCATATTTTTTTGAATTTTTTTTATAATTTTTAGTATTTTTCCTTGGCATGGTAATCAACCTAATATTTTGTGTTGATAATCTAATTTTAGTATAAATAAAAAATAAAATATAAATAATAATTAAACTAGTAAAATAAATATATTTTTGAAAACCACATTTATGGATCTAACAAAAGGGTATTTTTATATTTTTTAAAATGTTATTTACATTAATAGGAGTTATTGAAACTTCAATTTTTTCAAATAATTTTATTATTTTGGTAAATTGGATTCAAAGTGGTGCTCCATATATTTTTAGCCAACAATTTTAGTTGAAAAAGTTGTGGAAGTATCTAACTTAGCTAGAATGAACCTTACTAGATAATATGTCTAACCAAAATTAATTTTTAGTTAGAAATACTTAAATTCAATTGTGCTGATAATTTTGCTGAAAGTGTGACATAGCTTTGTGCTTTTACCCTAAAGCATTTTCATTTCTTGTGGATCGGGTGTTTGTTCATTGTTTGATTTTTGTCTAAAGTAGTTGAGGTGGATAATTTTGAAGGATCTTATAAGTGTTGTGTTGATAGGATTTTTGTTTCATGTCCCTTTTCAAATCATTTTTTATGATCTTGGTCTCGTCCATGATTGTGGGTTCAAAATTCAACGATCCGTAATAATCGATGGATATCATTGTGAAGTGTCTAGGAAATGTAGATGGTTTTTGTTCTTGTCTAGGTTAGAATTGTATGGTTGATGTTGATGTGTTTAAGGGATTAGATTTGTTGTTCTCAAGCTGTAAGAAATTGTAAGGTTCAGGATCAACGCCAAGCATGTACACTTTGTTGTTGTAGATGTACTTCATCTTACGATGAAGAGTGGAAAGAACCCCATTCATTCCATGAATCCATGGTCTTTCTAAGATGAGATTATATGAAACATCATGTGGCATAACATGGATCAGTGTGTCTAATATGGCCATTCCAACTATAAGGGGAAAAGTGATCACACCAAGTGATTTATGTCGTACACTATCAAATCCACTAATTGATAAAGAGGTAGGCTGAATGTTTGATTTATCCATATGCAACCTATCTAGAAGGTGCAAAATACACACATTAATAGTGGAGCCATTTTCAACAAGGGTTCACTTTATCCTTATTATGTTGTATTGACATATGATGATGAAAGCTTCAACTTGTTTTTACACTTCCAAAGGAGGGAGCTCACTTTGGTAGAAAACAATGTCAAGATTCAAGCCTTGAATCATATTTTCTATGTTATTTGGTTGCACATTAGAAGGGATAGGAAATTTTTTTAAGGCATTCTCTATCATGTTGTGATAGTGAGGGGAGGCTTGTAGAAAGTCCCATAATGAGATCTTAGTAGGAGTATTCTTAAGTTGGTCGACAAGATCATACTCCCTAATCTATGAATTTAAGCAAGGGGTAGTAGGTAATATGGGTTTAATTAAAGGTAAGGATGTTGAGGTTGGTCATTGTGGTCGTAGATCATTTCTAGTTTAATGTGTATGAGCAACAGTATTATGACTCAGTTGCTACGACATAATATTCTTAGGTGGGTAAATGATAAGTTCAGGTTTAGGTTTGTTTGAAGGTGGATAAAGGATGAGTTGAGGTTGAATAATATTAATATCCCCTAGGGAAGGAGAGTCTAACATGGGCTCTACATCTTCTTGTAAGGGCATAATATTATTATTTTCAATGTTATCCTTGTCTTGCATCATGATATCCTCCCTAGGAGGAGATTTTCTAGGAGAACTACAAACCACATTTTCATGAAATTCAAGGATTGGTTCTTCTAAAATTACTTCATCACAAGTAGGGGAATGATCAATGATGGGATTATCAATAGTAGGATGAGGAGGAGATGGTTGTATTTAATTATATTATTTTGTGAAGGTATCATTCTCTTGCTCCATACTATCTACCCTAGTAAGAGAGCTTGGAAGAGGTTCACTACATGCCATGACTAGAGATTGTAATCTAGTTTCATAATAGGTATGGGAGACATCAAAAGAAGGGCCATCATTATTTTCAAATAGATTCTCCCAACGGGTAAGAGCATTAGGGAAGGGAGGGTCAAGATTCTCCTGAATTGTACTAGGTATATCTTCTAATACTAACCTATTCTCTATGCATCTAGGAGGGATATTAGAAGAAAAATGGTATGATTGTTATGGATATGGAGACTACGTAAGGTAGTGGTCATGATTTAAGCTTTGTGTGTTATAATTTATTTGCAAGGGGGAGGAGGAGGAAGACAAGAAAGAAATTCATGATCTTCAATGATTGTGTCTCCTTTTCACAAGATACCTTCGTCACCAATGTGAAAGATATTAGGAGTAGAAAAAATTTCATTATCATGAATATCAATCCTTGCATCCTCTTGTGTCAAAGCTTTAGTGGATGATATAGGATAGATGTAGTCATCAAGGGCTTCATCTAACATGTCCAATGTTGGAAACACAAGGGAAGACAACTAAGAGGGGGGGCATGAATCAGTTGTCATGGAAATTATACTTATTAAACTTAATATTAGATTTGATAAATAAACATGAAAGCATAAACCATCACCACATCAAAAACACACATAACACCAAGATTTTTGCATTGAAACCCTATTAGGGGAAAAACCACGATGGAGGTTAATCCACAAGATTATACTTTGTTAAAATTATTACAAATGGGAAATACACATACATTCAGGCACACTGACTAGAGCTTGCTACTCAAATATAAAAATTTTATTTCCCAAAGGAAGACACACTATCTTATAGTCATTTTTGGATTATACCCAAAGATTTGAACTAAGAAAATACCATCTACTAATGTGTGATTATAGTTATGATTAAGCACATGAACACTTCCTTCTGCTCACTCTTCTTCACATTTTACTTCTGCCCTCAAAATATTATAAAATCATTCACACATAGCACTCACACATCTCACTTATTGCATACCATTCTCCTCAAAATAATCAATCATATATATCCATAACTAAGGATAACATCAACTACATGTTGGCCCAACAAAATATGAAATGTGTACAAATTGTCGGCCCAAATTAATAATATTTTTATCAATGTGAATTAGATAATGTTGACCAAAACATAGCAAGGACCCAAAACAACATGTCTCAAACATGAAACACCTTAAAAAATTAGCCTTGAATATCCACAAATGCTACAATCACCCTATCGGCCATGATCATGAAAAACATGAACTCTCAGAAGAAAATCACTAATTGAGAGTACAACAATCAATGTGAACCAACAAAACAAATAGAGCATGATCTAGAAACATCCACGAGCATAATGAATCACCATAGAGGCATCCACAACAACTCAGATTATTAGAATCCCATCATCTTCTTTTAGGCACACCAGCTATAGCAACAGAAAAACTGTCAAAACACTGATACTCATAACTTGATCAAATCTTCATGTGAACATCTAGAACATCAGGTGGATAAACTAGATATACTTTTAAAAAAATCCTTTAATCCATTACTCAGGTTATCTTCAATATAATGAGCTAGCCATCATATTGAACTTCACTACTTCATTGACAACCTGCAACTTATTTTATTACAATTTTCTCATTATCCTCGACATATATAGCCTTAAAGAAATTAATGCCAATAGTGTTGACATCAATGAAAACCACATATCAAAAATATCCAACAATCTCCAACAATCTCCCCCTTTGGCATTGATGGAAACACATGATGTGAAAAGCACCATCAATGATACTTTCTCTCAACACTTTCTCCCCCTTAGGTTTTGACTCTTTTCTCCATAACTCTTTCACGAATTTTCACATAAATCTTCTCCCCCTTTGACATCAATGAAAAAGGTATAAATTATCTTTCTCCACATAATATTTGAACCACATATTTGAACATCTGTCTACTCCCCTTGAGTGGTAGCCACCACAACATCTATCTAGATCACATGATATGACTATGAAATGCACAAAATGATGCAAGTCATTGCATCTTAATTATAATTAGGAGGGGTAATCACCCCTAGGTTCCCTCTGAGATAATCAAAATTATACTTAGGCAAGGGCTAGGTAAAGATATCTGTAATATGTTCCTTAGTAGGCACATACACTAATCTGAATTCCTTTTTACTCACCTTCTCTCTCAAAAAGTGAAACTTGATAGATATATGCTTTTTTTTAGTGCAGTATTGGATTCTTAGAAATATTAATTGCACTTGAATTCTCACAGACTATAGCAATAGGTTCATCATACATAATCCAGATATCTTTTAGCATATGCTTCATCCACAATACTTGAGTACAATTTTTAGCAGAAACAATGTATTTTGCCTCTACAGTAGATAAAGAAATGACGTTTTGTTGCTTACTTAACAATGAAATCAACTTATTTCCCAAGAAAAATGCACCACCACAAGTACTATTTTGGTCATCCACATCTCCTACCCAATCAACATCAGTAAAAAAACTCAAAGTAAGGTCATCTTCTTTAGGACACCATAGGCCAAAATCAACTCTCCTCTTCAAGTACGTGAAAATAATAGTCACATTTGTCACATGATATTACTTAGGATTAGCTTAAAATCTTGCAACAATGCATTAATAATTCATGATATCAGGTCTAGCTTGAGTGAAATAGATAAATCCACCAATCATGGATTTGTATCTAGTTTAATTTGTACTAGGATAGTAATCATCTTTTGTGAACTTACTTCCAATCACCATAGGTGTACCAACTGGATTTGAATCTTCCATACCAAACTTATTTAGCATTTCTTTCACCTACTTGGACTGACATATAAAGATCCCTTTATCTAGCTGAGCAATTTGCAATCCAAAATATAATTTCATTTCTTCAATCATAGACATTTCATGCACAAACTATCATCTCATCCAAAAATGATATAATAAAAAAAAACTTCAACAATCAAGTATTTATCATGATGAATCTTGGAACACAAATTACTATCAGTAGTACCTTTATTAAATCTAAGCTTCAAAAAGTACTTTTCCAAACTGGCATACCATTCTCTTGGGGATTGCTTAATTCCATATAATTCTTTCTTCAATCGACACACCATATCTCCTTGATCATTCAATTGAAATCCATCAAGTTTCTCAATATACACTTCTTCATCCAATTCGCCATTTAGAAATGTTGACTTCACGTCAATCTAATAAACCTTGAAGTTTTTGTAAGTAGCATAAGCAAGAAATAGTCTCACAGCTTCAATCCTAGCAACATGAGAATTTTTTTCTTCAAATTCAATTCCTTTCATCTAAGAATATCCTTTACACACCAGTCTTGCTTTGTTTCTAACAAATTCACCTTGCTCATTCAGTTTCTTTTGAAAGATCCATTTAGTTCCAATTATCTTTTTGTCCTTAGGTATAGGAGCAAGAATCCATGTATCATTCTTCTCAATTTGTAGTAGTTATTCCTTCATTTCTTCCACCCATTTTTCATCTTTCCATGCTTCATTGACACTATTACACTCAGTCTTTGAGATCAAACAATATTCTTCATCAATTATTCTCCTAGTTTGAACACATTTTTTCTTATCACCTATAATTTGATCTGATGAATGACTTAGTCATACATACCTTGGAGTTTTAGGTTTTTCTTTAACTTTAGGCTCTTGTGATCTTACTTCCTCACGTTTGCTAGTTTCTTCCTCTTGATTTTCCTGATTTAGAGTATGATCTTTCTTTCCTTTATCTGTAGTATTATTTTGATTGTCTGAATCATATCCACAAGTTTTGGATGGTCTTAATGTGTCTTCATCAACCTCTACATTAGTGATTTCAATTAATTTCATTAATATCTTATTGTAGCACCAGAGGGATTTCATTTTAGTAGAATAACCAAGAAAGATTCCTTCATCATTTCTAGCATCAAACTTTCCTATATCTTCATCTCTTTTGATATAAAATTTACTCCCAAATATTTTGAATTATCTAAAAATAGGCTTATGACCAAACCATAGCTCATAAGGATTCTTAATGGTATTACCTTTGACATGTACCCGATTGAGAGTATAAACGACAGTACTCACAACTTCTTTCTAGTAGATATGATGAACATTTCCTTCCAACGTGTTGGTGTTTATTACTATAACCCAAACGTATTTCCCCAAAACTCCTATGAACTTGCCACATCCAATAATAAAAGTCTAGGAAACATATGGCCAACTTGACGAGAACAATGATAAGGCTAATTCTCCTACACTTCAGACTCTGTAAGATCCAGGAGGGTGTTCCCTAAAATATGTTAATTACGATACAACTTTAAATGATTCATTTGCACTAGGATAAGCTACAGGTAGATTGCCCATAATGCTAAAAGGATGAAACCCTCCAAGAAATTGGCTATTCCTTGAAAAGGCTAAGGTCCAGTTAACAGAGAATCACAAATACAATTAAATTAAATTGATAGGAATGATTCAATAAAATATCCTCAGGCCATAGCACAAAACATAAGAGAATAAAACATGATCAGAACTCTAGTGCCATATCCCAACGCAAGGAGTCAAAAGAAAAAACTGAACTATAGGGTAAATTTCATCTTAAACACTTATGATCTATATGAATCGCATTACAATCCATAAATCTATACCTAATTTTATTACTTCTTTATGAATCCTATTTGTTATATTGCATGCACTTACTGGTTAACTAAAGCATCTAACCAATCCTTTGAACCAAAGCTATAGTTAAAAATAATTCATAGTAACAAACAAATGAAGATTAATGAAAATCATCTTGGATCAATATTTCATTAATAATCCATACAAAATACCAAAATAGGAGAGAAAATAAACTCCAAATATTCACGAGCTTGAGACAAACATGCTCAAGAACTCCATGATTAACTAAGTTCTCAAATCTAACTCAAAACTTTAAAACTTGGACTTACAATTCATACTCTCTGTATCACTAGACTCTTATTTCTCATATTTCAAGTATTTCAAAAGACTTCTCTCTTGGCCCAGAACTCCCTTTTATAAAACAAGGGAGCTAATAAGCTTCAAGCTATAGAGTACACATGTTGATTTGTAATTGGATGGCTAACTCCTAACTCAGTTACAATTCTATTATCCGAGTGGAGAGCATAAGACAAAAATCATCATTAGTTGATATGGAGGAAAGAATACATCATTAAAAAGGCCTCTCACTTTTCATCAAAGGCATGCTTAACCATTATAGTAGTTATTCCACCTCAACAACCTGTACATGAAGATCAAAGAAGAATGCATTTTGTTTAAAATATTCATCTAAGGCCAGACCTGTATTATACATGACCAAGTTGCAATTCTCGACTATAACATTCATAATTCAAGTTCATCAGTGAACAACTTTTTCAATAATTAAAAATCCTCCTTGGAGGGCCACTTGAAAGCCACAACCTATTCAAATTTTTTTTGATAGGGTGCATATTTCATCATTATCGATGTGGCCTTTTTATCAAAGTTTTCTAAGAAACTAATGACAAGAGACAAATTTTCCAATATATTATCTAGCATGCGTATGTCAGCATTTTTTCATATCTCATTTGTTTGACCCATCATTATATTGTTCATCTGATCCTTCGAAACCTATAGGGGTTTGACTTCATCCTGACTATGCAAAATGTGTGGCAATGGGCTCAAGTCATTTCCATCATATACATCCTTTAACAATTTAATCTTGGACTCCATAGGGGCAGAAAATCCCTTAAACTTTTTCTCAACAATTCCCTTGAAAAATTTATATGTTTCTATAAAAGTAGGATATTCTCCATTCTAGGGCTCCATTTATTCAGCAAGAGATAGCCAATTCTCTATCCCTTGGAAACATTTTTAATGCTTGCAACATTAGGACATAATTTGCATGAACACTATTTAGCTTACCCTGGACCCTTCTGTTTAAATGTTTCAAAATAGTGTCCACTATCACTAAATTGCTTCTCCTTCTTGCATCTCGGATTTTCCATACCATCTCCTTATACTCCTCAACCTGATGAATCAATTTCTCCCTAGAGATTCCTCCTACTAGGCTACTAGCCTTCTCAATTGCAATAGGAACTTGTCCAATATTATATAGAACAATAGCCAAAGACTATGCTTGTGCTGAAGGTTGAAACACCTCTACTGGTGGGTCAAAGATTGTGTGGCTAGATCTAGCTTGCCTTTGAGACCTCAAGGTGTCCATTTCTTGCTTCAATAAATCCAATTCAATTTCCAACTCTGATACCTTTTGTTAACTCTTATTATACTACATAATTGTAGGACATGAAAATCTGCATGATTGTTAGTAACCTTAACAAAACAACATAACAGGAATGCATATCCTTATGAGATAATAATCCATGATTCACAATGCAAACAAATGACTCAACACCATATGAAACATGAAATATATCTATCCCATATTGGATTGGTGCTCCTTGTGATGTAGAAAGGATGCCCTTTCCCAATCCATGATAAGCAAGATGCCAAATGATAGATGGTGAAGAGCAAGATTGACTCTCAAATGAAGAGAGCAACCTTGCCTCTAGATGTAATTGCTGAGCAAATGGTGTGGTGATGAACAAGATTAGTTCTCTTATGAAGAGAGTAACCTTGCAAGTGAGAATGTGTTGTGTGTTGTTGTGGATTTGTGTTGAAATGCTTTGCATTTTATAGATTGAAAGATTGAAAGATAGAGAGATTTTGAGGAATGTGGGATTATTCACAAACCAATGACAAGGTGCCACTTGTCAAGTTGTGAGAGGGTGAGGAATGT
Organism: Sequoiadendron giganteum; assembly: GCA_007115665.2. Taxonomy (NCBI): domain Eukaryota; kingdom Viridiplantae; phylum Streptophyta; class Pinopsida; order Cupressales; family Cupressaceae; genus Sequoiadendron; species Sequoiadendron giganteum. Next base: position 221,285,961 of record CM021104.1, read on the forward strand.
GCAAGTCTTGGCCCATGTGCCAATTTGAAATTCAAATTTGGATGAGAAGACATGAAAGGTGCATTAAATGCCAAGTTTGACTTGTGCAAATAGCATTTAATACCTTGTTGGAAGGGACAAGTCCTTTTTGGGGGGAAGATTCAAATTGGAAGAATATTCCATTTTGATGCCATTTTGAATGTAATTAGAGGAAATAATAAATCAAATAAATGATTTATTGGTGCAAGTGGGTGGGTTAGTTAGGAGTTTGGATTTGACTCTATTTGAGTCAAAATCTAGAGAATGAAAATCATGATTAGAAGTTAATTAATTTAGATTAATTAACTTAGGGGATTTTAGGGATTTGATATTTCATTTTAAATCGGTTTGATTTATTAAATCAAATAAGAAGAACCTTAGGAACTTAATTAAATAATTTTATTTATTTAATTAAGCTTGATGAACCTTAGGATTAAATCAATAAATTGCTTTAATTGATTAGTAGAAGAAACAAATGCATGATGTTAGTTACAGTGGAATGCATAATGTTATTTTTAGATGTCTACATTTTGCCCCTCTTTGAAGCAATGTACTTGTTGCATTGGTTCAAAGAATGATGATGCCGATATCGAAATTAAAAAATTTCTGATTTTTCAGATGCCCCAGCGAAAAGAAATATGCTAGTACATTGCCCCCTCGAGAGATCGAGCAAAAAGATTCGATTTGAGGTGGATCTCACGATAAAGAGGTTCAAAATGGATGTATGGATGGTTAGACTATATGATAATGATGATGTAAATGAGATGTTCGAAAGATGCTTAGAATAACAAATCTATATTATTTTAAGCATGTTAAATGATTATGCAATGCATGCGAGATGGATGAGATGGATGATGTTGTCCTATAATGATATGATGTGATTATGCAAGATGAGAGGATGAATGCAACATGGATGCAGGATGGATGCATTGTTAGTGTGAAAGAAGGTAGAAGAATGAGAGGGATCAACCCTTAAATTCAAGAAGATGAAGAGGTCCAACAAGTCCCCTAGTCGTCAAGACTTTATTGGATATGACGATGAATGATGATGATGTGTTGCTTATCCAGGAATGGGAGATAAAGAGTGTAACTTTCTTTATGTTTGATAACACACATAGGTGTGATGCATCAAGGTATTAAGAACCAGGATGGCGTGGCACCTAGTGTGATGGACTCTGACTCAGCAATCAGATAGGAGTGATCTTGTTCACACTTGACATACGAAAACCTTACTAGGACGGACCCAACAAAGAAAGTATTCGCCAAGTTATTTTACAAGAACATCCAACAAGCACAACAGACGAAAAGATAATGATCATTGCCCCATTCCTTTCTCTCTAAACCTGTTTTGTTTAGGCATCATCGAGAGGTCCTTGGAATGAGCGGAAAATAAGATAAGTCAACAAGACCAAGATAAAGTAAATAAACAAGCTAATGTTCTTCGTACCACTAGCCAAGGCTAACTACTGTGGGGTACCTTATGCTTATGTCCATCGTAGGAAAGCTTCATCCTAGGACATGTAGTGATCAGGGTTTTGGTGAGACTGATTGCATGATAAGCTATTGATACTCTGATTTGACCAACTTGCTAACTTACTGACTTAGACCTTCGAGACTTTGACAATTAGGTGTTTACTTTGGAATCTGCTGACTTGCTTCTGACTAACTCACCAAAGGGTGAAAGTGACGATGATTTATTACGAGTGATGACAATCACGGGTGAAAGCGAGATGAAATTGATACACCATTTTGGTTTTTTCAGATATTTTGAGGCTGTTTTTGGTATTTTCAAGATTTATGAATGTTTTTGGTATTTTGTGTCTCGGGGGCCAATCAAGGATGGCCTTGCCTACATTTAAGCTTAGAGACAGCATAGTTCAGACTCCAATTGACTTGACTAATAATGAGATAGATGGGAAAATGGATAGCCAATGCGATAGATGCCTAAAAGACTAACCTAAATGTAACAAAGATAAGCAAATGAATGCCATTGCGACGGACACCTAAAGGATGGGCAAACGGATGCCAATGCGACAGACACATAAAGAATGACCTAAATGTAAAAAAGATAAGCAAATGAATGCCATTGCGATAGATGCCTAAAGGACCGACCTAACCATCTCGGGGGATGATCAAAGATCAACCTTGCCTACGTTCAAGCTCAGAGACGATGTAGTTCGACAAGGTGAAAGACTGACAAGACTAAATGATGAATTTTTGAAGATTTTCTGATATTTCGACATGTTTTTGGATTTTTTGAATGATTTGGATGTTTTTGATTTTTGAATGAGTTTTTTGAATGTTTTTGAATTTTCGCATGATTTTGACAATTTCGATATGATATGTGATGATATCAATGCTCTATTTTGAGATTTTGTTGAAAACCAAGCTTAAGGTTGATTGATCAGATTGATGGATTGATAGTTTGACTAAGTGTGTTAAGTCAAACAAAAGTGATAATGCACTTGTAAATTCTAGGAAGTTGTGTTATCCTAGAGTAAACTAGTACAAAAAGGATAATTTGGCTAGGTGTGTTAAGCCAAACAAGGTGATTACAAATTTGATAATTTGGCTAAGTGTGTTAAGCCAAATAGAGTGATGATAATGAACTTGCAAACCCAAGGAAGTTGTGTTATCTTGGAGTAAACTCGTGCACAAGATGATAGTTTGACTAAGTGTGTTAAGTCAAACAAGATGATGATTGATTGGATTCGATTGATCAAGATTGATGAAGCTTGATTTGGAACAAAATTATTTTGATGATTTTGATGTGATGTTGAATGTGTGTATTAGATGCGACTGATATTGATTGCTCAGATGGATATTCCATGAAAGATAAAGCTTGATTAGGAATGTCGTCTTGCTGTCAAAATATGCCATGGGCTAGTGATTTGGATTTTGGCTCACAAATGATTTGACCAAGTTGGTTTCACGTTTTCCAATGCTTAGATCTTCCACATAAGTTGGAGGATATATATCAAGATTTATTCTCGAAGCAAGATGCAAATATCTGCCCCCAGTGTCTAGCAATGTATGGAATTCCATGGGTGGATGCTTGGATATGAAATATCTTATGATAAGATAAGGGTATTCGAACAAAGGAATACTCACTCGGATAATGCTTCAAGGCTCAGATAATGTTGGATAGGATGGGATCAATGAAAATGACCCATGTCAAGACGTTTACCATAAACAAGTGTAAAGTGTGCTCCAAAATTTTATCAAGATCAAGGTAACTTGGACCTTGGATGCAGATGGATAAAAATGGGTTGGATAAACAGTTCATGGGTGAATAAATGGTATGGCTCAAATGATGGCCTAATAATGGATGCGATAAGATGCTTTCTCTTGAACTGGCGCACATAGATGCTTGATTCTACACATGACGCCTGTTTGACAGGTTTTCATCATGGTACTTGTCCAAAGTGCCACCGAAGTGGTTTTCACTGGAGGACAATTTTTTTCTTTACTGTTTTCAATCCTTTTTCTGATTTTCTTGGATTTTTTGTATTTTTGTATTTTTTTGTTGTCACCAAGACACTTGTTTCCCAGGTTTTCATCAAGGTGACCATTTTTTCAAGACATTTTTCTAATTTTTTTGTATTTTTTGAGAGATTTTAAGCTGATGCTGAACCACCTGGTGGTGCTGATGTTGATGCTTCTGTCATAATGTGCCATCGATATCCTGCTTGTAGAAGTTGTCTTGCCAAGATTCGTGCACTTGAATGCAACTTTTGAGATTCTTGATCTGATTTGCTGATACTAGAGTTAACTCTGTCTTTGTGCACCCATCGTGATAGAGTGCCTTCTGAATCCTTATGATGAAGGGTCGTTGCCAATACATGTTCAATGTGAGAATTGGATATCATGCGTGGAGGCTTGGATGGAGTGTGTTTAGGAGTAAAAGATGGATTGGTTGACAGTTTGGATCCTTTGACTCTCCAAACTTGGGAAGATGAGGAATAATGGGTGGATATGGAAGTGTGCATGGAATTTGGACCAACTGCTTGATACACTTTGTACATTGCTTGAGAAGCCTGCTTTTTCCTTTGTGGAAATCTTTGATGGATACTTGCCCCATTTTTATTTTGCCCCATAGTTTCTTTGACTGGTGGAGTTTGATAGGGATAATCTTTCTTTGTATTTTTTTGTATCCATATATACTTGATTTCTCCTTCATGCTTCTTAGCTTCTTCTGCTTTGATAATGTTCTTCATGCTTTGGTTCAAATATTTCTTTCGTTGTTGGTCCCAATTCGTGAATGGGGTGATGGGTGAATGAAGATTTATGACATGGCAGGTTGTAGTATTGGCATCAATCTCATCATAAGGATTCTTCGTGCTCCCTATGTTGGTGTTTGCTTGAGACGAAGTTGCCCCCAGTATGTTGATAGTATTACTGATATGTAGAGATCCCTTGATTGTTGAGTAACCAAGGCCTTGATGCTTAGGATTGCCAAAAATTTGCACTGGTTCTAGGATACCCTGTTCATGTAGGCCTAATCCTCTGCCTTGATAATTCATCTGCTGAAAAAATTTATATGTCATAGGATATGATTTACTTTGGAAACAAGGTGTTTCTCCTTCTCTGCTTTGTGGCGGATCTTCAAATGTCATAGCTCTTTCATTGATAAGATGATTTTCCCTTACAAAGGTGAGTGATCCAAGTTTATAAGTGATAGGATCTTCCATAAGTGGGATGAATGCTTGATTGATATCTTTAGCTTGATCTTGTGAGATATCAGATTGTAGTTCTTCTTCAAGAGGTGTTGATGCTTCAATGTCCACACAAAAGTATTCCTCATGATTTATTCTTGATATGCTTTCACATGATGTTTCTGATTCACAACTTATGTAGAAACTTTCTTCATGACCCATTTCTGATATGTCTCTACATTTGTCTACATCTTGATCATGTGTACAAATGTTAAGAGTAGGAGACTCTTGTTCGTTGGTAATGATTTGAAGAGTATGAGACTCTTGTTTTTGAAGATCATCCACGTGTCCATCCAAAGAAAGCATCTCATGGGTAGATGGAAGAGTATGTGCTATGCGGATATGGTCATCATTTGCAATGTCATGTATAGATAGGAGAGTGTCCATTATATCGTTGTAGTAGCTTGGAGATACAAATTCTTGATCTTGAGTGATTTCGGAATTGCTTTCAACATGCTTTGGATCAAGTTCTTGACATGGATTTCTTTCTTGGATATCTTCATTAGGCATAGGAAGTGGATTAATATCCACTTGTTCTTTGAATGGATTTGGATCAAGTGTTGAGATAGGGATTCCTTCAATATCTTTAACCATGAGGTCAAAGGATGTCAATATGTTGTTGGAAGGGCCATTGCTAGACCTTGATGGAAGATTTTGATCATACTTTGTAATAAGTTCTTGAAATATGTCCTCTGACTCATTAGGTGATGTAGAGACATTGTCAACATGATTATTGGTGGATGGATCTTGGTTTATGTCAATGGGATCAAATAATGTTAACACATCTTGAAATAGATCGCTAAAAAGTGGCTCTTGATGAACGATGGTTTGATCAATGGATGGGGTAGACATATCTTCAATGTGCTCATTGATGGATTGATTTTGATCATTGTTTTCAACAATTTTGGTGGAGGGATTGTCAATGTTCTCAAACATAGGATCAAATGATGTTAATGTTTCTTGGATTGGATCATTGTTGGGTATCATCAGTGAGTTTTGATCGTGATTGAAAAGTGCCTCTTGGTGTATGATGATTTGATCATTGAATGAGATGGGAACATCTTCAATGTGTTCATTGATGGATAGATCTTGATCATTGTTTTCAACAATTGCGGTGGGAATCTGTTGCAAGCTTTGTTGGGCGGGTAAGGCCTGCGTTTGCTGCTGAGCCAACAATGCTTGTTGTTCATCATGTTGTTTTTGTGCCAACAAAGCTTTTTGTTGGGCTCTTTGTTGTGCTACTTCTTCTTGGATTGATTGCAATAGTGCGTAGAATTCTGCTTGCGCTTGTGCTTGTTGGGCTACTTGAGCCGCTTGTGCTTGCTGAGCAACCAGCTATGTAGCTTGTTGGGCTTGGAGTGCCTTTTTGCGGGAAGCTTCTTGCAACATGATGGAGAATGAATTAGTCATGTTGTGTTTTGGTGGTGGTGGCGGTGGTGGTGGAATGGGAATGGTGTTGATTGTTGGGGTTGCTTGGATGGTTTCCATCTATTTTTGCGATATCGATGGAAAAATGGGATGATTTGGTATGATGTTTTGATTTGGCATGATAGATTGAAATTGAACATTGTTGTGGTCTAGAATCATATTGCTTGGATTTAGGTAACTTTGATTTTGCATGTTGTTACCTTGACTTGGATCAACATATGGAGTTGCCAATATATTGCTAGGATTTTGAACAACATTAGGGGGATTTGTAAACATGTCAACCCCAAAGTTTACCAAGTGTGGATTTGAAATGGTCATGTTTGGTAAATTTTCACTTGGTATGTATGGATTTGGTGGGATAATGTTTGGAAAACTCATGCATTCGACGTTCGGTTGATAGATTTGCAGATTTGGACTTGGATTTGAATCTATCATTGGGAAAGGTGTTCCAAACTTTGGATCGGGCATACTCATATTTGTTGTACCATTGATGTTTGTATGAGATAATGCTCCCATGTATGCATTGTACAAGCTTTGAAAATAAAATGGTATTGCAAGGATTGGATAGTTTGGTTGAATCAAATTCCTCATGATGGATGGATCAAATTTATATTCCATGTCCCTCTTGTGTTGAGATCAAGTTTGAACCATAAAATGAAGATCAATTTTCAAGAATGTAAGAGATGAACCTCTAATCCTTTAGATCGGTCTAAACCTTAGGTTCAAAGAAGCAAAGAACTAGGATAATTGAAGGATCAAAGCGATAATGAGGATGAGATAAATGGAAGATGAGTGATATGGATGAATGGAACTCTTAAAGAAACTTTGAAGGGAATGCTAAACTTTTTAGGACTTTGATTGTTCATGATTGGATTGATGGTTCAACTAGATGTGTTAAGTCAAACAAAATGTGATGAATGTAATCGTAAAACTCTTGGAAGTTGTGTTATCCAAGAGTGAACTCCTACAAGATGATAGTTTGACTAAGTGCATCAAGTCAAACTGGGTGATGATTTGATAATTTGGCTAGGTGTGTTAAGCCAAACAAGATGAACTTGTAAACCCTAGGAAGTTGTGTTATCCTAGAGAAAACTCGTGTATAGGATGATGGTTTGACTAGCTGTTTTAAGTCAAACAAAGTGATTTGATTTCGCCTAGAAGTTTAGCATAAAATATGTTTACAAAGTTTCCAAGAGCCATTGGTGAGGTGATTTTTGACTGATTTAATGGTTGAGAGATGGATGAAAGTGATTGAATTGATCCTAGACTTGACCTAGAATAACACTTTTGCTTACAAGACCTCGGTGTTGAAGGACACGCTATATTTCCTATGAGAGGAAAGTAAACCTTTCAAACAATTCAGGATCTCAAGATGCTCCTCACTAGCTTTCACACTAAGCTTTTTGAACTTCGGTTTTGGGATTTTGATCATGTTAGAAAACACATGTGTAATCAAATTTTTCTTTTATCTTGGTTAAATGAGGTTCTTTTTATCCAAGACACTTGCTTGCTTAGGTTTTCAAACTATATTTCTAATGTCCCATTCTCTTTCTCATTCCACAAGGTCCTTTATGCGGAAATCGAGGAAAATAGGGCAAAAGTTCCTTATGTTTATCCTTATTGGAAACAAATGATGGTAGAATTTGCACACTTAGAAACCTCTAGGAATGTGATCCCTAGGGAAAGCAAGAGTGGGCAAGTTCGTCAAAGGATATTTGTTTCTTCCAAGGTGTTTGAAATTTGAGGCTCTTGTGTATGTTTTTTTTTTTCAAAATTTTTTCAAGATCAAGCAATGTGTTTTTTCCAAGCACTTTCACACTCCTAGGTTGATGAGACAATACCTTGTTGGGTTCCCACTTGGATAAATCCAGCTGCGCATATCTTGTGCGAATGGCTAAATGCTTGACCACACTGGCTCCCCTCCACGACACTCACTTATTCGGGTCAGCCAAGCATTAGTACCCATGAATCTCCCATGGCATACTTTCCATTTCCACAACAAGACCGCATGTTATGTGGGGCGGCTTCAAAGGACATGACCTCTTGCACCAACAAGATAGACAAGGTTTTGGCCAATTTCTAAACAAGGGGTTCTAATTCGGGCATTCCATTTGTGGGGGATTATCCAACGTCGGCGAGAGTCCATTGTTGTCCATCTCGTCGAATAATCCTCATGATATTGGCCTTTGTTCCAATATCCACACTTATATCCTGAGTGGAAGTCGCTTGGCTTTAGCGTGTTCCCGGTTGGGTCGTTCCCTTGGGTGATTACTTTTTCCCACAAGGCAGGTCCTCTAAGATAAACAATAGCGAGCTAACATATCCCGTCGTTCACACAACCTTTGTTGAAAAACAAAGGGGAGAACCTCCGCAATATATCATGCTCACACTCACATGTTTTGTTCAATTTTAAAATGCCCAAATTGAAGTGTGGAGGCAATATTTTATGCAACTTAGGGTCATCAAAAAGACTTTTGATTCTCAAGATCACCGTGAAGCGCGAGAGAAGCGCATACGCCCTTTTAAATGACACTACTTTGCAAAAAAGTTTACAAAACACAAAGTACACATGTTCAATTTTAAATTCCTCAAAGCAATGATGAGTTCGTTTTAAAAGCACCAATTGAAATTTGAAGTTGCCTTGTTCAATTTTAATCCCAAATTGAAATCTAGTAAGTGTCTAAGGTTCAATTTTAACCAACTTTGAAAAGATTAAATCAATGATTGATTTTAAGCCCAAATCAAAACGTGAGTTGGTCTAAAATAGAAAAAAAGGGTAGTGAATTGAAGCTCTAATATTTCTTTAAACAAGCATTAAAAAATGCTTTTCCAAGTTTTTTATTTTTAAAAAAAAAAATCTCTAACTCCAATCCATTTGCCTTCATTTCCGCTTGATTTCGAAGTCAAACTCCAATGTCAACCTGCATGATAAAACATCAACTCATGAATGCAATTGAGTCTATTTCAAATTTATGGGAAGATGTCCAAAAAGATGGTGGAGATTGAAATCTTTGTCATGGTAAAACAATGTATGCTCTGTGAGACTTTTTAGCTCCCAATTTTCTACCAAATCCTGCAACAAGTAGTCAAAGAATGATGAGGAGTTCACATGTAGAAAAGAGGAGAGTAAAGAGCTAAAAAGGCTTTACCATAATATCTATGAATGGCGGTGGCAAATAGAATTGAATGTTCTTAACATTGGGATCTTTACTTCCGCTTGCAAACATAAGGGTAACTCCATGTATCCATTAAGTCTAAATCTAAGGCCACATCTTGATCTATGTTCCAAACTTCATTTTGTAGATAATATTTCTTGCTCTTTTAAAACAGTGACCCATGCTTCAATTATCAATGAATAAAATAGATTTCATAATGGTGCCAAATCAATCTAGAACTTTGACGCTAGGTAAAATACTAACAGCACCATTCATAGAACAAAAAGATTTTAATGAATGAAACGGTGAATAAAGATTGGTAGTTGTCCAAGCACATTCTATTTGATCTTTTTCTGTAAGGATATAGTATGGTTCGATGCAGCAACAAATGGGCTTGTTGAAAAGGCTCTAGAGTCTTTCAGGCTGAAGCAAACATTCTCGATTATTTTTAGACTCCTGCATTCATGTTTGGATGGAAAATGGAGAAGACATAGCAATGTAGTAAAGACTGTAGTGGCATAGTAAAGACAACAATGTATTTTTTGAAAAACCAGTGAACAAAGTCAAATAATTAAAATAACCCCTTAAAGCTAATGCTCTTGGCAGGTGTAAAGTCAAACGACTTTGGCAGGAGTAAATGCATTTGGCAGACGTAGAACCGAATTCTTCAATGATTGGCGGACCTGCACAAAGATGTTAGAAAGGAATTTAAGAAAGTTTCAAGTAAATACTATTGGCAGTGTACAACTGACTTTCACACCATTTGACCAGCATCCTCTCCGGCTATGCATTGAAATAATTGCCTCTATTCAAAATGTAGAAATTAAAAGCTCCTAGCATGGATGTGACAAGTCGTTGCATGAAACCTCACAAATATGGATGACTTCACTTTCATCGTTCTATGGTCTACCCGACCTCTGTGACTTCAATGTCTTAGGCAGAAAATCTGCACTGGGGATATTGCTTTGACTATGAAGTCTGACAAGGTATGTGAGATTTAAGTAATCCTCATGTTGGCGCTAGGTAAATACACAAACGACGAGAGTAAATGAAAAGAATTGGTGAGCTACCATGCTAGCTATTAGTCATTGTAAAATTTGTACCAAACAAATTTCCTTTCCCCTGCGTAATACAAGAATATGTAAAGGGTAACAATCAGATGGTATATCATCGAAGAATTTGAATGGTAGATAGGTAAAGCATCCCTAGGAGAATTGCCAAGGTCGTATCAGAGGATATTTTAGAATAGATAGTATTCAAGGATTTAGAAATGTGTGCAATTCTAGACTGTTATGACAGTGATGGAAATACACAAAAAATGCTTCATAGATTCCCAGGCATAGGCAATAGTTAGACAATGTCTTTCATGCTAATATAGGGGCAACACTCAGATAAAGTGTCATGTGGCAAACTCCATATGCCGAAGAGAGTTTTTGACGCAGTCCAAACCAAGTCCTCAACTTATAAATAAAAATAAAAATTGTCAGAAGTTTGCAAAAGTCAGGGACTAAAAATGTACTAGACAAGAAAGTCAATGTAGACATTTATGGGGCTGCGTATTTTGTGGTGGCTAAATTCAGATTCCCAGATCTTTTCCAGATTGCAAATGATCATAGGATCTGTGCAAAGACAAAAGATTTAGTGATCAGTCATAAGAAACTTGCTAGTACACGCAATTGGTAAGTAAAATGTTAAATCCAACAGTCTTTTCCAGCTTCGAGTCTCAAGGAGATGTCATTCATGAAATGAAATGATTGCAGAGAATGCACCAATCGGGTTTAAGAAGAAAACAATTTATGTTGGATTGTTGGTGAGGCCTTAACAATCCTACACTGCTGCAACACATGAGAATTTAATCATCTTGGAAATAGTTGAAACAGGTTTCAGCAATAGCAACCAAATCATCTTCAAGGTCGGCGGTTGTGAGGAGTAATTTGGAGTCTAAAACCGCATAGCTATTTACTTCCTACACTGTTGTCAAGTGCTTGGATGAATCTGAAACTGCATAGCTATTTACTTCCTATAGTGAGGGCCCTTTAGATGGTAGATACACAGATGTGAAGCGTGCCTCTAATGTTGAGAAACACTTAAGTACAGTGAAATATGTGTAGAGTAAGTTGGACGCCATATAGATTAATCTCCTCATAACATGGTAAATAAACAAAATTTTTCCCTAAGATCATATTATCACAACCAAATGTAAATGATATAGATTAACATCATATTATGCAATGAACATATTAGGAAGGGAAAGAATTATGATAGGGTGTCTCCCATCAATGTTGACAGTAAAATAAAAGCATAAATCAGATATGATACAACATATATAACATGAAATCATAGTTGTGGAAACATAGAATGTAACAATATTATCATATAAACGATCAATGCCATTGCTCGAAGCAGAAGTAAAACGAATCATGACTGTAGATACCTGTTTGGCATTGAAAAATCCCAACTATACACCTTTATATGCTTATCATGATGCAGACTAATGCCTAATTTTTTTTTTTTTAACACAAAAAGTAGCTAGCTCTCTCATTTATTTTCATTAACCCATTTAAAAGATCACAAAAAAGTAGCTAAATTCCCAAATAGAGCAGCACAAAAACTGGATTTAGTTGCCCTCCTTCTAGCACCATTTGTAGGACATGAAAATCTGGATGATTGTTAGTAACCTTGACAAAACAACATAACAAAAATGCATATCCTTATGAGATAATAATCCATGATTCACAATGCAAACAAATGACTCAACAACATATGAAACATGAAATATATCTATCCCATATTGGATTGGTGCTCCTTGTGATCTATAAAGGATTCCCTTTCCCAATCCATGATAAGCAAGATGCCAAATGATAGATGGTGAAGAGCAAGATTGACTCTCAAATGAAGAGAGAAACCTTGCCTCAAGATGTAATTGCTAAGCAAATGGTGTGGTGATGAACAAGATTAGTTCTCTTATGAAGAGAGTAACCTTGCAAGTAAGAATGTGTTGTGTGTTGTTGTGGATTTGTGTTGAAATGCTTTGCATTTTATAGATTCAAAGATTGAAAGATTGAGAGATTTTGAGGAATGTGGGATTATTCACAAACCAATGACAAGGTGCCACTTTTCAAGTTGTGAGAGGGTGAGGAATGTGCAAGTCTTGGCCCATGTGCCAATTTGAAATTCAAATTTGGATGAGAAGACATGAAAGGTGCATTAAATGCCAAGTTTGACTTGTGCAAATAGCATTTAATACCTTGTTGGAAGGGACAAGTCCTTTTTGGGGGGAAGATTCAAATTGGAAGAATATTCCATTTTGATGCCATTTTGAATGTAATTAGAGGAAATAATAAATCAAATAAATGATTTATTGGTGCAAGTGGGTGGGTTAGTTAGGAGTTTGGATTTGACTCTAGTTGAGTCAAAAGCTAGAGAATGAAATCATGATTAGAAGTTAATTAATTTAGATTAATTAACTTAGGGGATTTTAGGGATTTGATATTTGATTTTAAATCAGTTTGATTTATTAAATCAAATAAGAAGAACCTTAGGAACTTAATTAAATAATTTGATTTATTTAATTAAGCTTGATGAACCTTAGGATTAAATCAATAAATTGCTTTAATTGATTAGTAGAAGAAACGAATGCATGATGTTAGTTACAGTGGAATGCATAATGTTATTTTTGGATGTCTACACTAATAATGTCATTATATTGGCCTCTCAGAGTATCCCGGTCCTTGGTCAAATCTTCAATAATTTCCCTAGTGAATTTGGCAACATTTACGACCATATCGGGAGCTTCCAATGTTGGGGTATCAACAAATCTCCTCAAAACCAAGTGACCACTTAAATCAGATGGTTCTACAATGATTGATTTTTTAGACCTAGTGGATAGAGACCAGATTGCTAAAGCATCCCATTCCTCACTAAAGGCTAATCCTTTGAGTGCCAATGTAGCCTCCTCTTCAGTAGAAAGAAGTGGCTTATTGGCCCTTCTTATTGTATCAAACACCACAACATTGAAAATATCCCATTCAGGGGGAACAATACTCCACTTTTCTGTACTAATGCTTGGCCCTGCTCTAGTGTTATTTCTCTATATTTGTCTTTCATCTATTCTTTGACCTTAGACTGAATTTCCTTCTCCAGAAGCTGAAGGTGCATACTTCTTTCTTGTGCCACTTTCTCAGCATATAATGCAGTATGTTCTCTCCACACAAAATCTTTAAAAGCACTAGCTTGAATAAAAGATTCATCCATCATGAACTCTCTACAAGCTTCTATCCTCAAGTCATCATTACTTGTTATTCCTTTGATTTCATCTTTTCCTAACCTCAAAGTAAGTGCCCCTAAACTTGTTGCAGTGTCAACTGGGTCTGATGAGATCTCCTGATGCATTTCATCTGGAGTCACAATAATGTCTCCATCCTAATCTCCATCACAATCTACCATCCTTGTTCTTTAAACCTCTTTGGTGATGGTGGGTAGGCCTGCTCTGAAAAACTCAAAGGAGAATCCAAATCAACAATATTTGGCACTCACTACCCTAAAGAAGATGGTGCAGTATTTTTAGCAGCATCTGCAGCCCTACTTCCCCTTCTTTTAGAAAAACCTTTATCTTCTTTTGTGGCTGATAGGTAGGCCTCTCCTCCAATCTTACTTGAGGGTACTCCTTGATAGTTTGTGATTTTCCCCTTTCTTCCACAACGCTTTCATCTTTCAAAAGCCCAACCAAAATTTCAAAATTATCAGTGGCATATATTTCCTTGCTAAACTCATCTTTAGCATTAGGTATGGGATTGAAACTAGGTATTCTTTCTTGCTTACTTTTTACCTTTTTAGAATAGGAAATGTAAATTTCCTTTCTCTCCTCTTCTAACTCCAAATCAAAAAATATTCCTCATGATGTCCTCAAGAAAGTAGAAGTTGTGGACAAAGGTTCTGGTCCTATGATTTTCCTTCATTTGAGAGATAAAACCCTTAGGATCATGATTCCTGGGGTGCACACTTTTTAGCCTATAAGGCCCAAGTAATATGTGTAACTCCTTCCATCCTCCCTTTTCCATAACAAAATTGGCAAATGTTGTATACTTAGGGAGGAAAGAACGTTTCTTTTGTTCAACTAGCAAGTGTAGTTCTTGAGCGCCTCCCGACTGCCTCATGATTTCCAGAAATCCAATTCTAAGGGGAACCGCCCTTGGAAGAACCTTTGGATTGACATTGGTACCTAAAACCTTGAAAACTATTGTGTTATGATAGGGGATAATATCTCCCCAATTGTGCATTAAGTTCAATTAAGGTCTCTTCTCCATCGGCCTAAAGAAATCATGAATTTCCTTCGGAATCCTTGGGAGTTCACGAACTAGAGCCTTTCTTAATTTGGATCCAAATAGATTATGGAAGGTTACATAATGAAACTTGTGATCATGCATTTTAAGTATTTTAGTCCAATATTGGATAGGTATTTCAATACTACCTTCCTTCTTCTTTAATTCTATATTTTTTTCAACCACAACCTAGTCCCTATACAAAAACATTTGGATTAGTAGGGAAAACCACCTGAATCTAGCCCAATTCCTCCCCTCCTATACAACCAAAAAACTCATGTACATTTTCTTCGCTAGGGAAGAGGAAAAATCATACACCACATTGAAACCCGAGTGCTAGAGATTTACAGCCATATACATAACATCAGTAGGCAGGGTTGTCTTTAAACTGACTCCCAGAACTTGACATAAAGCACAAATAGTCTTCTTGAAATAACTGGAGACATAGCATATAGGGAACGGTTCAGGCTCATTCTCGTCAATCAATACCTTCTTCTGATTCTTTCCTCTTCCTGAGACAACCAAATGAGGTATCAAAAGGGATGTTCTGAACAAACCCTTAGTATTTCTATATTCTTGTTTGAAAACATCAAGGTTGAAAAGAACCATATCTTGACTCCATTTGTGCAAACTTAAAATCTCTTTGATTTCTTCTTTGGTTATCTTAATCATTTTTATACCAGCGTGAGTTCTGACTACTCAGGTCATAGGGCCATATCTCGTAACAACATCATTTAAAATATCTACATCCAAGTATAAATTAGGCACCACCAATTTACCCAAGTCCAATCTCCATGGATTACACAAAGGGACTGACAAATTCCTATTCCCAAACCAATTGGAGAACAATTGCCACCCTTTGTATGGTAACTCAGCATATCGAATTTCACACTGCTTATCTGTTAACCCTTCCAAGAGTAAGGGCCCATAGAAAAAACCTTTCCCTCGTGCTTCTTGTTAGTATAGGGCTTCAACAAATCAATTACATCTTTGGTGAAAGACCTGGTAATGGTTTCAGAACTAGAACATCAGGGCTTGGGTGCGATTTATATTAGACAGTTGATAATTTGAGCTAGGGTTTTCATGATTTAAAATGGTAATAAATTACAATTTTCTCCCTTTAGCCTTAAGTAGTGAATGCTTTACAATTTTATGAATCTCAACAATTGTTAAGACTAGCCTTAAGATTCTTTAAAGCAAATCTACTTGAACAATATTTTAGAAATAAAATAGGAAATAATTGAAAAGAGTTCCTCAAGCAACCATAAAAATTTCTAAAGATACAAAAATGGTGTACGTGTTACTTATGTTTACACTTGAAGAATTTGATTAACAATGAAGCTAGAAAATCACAAGAAGGGTTCGCATTGCTTGACACCACTCAATTCTCCTTCAACATGAAAATAAAACACAAAAGTAGCAATTACCTAATCTTTTAGCATTTAATTATGTAGGTAGAGTTGAACTCGACCATTAATATTCACTCACGCAAGATGAAACAACTATAGTAAAACACCAATTGAATCAAATGCAAGCTGGTTGATCAAAAACCATGTAGGCGAGGATAACGGTCCAGATTAAGTCAAAAAAGTTTGAAAATGCCACATCATTTTTTGAATCCTTAGGCAAACACAAAATCATCTACGAGGGAACACATAAGCATGGAATGGGCCCCACTATGGTCATCCATCGTATCACATTGACATCCACACATCAAAAAATCATACACCTCACAACATTATTGAAACTGAAGTTTTAATTACGCGAGGTCATCAAGGAACAACTACGATGCATTGGTAAATAAAAAGTTGTCAGCATCAGCATCCATCATTGGTTAGCGAGAAAAATTGGTCCCCACCATCAAATGCAACAGGTGGCAGCATCTCACACATCTCGCATGATTTTATGACGTAAGTAGAAACTTTGCGAGGTCTACGAGGAACGGTCTAGATGAAGATCACTTCATCCGACGGTCACACAATCTACACATGTGAAAAGGTTATTTATGAAGAAAGGGACTGAATATTTGGATGGGGAAATGACCCTAGAGGTCAAAAGGATTATTTAGAGGTTAATCTAAAAACATTTATCAGCCCGACATTATGGAAAATATAACACGGTCAGGATGCAAAAAACCGAGAGGATAGGTAAAAGGGGTCGGTAAAGACATGATCATAAAGGGATAAAACATCACTTAAATGGCTGGCCACCATTTGTAACAAGTCAATGTTTGAAAAGAAAACCCAAAACCCAACTGATTAGAACCGAGGATAAAATAAACCTACAAGGGGAAAAATAAAAGCTCCACCAGTGGCTCCGACTGGGGATGTATGCCCCTTGTGGGTATAGCAAGATTCCAGAATCTATGGTTATGCAGACATATAGAGAGAACCAAAACCCAAGGACTTGTCCAGACAAGAAAAGCAGACAAAAATAATAAAACAAAAAAAAAACCTATATACACTATTTACAGGACTACACAGCGTACATGGAAAAAGGGCTATTTCAGGAGAAATAGTATTTCAAGAACTGGCCATGTACTAGCAGTCCAAGAACTTCACCTGTAAGTGACTATAAGAAATATGAATCTTCTCCATGTGTATCCATAAAAATATATGGGCCTAGCCAAAGGGGGTCAAACTTTCCATGCTTGCCCTTATCTTCTGATCTAGCATTCCAAAGCAATGCCACTGTTCCAACATCAAATTTTCTTTCAACAACTTTTTTTTCATAAAGGTGCTTAGCCTAAAGCTGTAACCTTTCATTTCTCTTATGAGCTTCTCTTCTAGTTTAATCCAATTGGTTAAATTCTTCCATTCTGTGTTGCATCTCATCACACACATCATCATCATACTCTTGGAAAAACTCATACATCTTCAACAAGTTATTTTGAGGAATACATTCCTCCATCCTGTAGACTAAGTTAAAAGGTGAATTACCAATTTCCTTCTTGACAGTTGTCCTGTCAGCCCTTAGCACTAGTTTTAACTTTCAATCCCAAGCCCTTAAATTGTTCTTCTCAATCATGTGCTTAATAATCTTCATCAGGCTCTTATTACTAGATTTTTCCTGTCCATTTCCTTGAGGGTGATAAGGGGAAGAATATAAAACAGTTATACAATATTGATCAAAAAAATTAACAAATTCCTCTGACTTGAAACACATTGCATTATCTAAGACAATTCTTTCAGGTACCCCAAATCAGCTTAAGATGTTATCTGTAAAAAAATCAATAACAACTTTACTTGTGGCCCTTCTCCCTGAGATTGCTTCAATCCATTTAGTAAAGTAATTAGTTACCACCAGTATCCATGCATGTCCGCCACTAGATTTTTCATATATCTCCCCTATGAAGTCAATACCCCATTGCTTGATAGGAACCTAAACAGATACAACTCTCAATAGAAAATTGCCAAAAAAAATTCAGTTTCCAGCAAACCTTTGACATGCATCACATTTTCTAACATATCTGTGAGCATCCTTGAATATTGTAGGCCACAAGTATCCTGCTCTTACAATCTTATGAGCAGTTGTCTTAGCCATGTAATGGCCTCCACAAGATCCCTTATGCATTTCTATCAATAGATCCTCAGCTTGGTCTCCATCCACACATCTAAGTATAATACCTTTAGGGTTCCTCCACCAAAGCTCACTATCAATAATAACATACCTAATTTCTTGCAATTTAAGGGTTCTTTTCTCAGTACGAGGCATACCTTTAGGACATTGCATTATTTGTAGATACTCAAAAATTCTCCTATACCAGCCACAAGTTTGCATATTACAAATAGTTGCAATGTTCTTTTGCTCTATCTGGTTTATTTGATTTTTCTCTAGATTTTATTTTGTCATTAACTTGGATAAACCTTGACCCCTTACAAGGTTAGTGATTTGTATGTCGATATTAAATTCTTCGATTTTGTTTATCCATCTACATCTCCTTCCTATAGTCTCTTGCTGAGTGAAAATATCTTTAACTACAGGCGTCAACATATATGAAACAACAATTGCTCCCATCAAGTAAGGCTCAAAAATTTTAACCGCCTTTACCAAGGTATATGCCTTCTTTTATGATATATCATATTTTAATTCTACAAATTGTAATGATTTTCTAAAGAATGCAATTGGTTGTTCAAAACCATCATTGTTCTTTCATAGTAGCACTCCAACTATAGTATGAAAAGAAGCAAAAGTAAACAATTGGAATGGTTTTGAATAATCAGATGACTTGAGAATAGGGCATTGCTTGATTGCTTCTTTGATAGCCTAAAAGGGTTTGGATGGTTCTCCTCTCCATACAATCTTTTCTCCCTTCTTCAGCATTTTAGATATTGGATGGACAGTCTGAGCAAAATTTGTCAAAAATCTTCTTAGAAAATTTATCTATCCAAACAAAGATTGGATACCTTTTACATTTCTTGGCAGTGTAATTCTATCAATATAAGACACTCTTTAGGGATCAATCCGCACCCCATATTTTGAAACAAGATGCCCCAACAGTCTTCCTTCTTTTACTCCAAAGGATATTTCCTAGGATTCAAAGATATCCCATATTCCAAGGCTCTGATAAAAAATTTCTCTAAGTGAGGAAAATGATCTTCCTCACTTTTTCTATGGGCAATAAGATCATCTTGGTAAATGGCAAGGAACAAATCAACAAAATAAGCAAAGGCCAGATCCATAGGCCTTTGAAAATTTTGTCCAACATTTATTGATCCAAATGGCATTCTTACGTAAACATATGTTCCCTATGGTGTGGTGAAAGCAATCTTGAATTGCTCAAAATCTTTAACCATTACTTGGTTGTAACCGGAGAATCCATCAATCATAGATAACAGTTCAGATCCTGTGACTTTTTGCAACATACCCTCAATATTAGGCAATGGGTAATTATCCTTTAAATAAGCAGCATTCAAGTTTTTAAAGTCAACACATAACCTGATGTCCACATTTTTATTCCTAAGAGGTACCAAGTTGGAGACCCAAGATGAGTGCCTAATTGGTTTGATGATTCCTTCCTCCCTTACTTTAGCAAGTTCTTCCTGCATTTTGGGTTGTAGGGTAGGGTTAATTGGTCTTTGTTTTTTCCTAAAAGGCTTCATATCAGGTTTCAATGGGATTTCATGTTGGAATAAATCATCCCTATATGCCTTAAGGTCTTTATACGACCAAGAAAAAACATGTTTATACTTCCTAAGCAAGGTAATCAACATGCTTCTTACATGTGGATTTATTTTCTTTCCAACATAAACATTCTTAGGAGCACTTTATGTTCCTAAGTTTATTTCTTCTAGATCATCCTAATGAGATGGTTCTTGCTTAGTATTTGACATATCAAGGCCATTAAATAAGCTTTCAAGTGCAACAAGACCCCTAGGGATGGTGCTTGTTTTGAGCTGAATCACTTCATTCCCAAACAAGGTTTCCTTCCCACAAATTTTTGTTAAAAATGAGCCAAAATCAATTTCCTAGCTCTCATACTGATCCACACTATGCGAGAATTTCAAAAAGTTTGTGTCATCATCAAACACTTTCAAGTTACAAATGTTATCTAGTATTATAGGCCTAGTTTGTACTTTTATTTGTGAAATGCCACCAAAAGTGACATCATCAAGTTTAACAACAATATTTTCCAATAAGCCAGCCTTAACATTTTTCCCTCTTTCAACCCATTCAATACCAAAAGCACTAAAATCTTCAATAGTATCCCACATTGCATTTTTGTATTGCCTAAGTCTTTTATCTTTAGCTATAAAGTGGGATCTAATGTGGGAAACCACTAATTTAGAATATCCCAAGACCTTTAGTACTTTAATACCATGCTTTGAAGCTATCTTCAGACCAAGTATGAGAGCTTCATATTCAACAACATTGTTGGTACAAGAAAATTGCAATAGGAAAGAGTATTTGAATGTTTTACCTTGTGGGGAAGTAAAGAAAATTCCTCCTCTTGAGCCATCTTTGGAACAAGCTCCATCAAAATGCATCATCCATAAGTCACCTTTTGATGATATCTTTAGTATCTCTTTATTAATAGGTGTTGACTGGATCTCTTCTTCTATTCTATCTTCCTCAACACGAAAGTTTTCTAAATCAGTTTCCACAAAGTTGATTCTGATAGGTTTTGATGATTCTTCCACATTTTAAATCATGTGAGGGGCTCTATTCTCCCTATCTAACTTAACATCTTTTTTTTCAATAGAAAATGTAGCAAAAGATAGATCACAGTATATGCTCCAACCCATTGAAGCACTCCAAGGCCGGGATAGCAGCATGCCATAAGTAGGTGGAATATCCATCACTGTAATAGTCATATGTAGCTCTTTCTCAAGAAATGTTGCTAGTCTATATGGAACATTATTTATAATAGATATAACAGGTACATCCTGAGATCCATTGCATACCACTTACCATATGTACTGTCCACTTTTAGTCCCATTGCATGAATTATCTTTACTGGCATCACATTATAGATTCTCCTAAATCGATCATGCAATTTCTTAACATTTTCCCATCAATAATTAGGCTTAAGAAGAAAGGATTGGCATGGTTGGGATTAGCAGTAATAGTGCTACCTAAGTATATTTTGGGGCTTTCTATGGTACTTTCTTCCACAATTTTTTTATTTTCTTGATCCTCTTTTGAATTTACTTTATTAGGAACCAATTTACTCTTTCCATTTGTAGTAATACGGTTAATAAGTGCAACAGTCTTATCCTTATATTCATCTATACACATCATTTCTAAGAAAGGAACAATAACCCTAACTTGTGAAGGTACTTGGAACATATCTATTGAAGTGTACTTTGGTAGTTTGGGAAAAGTTGTGTTTTCAGAAATTAATTTCTCTTTTCCTTTGTGAGTTTCATCATTAGAAGAATGTTGATTACTTTCTTTGATGTCCTGGGGTACAACTTCATTCTTTGTCTTCATCGTATCAACCTTCTTTGCCCATATCTGAGGCTCCATTATTTCTTTAGACTTTCAAACAACATTCTTAGCCTCTACATTGGTAGTTGTTATATTTACATTGTTTTCTTTTATGAAGAGGCTGCACGACTTACTTGAATCACCTGGTATAGTTTTGTTTCTCAATTTTATGTTATTCCTTGCCCTAGCAACTAAAGAAGCAACTTCAATTTCTTCATTTGAAAGTATTCTCAAAACAATATTATCCACCTCCAGTTCATTCACAAAACAATCATCATTGTCTCCCTCATTCGGAAACACTTATTGGTGGTGTACATCATTATGTTGTATCTGAACATCAACATCCATGCCAAAAGGCTCATCATCTTAGGTATAATCATCATAGGCCAAATCAGCTGGTCCTAATAATACATTTGTCATTGTATGCTGATCTTGGGGAGACTGAGCATCTCCCTGATCATCCTGCGATTCTACCATATTTTGTGCTACTACACACTGTTGTGGAGAATGTGGCATTCCACATACTTCACACCAAGGTAAATTTTGTGTAGAACTTAGAGAATTATTCTGTAAAGGATCCGGTGGAACTTGATTATTTCTCTAATTTCCATGCAAAGGTTTTCCATTATTCCAATTGGTATTGTAGGGATAGTCCTATGGCCTGGGGGGCCTATGATTTTTTTGAAACTGAGGCTTGTGATTTTTTTGAAAATGATGCTTGTCATTTTTTGCTTGTTTCTACAACAAGGTAAGGACATGATCTATCTTCTCATCAGCAATAGTAGGTTTACCAACCTTGATAGTTTGATTTTTGGTACCTTTAAAAATTTTGGGATCTTCTCTTCTCCCTACTTTACCAGAAGCCCTTCTATTATTTTCAATGCTCACCGCCATCTTATATGCTTGCCTCAAATTTTGAGGTCTTTATATCTTAATAAATAACACATTTTTGCATCATAAGAATTACAATACACAACCAAAAATGCACTTTCATTAGCCCTCAAATATGTAGGAACTCTTTTTATAGCCTTTTGGAAATGAGCATTAAACTCAGTAACCAATTCATTATGCCCCTTGGTAATGTTATTGAAATCATTTAATTTAAATCTAGGGTCTCTCTGATCCCCATATTGTTCCCTGAAAACCCTAAAAAAGGCATCTCAGGAATCAACACTAGCATCAGCTAACCCTCTATACCAATCCCTAGCATCTTCAACTAATGATTGCATGAAGTATTCCATTGCTACGTCATCATCCCATAGCTCAAATTCTTCAAAAAAACCTTGAAAACCTTTCAAGTGGTCTTCCCCACTAAAAGCATTATTACCAGTGAATTTTGGGAGATTCTTCTGTGCATTATCTAGGACTGGATTAGGATAACCCCTAATATTACCAAAACATAATTGTTTGTATCTATCAATTTGGGGTGCTCCTCCACCATGTCCACTTCTGGGGGTGCTTTGTTTCTCAATATCTTTCTTATCATCCCCCCTTTTATCCTTGTCACCACTACCTTGTTGTTTATTCTTTCCAGTGCTTCCCTCTTCATCCTCTAAGTAAGAACTAGATTTTTTATGACTACCTCCACCTCCACCACCTTGGTTACCACCACCCCCACCTTTAGGTATTTGCTTCTCAGAATTCTCGCTCAGTGATTCATTCTCGCTCTTTCCTGAACCTGAAGCTTGGGGAGTGGGTATAGAAATATGTAGGAAAGCTATCTTTCTTGCCATTTCGGCATTAGCATCTTCTATTTCTGGCTTTCTAAGATCAGCCTCCAAATGATCATTTATTAGTTGCAACCGTAGGAGTTCAGGGTTTTGGTGAAAATCAGATGGCCTGGGATTAGCTTCATCATTTGTTTCATCACTAGTATTGAGATGACTTTTATAATTGGAAAAATTGTAGGCACTTTTCTGAGGTTGGTCAACATGAGCTTTCCCATGATCTACAAAGGTTGTCTTCTTGGATCCAACAAATGGATCTGAAGTTTTGGTAGATAATATAGAAGGGGTATATATGGGAGTGGTAGAAGTTCCCATAGAGACAATTGCTTTGGGAACTTCACAAGCCCTATCAGCAACTGCTTTAGCCACCCTTTCCTCAAAGTTTTTTCTATTAGCTTCTTCTTCTCTCATCTTTTCAACTTTCTTTTTCTGCGCATTTGTTTAGAACTCCTTAGCCTGAAATCTCTTTAGATTCTCCTTTCTTATTTTGTCCCTATTGTCTTCTACCTCCTGCAACCTTTTTTCTTCTTCAATTAAGGTTTACATATCTTTTTCTATATTTTTTTCATTCTCAAAGATATCTCCTACCTCACTTGGAGTAGGAGTATAGTAAAGTTGTTTTTCTTGATCTTCATCTTGAAGCAAAGGTGTTTCCTCATTCAAGGAGGTCCCTCGTGGTTTGAAATTTTGTCCAGTAAAAACAGAAATAGTACTAGGTGTTGTAGCTTTCAGGAACTATTTATCTTGTTCCTAGAAATCCCATCACTCCTCCTCTTTAGAAATATCAGCTTCAACTTCTTGAGCCATTTCAAAAGGAAAACTACCATGATCCATTTGAGACAATAAATTTTGAGGAATCTTTGGTAATAAAAGAATTACTTATTTCAAAATTTAAAGCAGGAGAAGAGATGATGGGAGATGAAATAGACTTACATGGGGTATCATTCACTTTTACCCATTTCTTGTCCTATCCCAGTTCGAGCTCTACCATTGGCTTTGGGTTATTTTTTGCATAATTTCTAGTCTTCTTCATGGTCTTCGGTGTACAAAGACTCTCCTTTGCATGTTGTTGTTTGTAATTTGTGTGAATAGTTGTGTTTGAGATATCAGAGTTGCCACCCAAAATGTTGGCAATGATGAAGTGATTGCACTTCTCTTTTGCACTCGTGACTTTGGACAAGAATTTGAACATTACTCGACACACTGCCACAGAACTTAGGAAAACTAGACTCATGCGCTAAATATGAAAAATTAGGCACACAATTTACAACAAGTATATTGTAACAAATGATTGACAAAACCATTTCTACACTAGAGAATTTTCATTCGATAATTCCCCAACAAAGTTACCATTCTATTGGCATTTTTTACTGAAACCCAAATGTATTTCACCAAAACTCCTATGAACTTTCCACATCCAATAATAAAAGTATAGGAAACGTATGGCCAACATGACGAGAACAACGATAAGGCTAATTCTCCTACACTTCAGACACTGTAAGATCTAGGAGGTGTTCCCTGAAATATGCTATTACCATACAACTTTAAATGATTCATTTGCGCTAGGATAGGCTAGAAATAGATTCCCCATAATGCTAAAAGGATGAAATCCTCGAAGAAATTGGATATTCCTTAAAAAGGCTCAGGTCCAGTTAACAGAGTATTGTAGATACAATTAAAGTAAAATGATAGGAAATGATTGAATAAAATATCCTGAGGCCATAACACAAAACATAAGATAATAAAACATGATCAGAATTCCAGTGCCATATCCCAATGCATGAAGTCAAAAGAGAAAAATGAACTACTTGGAGTAAATTTTATCTTAAACACTTATGATCTATATGAATCGCATTACAATCCATAAATCTATACCTGATTTTATTACTTATTTATGAATCCTATGTGTTATATTACATGAACTTACTAGTTAACTAAAGCATTTAACCAATCCTTTGAACTAGGGCTATAGTTAAAATTAATTCATAGTAACGAACAAATGAAGATTAATGAAAATCATCTTGGATCAATATTTCATTAATAATCCATGCAAAATAAAATAATAGGAGAGAAAATAAACTCCAAATATTCACGATCTTGATACAAACATGCTCAAGAACCACCATGATTAACTAAGTTCTCAAATCTGACTCAAAACTTTAAAACCTGGACTTACAATTCATACTATCTATATCACTAGACTCTTATTTCTCATATTTTGGGTATTTCAATAGACTTCTCTCTTGACCCAAAATTCCCTTTTATAAAGCAAAGGATCCAACAAGCTTCAGGCTAGAGAGTACATGTGTCCATTTTTATTTGGACCGCTAACTCCTAATTCAGTTACAATTCTAGTATGTGAGTGGAGAGCATAAGGAAAAAATCATCATTGGTTGATCTGGAGGAAAGAAGACATCATTCAAAAATCCGCTCACTTTTCATCAAAGGCATGCTTAATCATTATAGTACTTATTCCATGTCAGCACCCTATAAATGAAGTTGAAAGGAGAATGGAATTTTTTTTAAATATAATATCTAAGGCCAGAACTATATTATACATGACCAAGTTGCAATTCCTGACTATAAAATTCATAATTCAAGTTCATCAGTGAACACCTTTTTCGATAATTCAAAATCCTCCTTGGAGGGCCACTTGAAAGCCACAACCTGATCAACTTTATTTCGATAGGGTGCATATTTCATCATTATCAATGTGGCCTTTTTATCAAAGTTTTCTAAGAAACTAATGACAAAAGACAACTTTTCCAATGTATTCTCTAGCATGTGGATGTCAACATTTTTTACATATCTCATGTGTTTGAGCCATCATAATATTGGTCATCTGATCCTTCCAAACTTGCAAGGGTTTGACTTCATCTTGAAAATGCAAAATGTGCGGCAATGGGGTCAAATCCTTTCCATCATATACATCCTTTAACAATTTAATCTTGGACTCCATAGGGGTGGAAAATCCTTGAAATGTATGCTCAACAATTCCCTTGACAAATTGATATGTTGCTATAATAGTAGGATATTTATCCCTATGCTATTTTACCCCTACTGGCATGAATTTCAACTTCTCCATTCTGGGGCTCGATCTATTCAGCAATGGGATAGCCAATTCTCTATCCCTTGGAAACATTTTTAATGCTTGCAACATTAGGACATAATTTTCATGAACACTGTTTAGCTTACCCTAGACCCTTCTGTTTAAATGTTTCAAAATAGTGTCCACTATCACTGAATTGCTTCTCCCTACTGCTTCCCAAATTTTCTGTACCATCTCCTTATACTCCTCAACCTGATGAAGTAATTTATCCCTAGAGAGTCCTCATCGTAGGATATTAGCCCTCTCAATTGCAATAGGAACTTGTCCCATATTATATGGAACAATAGCCAAAGGTTGTGCTTATGCCGAAGGTTGAGACTCCTCTAGTGGTGGGCCAAAGATAGTGTGGCTAGAAGTGGCTTGCCTTTGAGACCTCATGGTGTCCATTTCTTGCTTCAATAAATCCAATTTAGTTTCCAGCTCTGCTACCTTTTGTTGACTCTTATTATACTCAATAATAATGTCATTATACTGGCCTCTTAGAGTATCCCGATCCTTGGTCAAATCTTCAATAGTTTCCCATGTGAATTTGGCAACATTTACGACCATATCGACAGCTTCCAATGTTGGGCTATCAGCAACTCTCCTCACAACCAAGTGACCACTAAAATCAGATGGTTCTACAACAATTATTTTTTTAGACCTAGTGGATAGAGACTAGATTTCCAAAGCATCCCATTCCCCACTAAAGGTTGATCCTTTGAGTGCCAATGTAGCCTCCTCTTCAGTAGCAAGAAGTGGCTTATTGGCCCTTCTTGTTGTATCAAACACCATAGTGTCAAGAGTATCCCATTCAGGGAGTAACAATACTCCACTTTTCTGTACTAATTCTCGGCCCTACTCTGGTGTTATTTCTCTAAACTTGTCTTTCATCTATTCTCTGACCTTAGACTAAAATTACCTTCTCTAGAAGCTCAAGGTGCATACTTCTTTCTTGTGCCACTTTCTCAACATATAATGTAGTATGTGCTCTCCACAAAAAATATTTATAAGCACTAGTTTCAATAAAAGAGTCATCCATCATGACCTCTCTGTAGGCTTCTATCCTCGAGTCATCATTACTTGTTATTCCTTTGATTTCATCTTTTCCTAGCCTTAATGTAATTGCCCCTAAACTTGTTGTGGTGTCAACTGGGTCTGATGGCATCTCCTCATTCATTTCATCTAGAGTAAAAATAATGTCGCCATCCTTATCACCATCACAATTGACCATCCTTGATCTTTAAACCTTCTACCTCTTTGGTGATGGTGGGCAGGCCTGCTCTGAAAAACTCGGAGGAGAATCCAAATCAACAATATTTTGCACTAACTACTGTTAAGAAAATGGTACAATATTTTTAGCAGCATTTGGAGCCCTACTTCCCCTTGTTCTAGAAAAAAATCTTTATCTTCTTTTGGTGCTGATAGGTAGGCCTCTCCTTCAATATTACTTCAGGGTACTCAATATTTTGTGATTTTCCCCTTTCTTCCACAACCCTTTCATCTTTCAAAACCCCAACCAAACTTTCAAAATTATCAATGGCATATATTGCCCTACTAAACTCATCTTTAGCATTAGGTATGGGATTGAAACCAGGTATTCTTTCCTGCTTACTTTTTACCATTTTAGAATAGGCAATGTACATTCCCTTTCTCTCCTCTTGTAATTCCAAATGAAAAAATATTCCTGATGATGTCCTCAGGAAAGTAGAAGTTGTGGACAAAGGTTCCATTCCTATGCTTTTCCTTCATTTGAGAGATAAAACTCTCAGGATCATGATTCCTGGGGCACACATTTTTTAGTCTATAAGGCCCAAGTAATATGTGTAACTCCTTCCATCCTCCCTTTTCCATAACAAAAATGAAAAATGTTGTATACTAAGGGAAGAAAGAACCTTTCTTTTGTTCAAATACAAACTGTAGTTCCTGAGTGCCTTCCAACTGCCTCATGATTTCCAAAAATCCAATTCTAAGGGGCACCTCCCTTGGCAGAACCTTTGGATTGACATTGGTGCTGAAAAATGTAAAAATTGTTGTGTTATAATAGGGGATAATATATCCCCAATTGTGCATTATGTTAAATTAAGGTTTCCTCTACATCGGCCTCAAGAAATCATGAATTTCCTTAGGAATCCTTGGGGGGTCATGAACCAGAGCCTTTCTTAATTTGGATCCAAAGACATTATGGAAGGTTACATAATCAAACTTGTGTTCATGCATGTCAAGGATCCTAGTCCAATATTGGATAGGAATTTCAATACTACCTTCCTTCTTCTTTAATTCCGTATCTTTTTTAAAAACAGCCCGACCCCTATACAAAAACATGTGGATTAGCAGGGAAAACCACTTGAATCCAACCCAATTCCTCCGATTCTTTAGAGCCATCAAACCCATGTGCATTTTCTCCGCTAGGTAAGAGGAAAAATCATACACCACATTGAAACCCTGGTGCTGGAGATTTATAGCCATATAAATAATATTGGTAGGCAAGGTTGTCTTTAAACTGACTCCTAGAACATGACATAAAGCACAAACAGTCTTCTTTAAATAACTGGAGAAATAGTCTATAGGGAAAGGTTCAGGCTCATTTCTACCGATCACTACCTTCATGCAAACTGAAAATATTTATGATTTCTTCTCTGGTTATCTTAATCATTTGTACACCAACGTGAGTTTTGACTACTTGGGTAATAGGGTCATATCTCACAAAAACATTTTTTAAAATATCTACATCCAAGTAGACATTAGGCACCACCAATTTACCCAAGTCCAATCTCCATGGATTACACAAAGGGACTGACAAATTCCTATTCCCAAACCAATTGGAGAACAATTGCCACCCGGTATATGGTGAGTCGACATATCGAATTTCACACTGCTTATCTGTTAACCCTTCCAAGAGTAAGGGCCCATAGAAAAAAACCTTTCCCTCTTGCTTCTTGTTAGTAGAGGGCTTCAACAAATCAATAAAATCTTGGGAGAAAGACCTGGTAGTGAATTCAGAACTAGAACTCCGGGTGTTGGGTGCCATTTATATCAGACAAGTTATAATTCGAGCTAGGGTTTTCTTGTTTTCAAATGGAAAGCAATTACAATTTTCTCCCTTTAGCCTTAAGCAGTGAATGCTTTATAATTCTATGAATCTCAACAATTATTAAGACTAGCCTTAAGATTCTTTAAAGTAAATCTACTCGAACAATCTTTCAGAAATGAAATAGGAAATAATTGAAAAAAGTTCCTCAAACAACCATAATTTTTTTTGAGGATACAAAAATGGTGTACGTCGTACGTACATTTACACTTGCAGAATGCTATTGACAGTGAAGCCGTAAAATCACAAGAATGGTTTGGTTTGCTCGACACCAGTAAATTCTCCTTCAACATGAAAATAGAAATTAGCTAATCTTTTAGCATTTAATTATGTATGTAGAGTCAAAATCAACCATTACTATTCACTTGTGCAAGATGAAATGGCTATAGTACAACACCAATTTATTCAAATGTGAGTCGTTTGATCAAAAACAATGTAGGTGAGGATAACGGTATAGATTAAGTCAAAATAGTTTGAAAATGCCACGTCATTTTTTCCATTCCTCAGATGAATGGGAAATCATCTACCGAGGAACACATAAGAATGGAATGGGCCCCACCTTGGTCATCCATCATACAACATTGGTGTCCATGCATCAATAAATTGCACACCTCACAGCATTATTGAAACTAAAGTTTTATTTGTGCGGGGTTAGTGAGGAATGACCATGATGCATCGATAAAGAAACAACTATCAGCATTAGCATCCATCATCGGTCAGTGAGCAAAACTGGTCCCCACCATCAAATGCAATAGGTGGCAGCATCCTGCACACCTTCCACCACTTTTATGACATAAGCAGAAACCTTGCAAGCTCTATGAGGGACGTTCTAGATGAAAATCACTTCATCTGATGGTCACACAATCTGCACATGTGAAAAGGTTATTTATAAAGAAAGGGATTGACTATGTGGACATGGAAATGACTCTCGAGGTGGAAAAGATTATTTAGAGGTTAATCTAAAAAAATTCATTAGCCCAACATTATGGAAAATATAACACAGTCAGGACACAAAAAACTGAGAGGACAAGTAAAAGGGGTCGGTAAATACATGACCATATAGGAATAAAACATCACTTAAATGACCAGCCACCGTTGGTAACAAGTCAACATTCGAAAAGAAAACCCATGACCCAGGCTTGTTTGTAGAACCCAAAACCCAACTAATTAGAACTGAGGATAAAATAAACCTACAAGGGGAAAAAATAAAAGCTCCACCACAACGTCTTAGTCCTAGAAGCTTCTTGAATTGTCCTATTCTTCCTTTCCACAACTCCATTTTGTTGAGGGGTCCATAGGGTAGATAACTGTCTCTTTATCCCATGCTCTTCAGAGAAATAATTAAACTCACTAGAAGTAAATTCACCACCTCTATTTGATCTTAGACATTTAATCTTCAGACCTTCCTTTGTCTAAACCATAGCCTTGAAAATATAGAATTTATCTAGTGCTTTAGATTTTTCCTTTAAGAAAGTAACCCACATCAATCTAGAATAATCATCAATAAGTAACATGAAATACCTATCTCCTTGTAGAATTCTTACTCTAGAAGGACTACACAAGTCAGTATGCACAAGCTCCAACACTTCATTTGAAAAACATTATTTGCTTCAAAATGAAACTCTAGTTTTCTTCCCTAATTGACATTCCTTCCATATAGTATTAGTAGGTATTATCAACTTAGAAAGATCTCTCACTGGCTGAGTAGAACTTATCTTGATAATATTGTCAAAGTTTACATAACAGAATCTCCTATGCCACAACCAAATTTCTTCAACTTGAGCAATCAAACAACTTTTACTAGTAGTACCTAGGTGAAAGATATTAACTTTTGTTTTTGTACCAGATGCAATCACATTTCCAAAATTCCCCAATATTCTACACTTTCCATCCTTGAATTGAAGATTATATCCATTGTCAACCATCTATCCAACACTTAAGAGATTATGCTTCAAACCTTCCACATATAGAACATTATCTGTATTATGATTACCATAGAAAGAAATCGATCCTTTGCCATAGATTACACTAGGTTTGTCATCACCAAATCTTACAAAACCACCATCATACATTTCAGGGCTCACAAATTTACTTTTATCATTTTTCATGTGATGAGAGCATCCATTGTCAATCACCCATTCATATTTTTCTTTAACTCTAGCAGCTAGAGCTTTCTCCACATTCATGCAACTAGTAGAGTTAGTAGGTACAAGATTATTTCCCTTGATAGAAATAAATACCGATTCATCCTCACTTGGATTTCCTTTATTAGATTCACCATTTGTCACACCTTCATTAGTAGTAAAATAACACTTTCTTTTGAATCTAGGCTTGTTAGATCTTGGCTTAGGAACTCTTTCAAGACATCTTGAGGAAAAATGACCTATCTTATTGCAAGAAAAACATTTAAGAGGAAATTTCCCTTTATACTTACCTTATCCTTTAGCTACTCTCTTGACAATAAGTGCTTCAAGCTCAAATTTTTTTTCTCTCTTCTTTAGTATCTCTCATTTCCTTCTCATACTTGGAATTTTTTATAGAATAAATTTCTCATGGATCATATCTCTTCTTATCTTTTTCAAAGATAGTAGCTTTGAATCCAGATTTTGTCTTAGGGAGAGATTCACCAAACTCACTTAACTCAAAAGAAGAAAACTTATGAATCAACATGTCTCTGGTTACATTTTTCATAGTTCGGATCTCCTTAATAGCAAAAACTTTGTATTTGTATGCTAAAGGCAAGGATTTGAGCACTTTAGAAACAATATTTGATTCTTTCAAGGTTCCTCTAGCACATTCGATACTACACACAAGTTCATTCACTCTATACATAAAAGAAGTGATGTTCTCATCTTCACCCATTCTCAATGTTTCATATTTCCCTTTCAGGCTCTGCAACTTAGCAATCTTCACATGGTTATTACCTTCATACAAATTTTATAATTTTTTCTAGATCTCATAAGTAGTCTTCAACTCCATTACATTTGTCATTTCATAATCAATTAGAGCACTGAAAAATTCTTCCTTAGCCCTGATATTGTATTCAACTTCCTTAATCTCAGTTGCAATAGAAGGACCATTATGTGGGATGATATATCTATTCTTTGTGATCATCTAGTAAGGTTCACCAAGGCATCTTAGATGACACTCAATTTGAGTCTTCCATAGAAAATGATTTTTTCCATCAAATATGAGACTATCCTTCTTATATGTCGCCATCTCGGATCACCACAAGCGATCAAGCTTCTCCAAAGGAACCTGCTCTAATACCAATTGTTGGAAACACAAGGGTAGAAAACTGAGAGGGGGGTGAATCAATTGTAACAAAAATTATATTTATTAAAATAATTGTAGATCTGATAAATAAACATGAATGAATAAACCATCACAACATCAAAAATAAACATCTCCAATATTTTTGCGTGGAAACCCTATTACGAATGGGGAATGCACATGCATTTAGGCACATTTCCTAGAGCTCACTTCTCAAATACAAAAGGCTTATTTCCCAAAGGAAGACACACTATCTTATACTCACATTCAAATTACATTGAAAGATTTGAATGGAGAAAATAACATCTACTAATGCTTGATTATAGTTTTGGTTAAGCACATGAACACTTACTTGTTCTCACTCTTCTTCACACATTAATTCTTCCTTCAAAGTATGAGAACATTAATCACACATAGTACTTCAAAATCTCACTTCTTGCATACCATTCTCCCCCAAAAAATCGATCATATATATTTGCAATTAGGGATAACATCAACTACATGTCGACCAAACAAAATATGAAATGTGTACAAACTGTCAACCCAATAAATAGTTTATCATTGTGAATCAATTAATGTTGGAAAAAACATAGCAAGGACCCAAAAAAAAATGTCTCGAACACGAAACACCTTAAATAATTAGCCTCAAAAATCCACAATATGCTAGAATCACCATGTCATCCATGGTCATAAAAATGTGAACTCTCAAAAGAGAACCACCAATCACAAGCACAACGATCTATGCGAACCAACAACATAGATAGATAATTATCTAGAAACATCCACGAGCATCATGAATCACTATAGAAGCATCCACAAAAACTCAGATTACTAGAATCACATCATCTTCTTTGAAAAACACCAGCTATAGAAACAAAGCAACTATTAGAACACTGATACTCATAACTTGATCAATTTTTCATGAAAACCTTTAAAACTTCAGGTGGATAAACTAGATATACTTTTCAAAAAACCCTTTAATCCACAACTCCTTATCCTCAATATACTGAGCTAGCCATCATACTAAACTTCACTGCATCACTGACAACCTACAACTTATTTTATTACAATATTCTCAATATTCGTGATATATACAACCCTAAAGACATTAATTCCAATAGTGTTCACATCAATGACAACCACCTATCAAAAATATAAAACAATCTCCAATATTCCAATTCATCACTACTAAAGGGCTTGTTGTCACTAAATTTAAGAATTTTGTGAGTGGTTTCTTTTGATGTTGCAAATTTATTGTTTTCATTTTCTAAAGAATCCGGTTTAAATGATCTAGGAACTAATGCAGAAAATGAAATTTGTAAACGTATAATGCTATCCACAAGATAGATGAATGTTATTTATAATAAATGAAATGTAATAGAAGCTATGGAAACTTAAAATTCCATGTAAAGACATAGGATGAAATGCAACTTTTTAGATTTCACACAAGGTAATGGACTAATTATATTATGCAATGATCTGAAAATGAAATGTGGTAAAGGAAAAATTGAATTTGAACAATGCGTGAAATGAGCTAATTTAAGCTAATCATGAAA
Source organism: Sequoiadendron giganteum (assembly GCA_007115665.2). Taxonomy (NCBI): domain Eukaryota; kingdom Viridiplantae; phylum Streptophyta; class Pinopsida; order Cupressales; family Cupressaceae; genus Sequoiadendron; species Sequoiadendron giganteum. The sequence continues at coordinate 221,320,263 of CM021104.1, forward strand.
TTCATGCTACAGAAACACAACTAGCTAATATATATAGATAATGGCATCAAATAGAAGCTAAAAAATATGGTTTTCATCTCTGTAAAAGAGTAAAAGACTATTTGAGGGGTTAAAAGGGACTAAGTCACCCACGGTAGTGAATTAGTCCTGCTGGGAATTTTTTTAAGATTTTTTAGATTTTTTGGATTGATTTGGGTGGTTTCTATGTTGTATGAGGAAGACCTAAGATGAAAATGGAAAATTTTAGAAATTTTCAATGATTTGGGATGCAACAATGCAACCAATATGCACTTTCACTAATACAAAAATTGGAAAACCTAGAATGTAACTTAACTAATGCAAAATGCAATGCAAGCTAATTCTAGGACAATGATGGACTCAAAATCAAAAAAGAAGCTATTGAATAGGCAAGTTTTTTGGAAGTGGAGAAACTCTCAGAGGGGGGGGTGAACCAGTGTAATAAATTTTTAAAAATTTATGACAAGAATGGTAGATCTGACCTTTTAGAACAAAATGTAACTGAAATTTAAAACAGAGCTTTATAAGATAAGACAAATTACTCAAGAAAATACACCATGAATATCCACCAAATCCTATTAAAGAAAGACATAATTTGTTCATATAATGCAGAGTGAACAATCTTTTAAATGTTATCTTTTCCAAGAAAAAGAGGCTTTCTGATAACGGAAAATAATATTTACACTTAGCACATTCACATCTGAATCAAGAATACGTAAGTGAAATTGAAGAAACTAGCACAACATAAATATCATAAGGAAATATTGTGCAAATAAGACACGAAACAATACAAAAGAGAGACACATAAAGATATCAAGTGGAAAACCCTCTTGGGGTAGAAAAACCGCTCCAAAATGCCTTGTAGGCTTGATATCAAAACCCAATTACAATGTTGTTCTGAGCACCAACTCAATCACTTAAACAATCTGAAGCACCCACTTCAATAGGAGTACCAAATCCTTTTCAATGTTCCTTACTAAACAAAATTTCCAAAGTAAAGACTCTACAATTGCACTATGTTTGCAATAGTAAAATGTCTATAGAATAGAAAGATATTTGAATAATACAAATTATACAATGCACTGACTGCAACAATACAAGAAAAACATCTCTCCCATACACATTTGAATATGATTCTCTATTGTAGAAACTAGAGACAATATACAATATATCCCTTTTTACTTTTTGCCTTTTCAACAAATATTCACTCCTTTTCCATTGTCAAAAAACCAACTCCATAATGGCTTATAGCCATATAATTATATGAAGGAAAAACAATAGTTATTCTTTTCAAAACCCGTATCTCCAAATAAAAAGGGTTTGTTACATATTTGTAAACCATGCCATAAATCCATGATATCGATACATATTTTTTTGATGATAAGCAAAGAAGTTTAAAAATAAACTGAAAAGATAACACTCTTGAGTAAAGCTTGGGTTATACAAACTGATGAACTAGAATTCCAACTAACTCTTAATAAAAAAACCAGTTAAGAGTAAGATTAGCATAATACATCTCGAATTGACAAACAAAAAACAACTGTAATAGCGGCCAAAACTTTAGCACTTGATTAAATAGAAATTTCATAACGATTTCACTGAGATTCATACAATCTTTAGCTCGAAAATAGTCCACAATAAAAATTGTCACTTTCCAAAGCTCTTCCATCATTATTCCTTTAGCTCAAGCCAAGGCATAGCACAAAGCACCAAAATGTATTTTTCAATGGCGGCCCAACTAGGGTTTATTTGTTTGCAAAGCAATGAAATGACAAGAAAAATACTCACATTTCCCTATTTCCTTTACCTTCGAGCCCCTTAGTCAAAAAACATAATAATTTGGAATCCACAAACTTACAACATATTGCTATACTCAAAAAATGTCATTCCAAGTCATCATAGAGTCGTTGCCAAAGATTATTATTCTAACATTTGACTTTCAAAGTCATGTCGCTACCAAAGCCAAAGTAGCATGTGTCAAATGAAACTCGATAAATATCAATGCTAAAGATGTCGATCACTTTAAGTGATTCACACTCTTTAATAAATATGTGACAAGCTGACTTATCCAACACAATATTCTACCTAAATGCTTAATGTTAAGAATTTTAAATAATAAGGGAAAAAGATATGGTAAGTCTTATAAAATGCCAAGAAATACCATTTCTTATTCGCCTTTATAAACTGATGCAACATATATTTGTTTTAATTTCAATCAAAAAATGAGCTCCATGAAATGAAAATCTGATTGTGTATCAAAACAATATAATGATCAAACATATAAACTGATATCACCCGAAAGCCAATACCATAACCCAACACCTATATAAGCAAGATCTGTACATGAAGCTCAACATGATCAGTATCACAAGATATAACAAATATGAATGTAAACCAAAATCACAACACTGTCCAAAGCCAAAATACTGAAGAGACCGCTATAATGCCAATAACCAAGTGAACAAAAGCATGCCATGAAAAACCAACTGTAGCCAATGCCAACTAAAATACAATAGCCAAGACATGGAAAAATATACCATGAAGCTACCAAATGTACCATGAAGCTACCATGAAGCTCAACCGATCAGGTTTGACATCAAGGACCAAAAAATTCCATAGAAGAGGTCCAACAAACTCCCCCTTTGTCCTTGATGGCAAAAACATAGCCATCTAAACCACAAAAACAAATCCATCTAAACCAAAATACCAAAATACGATAGTTCTCCCCCTTTTTGTCACAAGGACAAAGGGACAACATAAAGCAATTATGTAACTGAATGAAACAATTGTAGATAGATCTTGAAATAGCAAAGCCAAGTGAAGCAGCAAGATCATGCTTAGAGAGCCGAAAATCTCCCCCTCAACAAATGATGGATCTTAAGAGAACAATGATTGAGAGACCACTCCCAACCAAGAACGAAGCCCTTCAAGAAACTCTTTAGCCAAATGCTTTGTAAAAATATCTGCCACTTGTGCTTGTGTGGAGACATACTGCATTGTTACTTCATTAGCCAAAAAATTTTCCCTCAGAAAATGAAACTTAATGGCAATATGTTTAGTCCTTGAGTGCATAACAAGATTTTAAGACAAATTAATTGCACTCGTGTTATCACAAAAAATAGAGATAGGTTTAGCAACATCAATACCCATGTCTGATAGTGTCTGAGCCATCCAAAGAAGCTCAGTACTACAATATGTAGCTAGAATATATTCATCTTCAACTATTGATAATGAAATTGAATCTTGTTTTTTACTATGCCAAGCAACAAGAAAATCACCAAGATAAAATGCTGCACCAAGAGTCCTTTTTTTGTCATCTAAAAAACCAGCCCAATCAACATCAGTGAAAGTTAATGTAAAATCATTGTTCCTAGGATACCATAAACTGAAATCAATAGTATCCTAGATTTACTTCAATATTCTTCTTACAGCTTAGTAAGATGAGACTATTTTGGTGCAGATTGAAATCTAGACACCATAGAAACAATGTGCATTAAATACAATCTGGAGGTAGTCAATTATAAGAAGCTGCCAATCATTGACCTATACTCAGTTTGATCAACATCAAGAGAATCATCAATTTCAGATAACTTACAAATAGTTACCATAGGCGTGCTTACGTGATGACATTCATCCATTTGAAAAAATTTCAACATCTCTTAGGCATATTTTTTTTGTGACAAAAATATTCCTTGTTCAAGCAATAAAACTTAGAGGCCAAGAAAGAATGTTAGTTCACCCAACATTGACATTTTAAATTCAGATTCCATAATCTTTGAAAAAAAATTAGACAATGCATCATTATTGCAGCCAAAGATAATGCCATCTGCATAAACCTCAACAACTAAAATATCATCACCTTCAACTCTAACATAGAGATTGCTATCAACACCACCTCTTTTGAATCCATTTTCTGTTAAGCAGGCACCCAATCTTGAATACCAAGATCTAGGAGCTTGTTTAAGACAATACAGGGCCTTTTTCAATTTATACACATGATTAGATTTATCTTTTGCAACAAATCCTTCTAGTTGTTCCATATACACCTCTTCATCAAGATAACCATTCAAGAATGTGGTTTTGACATCCATTTGGTAAACCTTAAAGTTCTTGAAACAAGAATATGCTAAGAAAATTCTAATTGATTCAATACGAGAAACGGGTGCATGATTTTCACCAAAGTCTATACCTTCCTATTGTGGATATCCTTTGCACACAAAACATGATTTTTTTCTCACTAATTTTCCACATTCATCCAATTTGTTTCTAAAAACCCATTTGCCACCAATAACATTTTTATCATCAGGTCTTGGGACTAGTTCCTAAGTCTTATTCTTTTCAATCTGGCTGATCTCTTCCTGCATAGCTTTCAACCAACAATCATCATTTAAAGCATCAGAAACAACTTTAGGCTCAAAATCAGTTACCAAACAAAAGTGTTCAGCAATTTACGCTTGCTCATCAATTTTTTCTCTTCTTGTTGTTAAGATCCCAGCACTACTATCCCCAATGATTATATCTTGAGGATGATTCTTAAAAACAATCCTCGAGGGTGGTTTTGGAGGTGTTAATACCTTAGAGCTTGAAACATCCTCCTATTGTACATTATCTGCCTCATCAAATTTGGGAGTAATGTCAAGACTTAACATAGGTTCCTCTTCAACATCCTACACATGATCATCATCTAGAAGCAATTTTTCCTCAAATTTGACATTAACCAATTCAACAATTTCATTCAGCCTTTTAATGAAACATTTGTAGGCTTTGCTATGAGTAGAGTATCCTAAAAAGATACCTTCAATAGATTTAGAACTAAAGTTGCCTAAGGTTTCATCATCTCTTTTGATAAAACATTTACAACCAAAGATTCTGAAGTACTTAATTGAAGTAGATTTACCATGCCAAAGTTCATATGGAGTGAAATTGGATTTCACTCTTATTTGTAATTTGTTCAAAATATATACAACTATATGAACAACTTATTTCAAGTACTTGTCTGGCAGTTTTGCTTCATCTAGCATTGTTCTTGCCATCTCTTTCACTGTTTATTTTTTTCTCTCAACAACCCCATTCTATCGAGGTGTTATTGCAACAACATATTTCCTTTTTATGCCATGTTTCTCACAATAATCAATGAACTCTTGAGAGGTAAAATCACCTCCCTTGTCTGACCTCAAGCATTTAAGCTTCATATCAGCTTCTTTCTCAACCATTTTTCGAAAGATTTTAAATCTATCAAAGTATTTTGACTTATGTTTGAGAAAGGTTACCCAAACCATTCTTGTGTAGTCATCTACAAATAACATGAAATACTGCTCACCATTTATAGATCTTGTCCTATTATGACCAAACAAATGAGTGTGTACAAGTTGCCATGGTTTAGTTGAAGCATGTTCTTTTTATTTAAAACTAACCTTTGTTTGTTTAACTCTTAGACATTCCTTGCAAACAACATTTTTTAGTTTTCTTAGAATAGGAAAACATCTCACATGCTAGTTTTTGCTGATCCTAGCTAGATTATCAAAGTTGACATGCCCTAACCATTTACGTCACAACCAATTTTCTTCAACTTGAACCATGAGGCATATTCCTTCACTGCATTCATGATTGGAAGAGTCAAGAAAATTTTAAACATTATCTTGTGTTCGTAAACCAGTTGCAACTATTTTATCAAATTTTTCTTTATAGCACAACCTTGTGAATTGAATATAACATTATAAACATTGTCACAAATTTGACTAACACTTAAAAGATTGTGTTTAAGGCCTTCTACATAGTAAACATCATAAATAGGTGTGTCATCATTTAGAAGTAGAGAGCCTTTACCTTTAATCTCAATTCATGTATTGTCACCAAAATTTACAAAACCTCCTAAATAATCTTCAAGCTTAATAAAATTGTCCTTATCTCCTGTCATGTTATTGGAACAACCACTATCCAAAACCCACAATGCCTTCTTTTTAGAAAGAAGAGCAATTTGGACAAGCATGGATTGTTCTATTTTTTGAAAAAACTTGGGTCTCCAAACTTTTTCAAAGATACATTTACCTTGTTTACACTATTTGGATGTGTGACCAATAGTATTGCATGTTAAACACCTAATAGTATTAGGAAAGCCAAAGAACTGTTTATGATCAAATCTAGGTGTTCTAGACATCATTATTCTACAATCACTTACCTTGTGTCTGAACTTATTACAAAAGAAGCAATAACCATAAAAGAAATCATTAAACCTGAAATTGGTTCGTTGATGATCAAATGGTTGCTTCTTATCAGCTGCCTTAAAGCTCTGATTTAAAGGTTTTGAACACTCAGTAGTATTGAATCCAATACCAGTCATATCTTTATGTTGTTTTTGTTTCCCAAGTATATCATTCAAGTGAATAGTACTTTCATAACCTTCAACTTTTTTTTAAAGATTGACAACCTATTGTTCAATATTTTGAATCTCTTTATCTTTATCAACAAGAACAGATTGGAGAGTATCCACCATTCTTTTAAAATCATCAAGTTCAATTTGTAAGCTAGTGACTAAACTGTTTGGACTATGCTCTTGAGAAGAAATATGTTTCTTTAGTCTTTTTAATTCTTGAAGAGCACAAAGCAATTCAATTTTATAGTTTTCTACTTCAAACTATTTTTTTGATTCTTTGTTTGAAGTTTTTTCTAATTCTTTGTTTGAAGTTTCTTTTGATTCTTTGTTTGAAGTCTTTTGAGTTTCTACTTCAGCCATAAATAAATTTAAGTATTCATCATCTATTCAGTCATCTGACTCAATATCTGAGTCTTCTTTTGAAAAGACTCTTTTTCAATTTGAAGTTATTGAAGTTAAACTTCTTTTTAGGATAATAAGTATTTTTCCTATGTTGTTTTTCTGGTTTTTCATCCTCATAAGACTGATCAGCATAAGGAAATTTAGTAGAAAAGTTTCTAGGTTTGTCACAAGTAGAACATTTGAAGGGCATCTTACCCTTATACTTATTTTTTTGTTTCTTGACAAGAAGAGATTATTTAGAATCTGATAGATCAAAATCACTGTCATCATTTAAATATTTATTTTTTGCCTTAAAGGCAGTTTCTTTTCTAGAGGAATTGTTTCTATTTATTCTCATTTCATAGGCAGTCAAAGTTCCTTGTAAACTATCTAAGGTGAGCTAGTCAAAGTGTTTCTTTTCTTCAAGAGTAGAAATTTTAGCTTCAAATTTATTTGGTAAAGTTCTGATAACCTTAGTTACAACATAAACTTCCTTTACTTATTCTCCTAGCCCTTTCAAACCATTTCACCATTGTATTAAAGAAAATATGTATTTATTAAAAGTAAGCATATGCAATACCATGACACACATATTTTTGCATGGAAATCCTATTAGGGGAAAAACCATAGTGGAGATTAGTCCACAATTTGAGTACTCAAAATATATAGTGTTTACAAAAGGAATGCACTTGCATTTAAGCGCACTACCTAGAGCTCACTGCTCAAAAGAGAAAGGCTTATTGCCTACAAAATTGAGATTAAAACCATCTGAAGGGTGAACTGAGATAATAGCATTTGACCATGCTAGGTAACAGTTCCAATGCAGCTCATGGATCTTATTCAAGATCTTCACTCTGACTTTACACTTTTCTCTAACTTGTTCTGCTCTATACTGCTCTTCGCATCACTTATGATCAAATTCACATTACTACTCTGCTAGATCTTGCAATTCACACTTCTTAATAGTCACACACACTTCATACCATTAAATGATAAAAATAATCTTTTGTATATATACGCAGTCAAAGACTTACTCATCCAATAGTTGGCTTCATAAGGTATTAAGATATTTTAACTTGTCGGCTAGATCCACCAGAAAATCTTTATGCAAATCTTCCAAAGTCAGTTAAGACAAAGAGAGGACCCAAATAACACTTAATCCAACATTGATACTTATAACTAATTCCATCTTATACATCTGCGAGTTTCATCTTTGTCGGGTTCGCCTTCTAGCATAGATAATTAGCAAATTAGAGCATTGTACCTCCTAAATCACTTACTAGTGTGTGCACATCAAAACCAAGATATTACAAGCCTCTACAAACCTTCCTCAGAGATCCATTACCCAAAATATATGTATGGTGGAATGACTAGATCACCATTTATGCCTTTAACCGAATCCTCTGTTCTTTACTCTATTTTTCCTGTAGGAGCCAAAATAGTGCTGCTCAATCAGATGCAAGACTTGGGTTGCATTACTTGGGTTTCCATCAATGACAACACCTACAAGCCAAACTCCTTAGCCATATGCCAACACATAGTTGGCATATTTTACAACTATGACATGCTTCATGCATTCTCCATCATGTTCCTATCTTCATGTGACATCTTTCCAAGATGTTCTATCCTTATTTTTCTCTTTTTTGGAGAGGAGTTTTATTACCACTAGGTTTTCTCCTTTTTCTCCCTTTATGAGAGACTATATTCTACATGGGTACCTCACTAGGCCTTGTAGTGTACCTATTGCACTCTTATGATCTCTTTAATTATCACTTAAGGGGGTGTTAGAGTGAATAATTTATCTATTCACTATAGCTCAAGTGTACTTAGGTTGATGAGGTTAGAAGACATCTTGTCTAACTGATTGTGCAACCTTTTATGCCTCTAGAGGTTACTTAGTTGTTTTGTAAACCTCATGTGATACCTTCTGATGTTGGAATAATTTCCATCTCACCTCAAAGGTCACTTTTATAGTCATTCAACACTTGTGACCAAGGTTGATGACTTGGTCAAATGGGTTGTTGTTTTGCACATTCCAAGTGATCCAAAGGTTGACACCTATAGGACATGTGTCTTCTTTATATTGTGTCACATCATGGGGCACTTGTCAATCCACATGATAGCTAGATTGCCTCTTCAAATTTGGGTAAAAGTACAAAGTTGTGTCACACTTTAGGCCAACTTATCAGCATAAGTGAATTTTAGTATTTATAACTAAAAAACAATTTTGGTCAAATATATGATCTAGTAAGATTCATTCTAGATAAGTTAAATACTTCCACAACTTTTCCTACTAAAATTGTTGGCTAAATACATATGTAGCACCACTTTTAGGCCAATTTACTAAAAAATGACATTATTTGAAAAATTTAATATTTTAACAACATCTACTCATATAAATAACATTTTTTTTACACGTAAAAATACCCTTTTGTAGTTCCATAAGTGTAGTTTTAATTTAATATATATAATTTTTAATATTTCAATTATTATTTATATTTTATTTTTATTTGTTACTAAAATTAGGTTATCAACACAAAAATATTAGGTTGATTATCACACTAAGAAAAATACGAAAACTTATTAAAAAAATTAAAAAAGATATGACGCCCTACATAAAAGAATCAAGATGAAGATAGCATAATTTTTTTTCTAGTTTAGATAAATATTTAATATAAAAGTTGACGCAATTGGAAAAAATTATGTTTTAATTCACACACATTTAAATATTTATTTAAAAATATCTATTTATTAAAATTGCAAAAAAAATAAAATCCATGCCCTAATGTTTCCATTTATAAATATACACAAAAAAATTCTATATAAAGCTTGATGTCTCATGTAATGTCATTTTTCAACATTTATCAACAACTAAGTTATAGTGTTAATTTATAAAAAATTATATTCAAATAATTTTTTAATTTTTTCAAAAAAATAAATCCATGAAATATACTAAAAAATACACATTTTATTAGTTTACATCATTTTAAAATTCAAAACATACATGCCACTTTCTACTGATTGAAGTTTCAAAGTTAGATCAGTGTTGCTCATTGCCTTTATAAAAGTGTGACACAACATTATACTTTTACACCATTTCCTATATATGTAAGGTCATATTGTACATTTTAATTAGCTCTTTTATCAATATATTTGATAATGTGAATTAGTCTCATTGTTTGCAATTGCTTTTGTGGAAGCACAAGGTTTTTTTCGATTATAATCTTGGATGTAAATCCTAAGAATGTGCAAGTGCCAACATAGATTGATCTGTACTGGGAGCTTAAAACAAATAACTGTCAATTTGAATGATAGGTAGTTTAGTATATATATAGTTTCTCTAGATCATTTATATTTTCCCTTTAAGAGTAACTATGTTGTTTAGTATCTATATATCAAACAAATATTAAGCATATAATTCTCTTCTATTCTATAATTTTAATGCTTTTGTATTTATATTATAAATGATAACCCAATTAATATGAATATGTCCAATGGTTATTTATTGGTATAGGGGAAACTATGTATGGAAATTATGTAACAGTATCAAATGATTAATAATAGAAAAAAAATATATTATATTTATCATAAATTTAAAAGATATAAATAATAGTTTACCTAATTTTTAATTATATAGTTTAATTATTTAAATATATAAATATTACTTATCTCAAAATATTGTGGATTATCTAAAAAATAATTTTATTCATTTTTCTAAAGATAAATTTATAGATATTTATGAGTTATTTTATTTTTATTGTCTAAAATAAAATATTATTTAAATACAAAGATATGGAGTGTTGGCTAGGGCATGTGTGAGGATGTGTAGGCCCCAACTACACCTGCTTGCAATTCATGTCTTATACTGGGGTTGGATCTTGTGTGAGGTGGTTTTTAATTGGTGCTCCAGTGGGAGTGAAATTTTTTAGGGTGGATTCAGATCTATGTTGGTATTGTGTAGATTCAACCAGGGTTTGTAGGGTGTTGGTTATTATCTTTTTATTTGTGGCTACTTTTTCCATTCCTGGGTGTGGCCTTAGGCGGGGGCTGAAATTTTCACCATAATGTGTCTTTTACAAAGGTTGTTTATGGGGGTGATCCTTCCCTTCCCATACATGCAAATTATATAAAGTTCTTAAGATCTTTTAATAGAGATTATATGTCCCATAATGTAAATCCTCGTATACCAAAAGTGAATAGTTTCCTTGAAAGGAGTGTAGATTATATAGTCTTGGTAATCCAACTCGACTCTATCAAGGAGGATATCAATTATCTAATCAACCATGCTCTAATTTGAAAATTCGTGGGGGTTTTTGTTTCACTTCCTTTTCTAGAATCTTGGGCTTAGTGGACTTGGAACCTTGAAGGGGAGATGGAGATTATGGTGGCAGCCAATAACTATTTTATGGCATTTTTCAATTATGTGGCTAATCGTGATAAGGATTTTGAAGGAGGGCCTTATTTCAATAACCATGTTGGGTTGTTTTTAAAAACATGACATGCTCATTTTAACCCTACGAAGGAACTCCCAACATGTGATCCTATTTAGTTAAGGCTCCCATAGTTTCCACCTAAACATTTTGGAGGAACAACATATTGCATGTGATTTCCATGCTACTAGCCAAGTCGATGGGTATGCCTCAAAAAATATTGGATAAAAAGGTAATTTATTTTTATCTCATATTTATTGAAAATAGGTTTAAATAATCCTTTTCCAAATTCTCTCAAAAAATTTCTAGGTTCCTCCTCTTGGATCTAGTAGCTCATTTATCAATCCCTGCCATTTCGTTGTAGGGTGTTCTATGAATATGGTAATTTATAGAGAAAGTTCCCTAGACCTAACACTAAAAGACCTAGTTTTAATTTATTGGCTTGTCAACCATCTAAGTTTGATAAAGGGAAGGCTCCAATTTCATGGGAAAAAGGGGATAAATAGGGTTTTACTCTATTATAATTTATGTACAAGGGAAGAGGATTGAAAAGAACCCTTAATGATAGGCAGGATAAGCATGTATTCAATAAATTCAATGTGTTGGATTACTTTGATCAAGAAGAGTGAATCCAATGGTTTTGGATTGTGGTGATGGTAAGGTGGGACTAGATCATGATTTATCCAAGGTAGATGTTAATCAAGTCTCTATCCAAGGAGATACTTTGGCTTTACAAATGGATACAAATCTACCTCTAGTGGTTTCAAGTGCTTTGGTGGTGGTTGAGAATAATCTAAGTGTTGATGGGTTAGCTCTAGTTATTGTAAAATCTCAACATGAGAGGGTTAATTTCGATCCAAGGTAAGGTACTAAGGCCTATAAATTTTTGATACTTCAACAAAATAGCCTCAAGAAGGGTGTAAGAAAGAAACCTCCCAAGGTGGCATAGAAGAATGATCAGGATATGATTAAATTCATTGGGGAGACATTAGTGGAATCAAGGTCAGTTAAGACCATTGATTCTCACTTTTCTAAACCAGAACAATGATAATTCTATCTTGGAATGTAAGGTGCTTGAACAAAAATCCTAGATAAAATTTTGTTCATGATTTGGTCAGAGCTGATCCAAATTCATCTATGGAAAGTATTTATAACACACCTCCTAAGTTGTAGATGTCAAGTGGTCAATCTATTGGTGTGTAGGGTAATGTTGGGGCTATTGATTGTCTATGGAACCTAATGAAGGTATTTACTTGGTGGTGGATATCTAGTAGATTTTCTATCTTGATGATAAATACAAGCCTAAAATATGGAGAGAATATCTTTCTTTCCAATGTTTATGGTCTTATTAAATTCCTTGGAAAAAATTAGCCTTTGGACCCATTTTTAGTATATTTAGAAAATTTCTCCCTTGAATCCTTGGATCATGGTTGGAGATTTTAATGCTATTACAAGTCTAGAGAGAAAGAAAGCGGGGTTGGTAAATATTGAACCTTCTTCTATACTTTTCAAAGACAACATTAAATCCTTGAAGTTGGTGTATATAAAGCTGAGTAATGGTTTTTTTAGCTAGAGTAACAAAAGGTGTGGTAAATATTCTATCTTGGAGAGATTGGATAGATTTTGGGTGTCCTATTTATGGGTTGATATAAACTGGTCTACGAGCTCTAAAATATTGGATTGGAGGGGTTCAAAATATTGGCCTATTAAACTCTCAGCTTGCTTAGTTAGGGCCACTAAGAATCCATCATTTAAATTCTAACTTATTTGGTTGGGTGATCCTTCTCTCCAAAAGGTCATCATTAATTGGTCGAGTAGAGGAACACCTACCTATGCCACAACTATGTACTCCTTTACTAAAATTTTACAATTTGTAATGTTTGAGATCAAGAAGTGGAATAGAGAGTCATTTGGTAATATCTTTATGGCTAAAAAGGTATCCAAATATTGATTGAATACTATAATTTGTTATATTAGATATTATGTACATACTGATATTTATTAAGGAAGATGTTGCATCTTTGAAGGAATTAGAACAATGAAAATTATGTGAGGATTTTTTTGAAAAAAGAGGCTCGGATTCAATGGCTTCAAGATTGTGATAAAAATAAAACTTTCTTCTTTAATTATATTAAGGCCATGTGGCATGGGAATATGATCACTTCTCTTTTGTCATCCTAGTGAGTCAAGTTATCTTCCCTTAGAGATAACTCAAAGGAAGCTTTGAAACATTACTCAACCTTGTACATGGAAGATATTCCCCTTGCAATTGAGAAGGAAATTCTATTTTGGAGGTTACTCCTTTAGCTATGACTAGGGAAATTAATGAGATAATCATTAGAGGTATTTATCTTGATAAATTTGAGGGATTTTTGTTTCAAATGAAAAGGGAAAGCCCCTAGTCTAAATACTTTCTCGATTAAATTATTTCAAGAGTTTTGAGAAATTATAAATTTTGATTTAGTAGAAGTTGTATACAAGTCTCGAAAGAACAAGAAGATGTCGATAGAAATGAATGCTACTTTTCTTACCCTTATTCCTAAAAGAGAAGGAGCTAACTTATTGAACTTGTTCAGACCAATAATTCATTATAATGTGGTGTATAATATTATCTCTAAATTGATTATGGAGAGAATCAAGTTGTTGATGAATATGCTCATCTCTAAAGAACAAAGTAGATTTGTGGTATGTAATAAAATTGTGAATAGGATTGTCATTGATGTGGATACTATGCATTCTATATATAGTTCAAATGAAAAGGGGATGTTTATCAAACTAGACATGGCTAAAGATTATGTCTTAGTTAAATGGAAATTTCTATAAAAATTTCAAATAAATTTTGAGTTTGGAGTTGATTAGGTAAATTAGGTGGTGATTTCTATTACTTCTACTTCCCATTTAGTGCTTGTCAATAATGAGCTGTCATATTATTTTGGTGCTTCTCACAAACTATGTAAATGGGATCCACTATCACCATATTTGTTTATCTTAATGGTAGAAGGACTGGGAAGAATTACTAGACACCATGTGAGGAAAGCTTTTATTCAAGGATGGTGTTGGGGAAATTGGGTACCTTCTCAGTCTCATTTGAATTTTGTTCACGATACTGCATTTATGGGAGTTACCAAAATAAGAGAGGTGACTAACATCAGAGGTATGCTCGATACTTATCTTGTAGCCTTAGGAAAAAGGATTAATGAAGGAAAATATTTTATTAACTTCTTTAAAACTATGCCTACTATCTAACAACATATTTCTCTAATACTTAGACTCTAGATTGGTACTCTCCCTATGATGTATCTTGGTACTCCTATCTTTGGAGGATCCTTTTCGAGGGGAATTTAGTAAATCATTTTTGATAAATTTTGAGAGAGAGTCAACAACTGGACCTTTAGGTGACTCTTCTTTGTTCGAGGATATTTATTTTGAAATTTGTTGTCCAAGCTCTTACAATTTATAGATTTTTTCTCTAGGTGGCTCCTAGAAGCATCATAAAGGAGTTGGATGCATGAGAAATAAAATTATTATGGGCTAGATACTTGTGTAGATCAAATTGAATTTTTGTAAACTAGGATACCACTTATATGATGAATCATGATGATGGTATTGGGAATGCCACAAGCTAGCCTCACTAGATTGGCTTTGGCTACTAATATTTATTGGAGGTGGTGCACTAATGAAGATCAATCTTTGACTAAGATTCTTACTTTCAATTATTTATAGGGGGTATCAGATGTAAAGGTTTCTAAAATAGGCCTTATGGGTAAAGGTTCTATGATTTGGGATACTCTTAGAAGAGGTTCCAATTTGATTAAGAAATTTTTTCTTTTGATTTGTAAGAGAGGTTTTGAAGCTCTATTTTGGTATGATATTTTGGATGGCTTCCAACCAATTATTACCATGTACCTGTTGGCAAATGGTTAGCGCTCCCCTCAAGATCCATGACATAGACTAATCACCTCATGTGGATCCATTAACTCTAGTGGTTGTATCGGGAATTAACAGGTCATTATTTTTGTGCAACGACAACCATGGGGCCAACAATTGGTATCAGAGCCAAAGGTGTTGGGTTCAAATCCCCTTGGGTAAGGTGAGGGGAAATTTTTGGTAGATGGTCAGTGCTCCCCTCGAGATTCATGAAATGGACTAATCACCTCATGTGGATCCATTAACTCTGGCAGTTGTATCGAGCATTAACAAGTCAATATTTTGGTTAAACAATAACCTTGTTTGCAATACCTTTATATTATCATCATTGAGGTTGAGTTGTCTCAAGTTAAGGACTTCAAAATTATCTAGTAGTTGGGGCAACCTAATGTGTAAAAATGGAAGGAGCCTAGAGAGTGGTTTTTGGGGGATCTAGTGAGGATCGAGCATAGTTAGAAATAATCTTGACAAGTAGAGTGTATTGTTCTCTAAGATGGAGAAAATTCTTGGCTTGGAGTCATAATCCTAAGTGGGTGTATTCAGTGGTATTTGGCTATCAAGAGTTGAGCTATTAGAAATATGAGGTGAGTTAAGTTTTCTTGGCCTGAATGTGACTTCCTCATGTGGCTAGTGACTTGGAATATTTGTCTTACTTAGGATAATGTCAAGAAAAGAGACCTATTTTGAAGGTCCATTTATAAGTGTCTTATGTGGTAACAGTGAGGAGTATTCCCCTCACTTTTTTTTATAATGCCCCTTTTCTAGGATTATTTGGTATAGCTAGAGAGGAAATCAGAAGTTGACTTGTGTTCATGCTTCATCTCTAGTTGAATTGTAGAGAAGTTTAGGATGACCTTCGACCAATAATTTTTTGTCTTTAGGTGGCTTGGAGTATTGGAGATTCATGCATCATTTGGTAGCTATGGTTGGAAAGGAATCACAAAATCCTATAAGGAGCAAGCAAGATAGTTCCACAACTTTGGTAGATGATTACTGGTATGATTTAAGAAACTATGAATACTAAATGTGACACTTCTTTTCCTATGGAACTTGGAGAGGAAAGGTTGTTGAAGAGGTTGGGTATAGGTGATAATATTTTATAATCTTCATTAGCAAGGAGAAGTCATCTAGTTAGAAAAAAATTTAAAGAGATGATAGATGGACTTTTCCTCCTAGGGGTGTTTTGAAGTTTAATACTGATGGTTCTTCGTAGGGAAATCCTGGGCATGTCGGTGTAAGGGGAATTCGAAGGGTTGACTTAGTTAAATTTATTTTAATATTTTCCATATATGAAGGTTAGTAAACTAATAATCTCTTGGAAGGTCGTGCTATCCTCATAACTTTGGAGAAGGCATGTGCTCTTTATTGGCATAATATTATTTGTGAGTTATATTATAAGATTTTAGTTAATATGTTGAATGAGAAGATTTTGGATGGTGTCAATTGGCAATTCCCTTTGGTTTCTCAACAAATTCTTTCCCTGAGTACCTTCTTGGATTTATCCTCTTTTCTTTATAGCCCTTGAGAGCTAAATAGGCTGGTAGATTGCTTGGAAAAATGGGCTTCAAAGTAAATGGGTGAATGGAGGGTTGAAGATCAAAAGAATTTAACTTGGGACCAGTCCCATAGTTTAGACAAATATATTATTTATGATATTATTGGTAATTAATTTTTTTGTGGTTGTCTTCAACTAGATGTAGCTCAACTTTTGGTTGGGGATGTTTTAGGTGATTGTTGGAATTTTTTCTCTTGGTTTTCTTGAGATATGAATCTTGGATTCTTTGTATGTTGATTTCAAGATGTTTTGGTACATTTTCATCCCTTTTTTCAAAAAAAAAAAGCTTGCATATATTTATCAAAAACTAAAATCATAGAATAATTTTAAGTAAAACATAATTCTTAAATAATTCTAATATAAGATCAAATAATTATTAAACAAATTTTAAAATATATGTATCTAATATATATTTAGTATATATAAAATTAGTAAAATAATCACAAAGTAAAATAAAATGATTCTTAAATAAACAAAATAGATAAAATTTATTCAAATATTTATAATTATTTTCACCAATAATTAATAATTTAAATATTATTATTACAATGACCATTCTTACTATTAGTGTATTCTACTCTAGTTAGGTTAACTTAAGCCTAGTTAGGTGTTGGAGTTGACAACTTGACTCATTTCCCATGAGGTGTCAAATATGTTGACGTATTTTGAGAGTTGTCCAATCCCTCTTGACACCTCTCTCTTGCATTGAGTAGAGAAAATCACCACCAATGGAAGATGAGGAGTCCTCTTCTCAATCCGTGGCATGAGTTTTCTCATCTTCATTTAGTCCTCTCCTCAATCCATGGCATGAGTTTTCTCATCCTCCTTTAATATGAGGGTTTGAGATCATTGTTGAAACTAAACTAAATACAATATTTTTTCATTCTGAAATCATTAGTGTTTTTTGTTAATCCTTTGTTCTAACAGGTTTCTTTATGGAATCAGAACAGTGGAGGATTTCTTTAGATCTGCAAGGTAATTTCATGTATGTGAGGAGGGGGATTTGGATTCAAATTTATGTTTTCAAAGTCAATTTACATCTTGTGAGGAAGCCATGCTTTGTTTAAAGTCCTAATCCTTTGAATGTAGGAGTCACAATCACTCTTGTGTAGGCATTGATTAAATTTGAAGCTTGAGATGCCACATTTGGGTTGTGATCTGTAAAGTGAGGGTGTGCTTTTGATTGCCATAGGCTATCATTCCTATGAAAAAGTCATGAGAAGGCTCGTGAAAACCCTCATTGAATTGCGATTCAACATGTTTTTCCCTGATTAAACCCTTGAGGCACAAAATTTTATGGTTTTGGCAATGTGAAGGCTTCACATCTGCTTTTGAAAGGTCACTTAGTCCATCAATTTGACATTTAGCATCTCAATCTCTATGGATTTGGGGGTAGTTTGAATCCTTCTCTCATCCTTCCTCTATGTGGGACTAGATGCTGAATTATGGGTATGCCTTTATGGTTTGAATTGGTCTTATCTACACTCCAAACATTTTCCTCCTTCTACTTCTCCACTTTGTCAACAATTGGAGAGGGGCCTCCTTGTGTTTTTTGAAAAAATCTACATGCAAGTTTTTTTAAACACTTTATAATTAGCATTTCCTATTTTAGTAATAGTAAAATCATGTTAATTATTATAAAACTTGCTATGTTCATTGGATTCCTAACACACACTCCTTTATAAAGTGCCAAATTCAAGGGGGGTCTTGTGTGTGTTATTTCTTACACTTCCTTAAGGAGTGCTCTTGTACTTTTGTGTCTCAATTTCACTTCTGCAAGCATTTCTATTTCTTTCTTGTGACACTCAACAAAGAAACTAAGGAAAAATGGATTCTCATTTAACTATTCAACCCTTACCACCTTTTAATTATCATGACTGTAAAACACAAATATCAATTTCTCTCTTGAATAGAGGCTTGTATAGGGTAGTAATGAATATAGAAAAAGAACCTACTACTTCCAAGTATAAGGAAAAATGGTTTTACAAAAGAGATCAAGATTTTGGTTTCTTATGTCTTAATGTATCACCTAGATCACTATTTCATACTAATTCCTTGAAAACACCCAATGAAATTTTAGAAGATGTTGATAAGCTATTTGGCAAGATAGAGGAATTTAGTGGTCATGAGCTAGAAAATCAGCTCATAGCATTAAGTCCAAGAAAATTTTCTTCTCTTCAAGACTTTTTTACTAAGTTCAGATTCGTAAGGTTGCAAGTTAAAGAATGTGGTATTGATAAGAAAGATAAGCAGTTAATACTATCATGTATGGATTTTTCACTTACATATTTAAATGCAAACATTACTTGATTTGTCGAATTTAGATTATTTAATGATTATTTAAAAGATGGTTAAATTGAATTGAAATGCGAATGCAAATTATTGTATTTATGTTTATTTTGGGGTTTGTCATTACTGATGATAAATCGAGTGCAAGTGAACACAGGAAAATAGGTGAAAAAAGTTGAAGGCGAGAACAACGATCAGGTAGAGTTGTTTAGCGGTTTGACATTTGTGAATAGATGGGATCTCACACACTCACATAGATTGATATCTTAAATGTCTTGTGCGTATAGTATGCTTGCAAATCGAAAAATTTAGTTTTTATGTGATTTCTTAAAAACTGTAAAAATGCAATTTCGTAGATGATGATTTTGTTAAGTGATAAAATTTAATGTAATTTAAATTAATACAATGTTTGTTTGATATTTTATTCCTATTTGGAAATATGAAGTTAAAATTTTGAAATTTTAATTTAATAGAGTTCTAAACTTGAAATTTGATTAAATTTAGTTAAATAAAGTTATTGTTAAATTTAAATGATTATTTAAATTTGAAATAGTGAAAATAAATGAATTTAAAATATTTAGAAATAGATTTCAGTTCTAAATTCAGTAAAATTGTGAAATAGAAACAAAATTTCATTCAAAAATTTTGATTGAAAATTGAAATCAAAACTTGTACTCAACTAAATTCAAAGAATAAAATATCTTTAAATATCTTGAACTAAGAGTTTAAAGTTGATCTGAAGATCAAATTGAGATAAAGGTGGATCTGAGTTATGCATGAATGCATGAGAAAAACAAATATAGGGAAGGAAAATCCAAAATCAAGAGGACAGAGAAGATTGCCACAATCAAAAATTTTGAATTTGGGAAATATAGAAGAAGTAATCGTTTGTTGCAGATTGTTTATCCCTTTTACTGTTTTCATACATTTCACAGGGTAAATTTGTGAGAGAGGTGAGAAGAAGACACAATAGCAAGGCTGAGTTTCTTTCACCCATGCCACCCATACCCACATAGTAGGGAAGGAAAGCTTAGGAAGGGGCACGGCCTGCTCTTACACTCCACGCACAGGGAGATTATCTTCTCCACACCCCCCTTTCACTCCCTCCCTTCGTAGTCTGCGCCAGCCTCTTCACCCCATGCACAAGTTCATGGGAGTCTTCACATGCCTCCTGCAAGTGTGACAATCACCCAACAACATAGGGGACTTGTCATCCCTCATATACATTGCACCACTTCCTCCACAGTAGGAAGTCTATGCAGCCACAACAACAAGGAAGAAAGGGATAAGGTGCGAAGTGCCTCAAATAAAATTATTTGTTACACCTGCGCACCAAGGAAAGGGTGCCAACAACAGTTAGGTAGAAAAATAGTGAGCAGAAAGGCAGAAGATAGAAATTAAAGAAGCAACAGTTAGCAACAAGGCAGAGAGAATTTACCAGAGCAAACGACAATTTGGATAGAAGCAAAACAACCAGAGGAGAAAAGGCAGAAGGAATTTACCAGGTAGGAACTTGTAAATGAAATTATAGAATTAGATCTTTCAAAGATTATTTCAACAATTCTGGAAATGATTATCAGAAAATGTAGAAGACTATGATTGTTAAAATTTAGGAAACGAGAGAATTAAAAACTATGACTGTCAAATAAAAAACTATACTTGCAATTTGTTAAAATTGAAAATAGAATTAAATGGGACTGATTTCTAGAATCTTGGACAAAATTTAGACACAGATTAAATGAAAAATCAATAGATAAAATCTTCCTGGTAGGTAAAATTCAACTGTGTTTTTTTTTTTTTCCAGAATTCAAGAAAAGATTTGAAACAAAAATTTAATTTAGTTATGCTGAGAATTAGATAAATTTTGATTTGAATCATTTATAGAACGATGAACTGAAAATTAGAAAAACCAAATTAAACTTGGAAATGAACTGATCATATGGAGAGAAACGGAATATGCTGCTGCAAATTAGTTAAATCATGTTGACAAAAAATAAGAAATTATTGACAGAAAAACACCAAAAAAAAAACAGAATTTTAGCTTGAATATTTCACTTTTCATGAACATTGTCAAAACTTAGAATTTTAAAATAGTTAGATTAAATTTGATAAATGATGGATATCTAAACGCTGAAAATATGATGAACTTGAATCATCACGCTTAAACTTGAGTTTTAATCAAATTTTGAAAACAATTTGATCAACTTAAATTAGAGAAGAGTTTGAAACAACTGAATGTGTGCTCTTTTAATTTACGTTTTTATATGTATTATACAACATACTAGAGATACACCTTCATTTTAAAAATTTGTTGCTTATCTAAATGACTGGATTAAAATGCTGATTTTATGTCTTTTTGCGGATTGGAACAATGAAAAGTGGTATTTGATAAACTGTTTTCATTGTAAATACTATTTTTAGTTAATGTTTGAATGATTGCGAAAGATTGTGTTTGACTATTTGAACCATGCATGAATGATAGATAATTCTGTATGTGTTGTTTTTGGGAAAGTTACCTTCTGGGACGGGTACCGAATATGGGTAAATAAAGAGTGTAGTTTTTCTTTTTCCAAAACTACTTTTTATTGTTGTGCATGACATTTTAGTTGGCCAAGTAATTTTTGTTCCATTGAAAAAGATGGATTATTTGAGCTCTCTACCATATCCTAGTACCAAACTTGCTTCTTTCTTAACTGAATTAGAAAAATGAAAATGCTTGTGGTTTACTAGTAGTACTAGGCATGCACCAGATTCCATCTTGCTCGTAGACTAGTTTTTGCTAAGCAATTGGTACAGGGTTGAGTATTTCTTGATTGACTAAGAAATTCCGAGGAAGCGTAAGCTTCGAGGTTGGGCAGAAAAGCGCTTGATCCTTGTTCTCAGCTTCTTTTGAAGATTTTCTTATGGATGGAAGATCGATAGACTGAATCTTCTTTTGAATGCTTTATTATTCATGATGTATGTAATGACAAGCTTATGGCGACTGAATGCCTAAGTCTCAAATTGTAAACTAGATATGTATCATCCTTTGTATTTATTATTTGAAATGTGTATTTCAACACTTGTAAGATTTAGACTGAAATGTAATGAAAGACATCTTTTCGACTTTTATGTCGTTGTATGTAATCAACTTGTATTTTGATGAATGTATGAATGAGATGACAACTTTATTTGGAATATAATGAATTTATTTTGGGTATTATCATTTTGTTTTTAAGGAGTTTTCTACTCTTTACATTTGATATTAGAGCCCTAGGATTCAACACTAGGGTCCTTTGTCCATTACACTAAATGAACATTCCTTGATGCAGGAATTGTGAGACATAATGGGTACAAGAGTTAAAGCTGCTGCAAGCAATGAGACTGATAGGTTGGATCAAATTCTCGGGCTTTGAATTAGTAGGGTTCTTGAATGGATAATCTTGAACAGGAAGTTTGAGGTGTCAGAGAAGGGCAAAACCCTCGAGTTGAAATTCCCCAAAATCAGGAACAACCTAACAATGATAATGCAAGGGTTGAAGTACCTAATCCTCAAGCAAGGATTGAAGGGGAATTAGCGAAAGATTTGAAAAGGGTAGCACGGCCCAAGTTCAATGGTAAAATAATAGGTGATGGAGCAGAAGCATGGGTCATTGAGATGGATAAATACTTCGAGCTTAGGAACATGTCCAATGAGACCAAGGCAGTTTGGGCTGCATACCAGCTTACTGGAGAAGCTGCTACTTGGTGGGATAACGAAAAGACTAAGAAGAATTTACTACCAGGTGGAACTACATGGGAAGTATTCTTGAACCTGTTCAGGAAAAGGTGGGTTCCACAAATTTTCTTTCACAGGAAGATGACTGAGTTTCATAATTTGGCATAGCATGGTCTTATAGTTACCCAGTACTGGGAGAGGTTCACCAATCTCCTTAAGTACGTACCGTAGTACCAGATGGATGAATGGTTTCGTATCCGTAAATTCATTCTTGGGTTGAGACCACAGATGGGAGCTGATGTAGACATGCATAATCCATTGATGATGGATGAGGTCTTTGAGAAGGCCATGAAACGGGAATAGAAGCTGCAACAGGTAGCGAACTACAGGAAGAGTGTGAATGCAATATCTGGTTCTGGAAACAAAAAGTTCCAAAATAATAACAACAATAACCAGAGGGGTAATAATAGCAATCAGCAGATCAGGAATCTGAAGAGAGGGAACAACACCCAGGGTAAAGGAGAAGGTAATTTTGGTGGGAACAAGAAGGTGAACAATAATAACACCAAGTTCTCCAATATCACGAACAGGACAGGTGGTCAGCAAGGGCCACGAGGTGGATGTTATACTTGTGGAGGAGATCACTATGCCTCCAATTGCACTCAGCATACAGGAAATCAGCGAGGTGGTAATGATCGGTGAGCACCACAACACCAGATACATGTAGCGGTTGACAATCGTCAAGCCGACTTTCAGTCTACACCTATCCAGATGTCAAGTAAGCTTTTCGGTCAATCTATTTCTATTTTGATAGATACAGGAGCTTCAGAATGTTTTATAGACCCTAAAGTAGTTGATAGATTACTTGTTAGACCTGGATTTATGTCACAATCATGGATGGTTCAGTATGGAAATCGAGCAGAGAAGAGGGTAGATTCATGTTTATCATGCAGCGATTTAGAGTTACCTAACTTCCAAACCCAAGTTAACCTTTACGTAGCACCGTTGGGTTCTTATGATGTGATCTTAGGGATCAATTGGTTAACTAAGCATAAAGCCATAGTGAATTGTGAGGACAAGGTGGTGAGTTGTTTGGATGATTTTGGACATCCAGTGGAGATTCTAGGATCTCGACAGCCTCTAGAGTTGAGACATATCTCAACTATGCAGCTAAAGAAGGCACATCGAAAGGGATGTTCCATTTATGCTATTTTTGTGAGTGATTTGGAGAATGCCCAACAGAGTCCAGAGCACTATCTAGTTCTCAGAGAGTTCTTGGATATCTTTCCAGAAGAACTTACAGAATTATCGCCTAAGAGAGAATTTGACTTGTCAATTGAATTGTTACCTAGAACGGAGCCACAATCCAAAGCTCCTTATAGAATGACTACTACTGAGTTGTATGAATTGAAAGCTCAGTTGCAGGAGATGCTGAAATAGGGATTCATAAGGCCGAGAGTATCCCCATGGGGTGCACCGGTAATCTTCGTTAAGAAGAAGGATGGAACCTTGCAACTGTGTATTGATTACAGGATGCTTAATAAGGTTACCATCAAGAACAGGAATCCTCTACCTAGGATAGATGATTTATTTGATCAGATGAAAGGTGCCACTATGTTTTCTAAGATTGATCTTAGATTAGGTTACCACCAGTTAAGGATTAAGGATGAGGACATTGCGAAGATAGCTTTCAAAACTCGGTATGGACACTACGAGTTCACCATGGTACCTTTTGGCCTAATGAATGCTCCAGTGGCATTCATGAACCTTATGAACAGTATCTTTAGAGACTGTTTGGATGATTTCGTGCTCATATTCATTGATGACATTCTGATCTACTCTAAGATAGAAGAGGAACACGAGGAGCACTTTTGAATTGTTTTGCAACGATTGAGAGATCAGAAGTTTTTTGACAAGTTTTCGAAGTGTACTTTCTTTCAGAAGAAGGTTCACTATTTGGGGCATGTGATATCTGCTGAGGGAATCTCAGTTGATCCTGCAAAGATAGAGGTAATTGTAGATTGGCCAACACCGAGAAGTGTTACAGAAGTTCATAGTTTCATGGGACTTGCAGGTTACTATAGGAAGTATGTTGAAGGGTTTTCTAGAATTGTAGCACCTATTACTTCTCTTCAGAAGAAGGGAAAGAGATATGAGTGGACAAAGAAGTGCGAGGAAGCATTTCAGATTCTTAAACATAAGTTGACATCAGCACCAGTGTTGACTATACCGGATCCAAATGGTCACTTCGTTGTGATTATTGATGCATCAGGTGAAGGTGTAGGAGCTGTGCTAATGCAGGAAGGTAAAGTGGTGGCATATGAGTCTAGGAAATTGAAGTAGTATGAGTTGAACTATGTGCCACATGATCTTGAGCTTATGGCTATTATGCATGCATTGTAGATGTGGAGACATTATCTCCTAGGGAAGCCTTTTGAGCTTAAGACTGATCATTTGGGACTTAAGTACATCTTCACATAGCTGAACCTCAATGCGAGACAGAGGAGGTGGCTTGAGTTCCTGAGTGAGTACAATTTTTGTATCGAGTATATCAAAGGTAAGGAGAATGGAGTTACTGATGCTCTTAGCAGAAGAAGGTATCTATCTACTATGGTGACCACAAGGTCAAATTTGAGACGAGCGTTGTAGTATCTTCTATGTGATAAACATTATGATAGAGTGAGGCAAGCCTTAGCGGAAGATCCTTTAGATCATATATTTGATGGTTATGTAATGTAGAATGATGATATTGTCAGATATCAGGGAAGGAAGTATATCCCTAAGGGTGGAGATTTGAGGAAGTTCATGATGCACCTTATTCAGGGCATCCAGGAGTTACAAAGATAGTGACAGAGTTGAAGGCTTTGTATTTTTGGCCTAAACTTAAGAAAGATGTCATGGAGTACGTGGCTAGATGTTTGGAATGCCAGTGAGTCAAGGCTGAGCATGTACATCTAGCAGGACTTTCGTATCCCCACAATATACTTGAGTATAAGTGGCAAGTAATCAGTATTGATTTCATCCAAGGATTACCTTTGACCAGGAATAGGCATGATACTATCTTAGTAGTTGTTGATAAATTGACGAAGGTTTCACATTTCATACCAGGAAATTTGAAGGATGGATCATTGACTCTTGTAAGGAAATTTGTACAAGATATATTTAGGTTGCATGGTGTACCAGAGACCATTATCTCTGATAGAGATACCAAGATGACATCTAGGTTCTGGACTAGATTGAATGTAGCATTGGGAACTAAACTAAATTTTAGTTATGCATATCACCCACAAACCGATGGCCAAACTAAAAGGGTCAATCAGGTTGTGGAGGACTTGTTGAGGATGTACTGCACGGATCAGCAGTACAAGTGGGAGGAATATTTTCCATTGGTTGAGTTTTCCTACAACAACTCATACCATTCTTCATTGGGTATGGCACCTTTTGAAGCACTCTATGGATGGAAATGTCGTACACCCATCAGTTGGGACAGGATAGAAGACAGGGTCATTATTGGTCCAGATATGCTCAAGAATATGATCAAGGGTAGGTTGAAGGAAGCAACCGATAGACATAAGAGCTATGCTTAGAGGAACGAGACTTATAGATAGTTTGCTGCAGGAGATAAAGTATTCTTGAGGGTTAAGCCTCATAAGAGCTCTATCTCATTTGGGAAATCATCAAAGTTGGCACCAAGATATGTGGGCCCATTTGATGTACTAGAAGTTATAAATCCAGTTGCTTATAGACTAGCGTTACCACCTACTCTTGCTCGACTCCATAATGTTTCCCATGTTTCTTTATGGAAACCTTATCATTGTGATGTGGCTCATATTCTTGATTGGCGTTCATTATAGGTACAGGATCCAAGGGTGGTGCTAGTGGAGCCCATCCGAATCCTAGATAGGTGTAGCATTAACCTATGTAACATAGATGGTACCTAGTATAAGGTCCAGTAGGACCAGTATACTGAGGACAGTGATACATGGGAGGATTCTAAGATGATAGACCATCATTTTCCTCTTTTTCTTTCATAGATTAGCATTTGTTTTGTGCGAAGATACTTGATACTGTGGTTTTGATTCACTTGTTGTGAACTTGATAGCGTGGATGCTAATATTTTCTTATGTTTATGTTGGAGAACTATGTTGCTAGTTACTATTTCATTACGCTTGATTGAGACACTATGCTTTGCTTACTGAGATGCTATACTTTATTGAACAAGATAGTATGTTTTTAATAATGATGATGATGTTATGCTTATTGAGTGACAAATAAGACATCAAGACGATGTCTCTTCCAAGAGGGGAAGGATGTCACGTATGGATTTATCACTTACATATTTAAATGCAAGCATTACTTGATTTATCGAATTTAGATTATTTAATGATTATTTAAAAGATGGTTAAATTGAATTGAAATTGAAATTGAAATTATTGTATTTATGTTTATTTTGAGGTTTGTCATTACTGATGATAAATCGAGTGCAAGTGACATAGGAAAATAGGTGAATGAAGTTCAAGGCGAGAACAACGATCAGGTAGAGTTGTTTAGCCGATTGATGTTTGTGAATAGATGGGATCTCACACACTCACGTAGATTGATATTTTATATATCTTGTGCGTATATTATGCTTGCAAATCGAAAAATTTAGTTTTGGTGTGATTTCTTAAAAACTGTAAAAATGCATTTTCATAGATGATGATTTTGTTAAGTGATGAAATTTAATGTAATTTAAATTAATAGAATGTTTGTTTGATATTTTATTCCTATTTGGAAATATGAAGTTGAAATTTTGAAATTTTAATTTAATAGAGTTCTAAACTTAAAATTTGATTAAATTTAGTTAAATAAAGTTATTGTTAAATTTAAATGATTATTTAAATTTGAAATAGTGAAAATAAATGAATTTTAAATATTTAGAAATAGATTTCATTTTTAAATTCAGTTAAATTGTGAAATGGAAACAAAATTTTGTTCAAAATTTTTGATTGAAAATTGAAATCAAAACCCGAACTCAACTAAATTAAAAGAATAAAATATCTTTAAATATCTTGAACTGAGAGTTTAAATTTAATCTGAAGATCAATTTGAGATAAAGGTGGATCTGAGTTATGCATGAATGCATGAGAAAAACAAATATAGGGAAGGAAAATCTGAAATCAAGAGGACACAAAAGATTGGCACAATCAAAAAATTTGAATTTGGGAAATACAGAAGAAGTAATCATTTCTTTGAAATTGTTTATCCCTTTTACTATTTTCATACATTGCAAAGGGTAAATTTGTGAGAGAGGTGAGAAGAAGACACAGCAGCAAGGTCGAGCTTCTTTCACCCACGCCACCCATACCCACATAGCAGGGAAGGAAAGCTTAGGAAGGGGCGTGGCATGCTCTTAAACTCCACACACAGGGAGATTATCTTCTCCATAGCCCCCTTTCACTCCCTCCCTTCATAGTCTGTGCCAGCCTCTTCACCCCACGTGCAGGTTCATGGGAGTCTTCACACGCCTCCTGCAAGTGTGACAGTCACCCAGCAACATAGGGGACTTGTCATCCCTCGTATACACTATGCCACTTCCTCCACACTAGGAAGTCTACACAGCCAGAACAACAAGGAAGAAAGGGATAAGGTGCGAAGCTCCTCAAAGAAAATTATTTGTTACACCTATGCACCAAGGAAAGGGTGCCAACAGCAGTCAGGAAGAAAAACAGTGAGCAGAAAGGCAGAAGATAGAAATTAAAGAAGCAATAGTTAGCAGCAAGGCAGAGAGAATTTACCAGAGCAAATGGCAATTTGGATAGAAGCAAAACAACCAGAGGAGAAAAGGAAAAAGGAATTTACCAGGTAGGAACTTGTAAATTAAATTATAGAATTAGATCTTTCAAAGATTATTTCAACAATTCTGGAAACGATTATCAGAAAATGTAGAAGACCATGATTGTTAAAATTTAATAAAAGAGAGAATTAAAAACTATGACTGTAAAAAAGAAAACTATTCTTTCAATTTGTTAAAATTGAAAATAGAATTAAGTGGGACTGATTTCCAGAATCTTGGACAAAATTTGGACACAGATTAAATGAAAAATTAGTAGATAAAATATTCCTAGTAGGTAAAATTCAACTATGTTTTTTTAATTTTTCGAGAATTCAAGAAAAGATTTGAAACAAAAATTTAATTTAATTATGTTGAGAATTAGATAAATTTTGATTTTGAATCATTTATAGAACGATGAACTGAAAATTAGAAAAAACCAAATTAAATTTGGAAATGAACTAATCATATGGAGAGAAATGAAATATGTTGCTGCAAATTAGTTAAATCACGTTGACAGAAAATAAGAAATTATTGACAGAAAAACACCAATAAAAAAAAATAGAATTTTAGCTTGAATATTTCACTTTTCATGAAAATTGTCAAAACTTAGAATTTTAAAATAGTTAGATTAAATTTGATAAATGATGGATATCTAAATGCTGAAAATATGATGAACATGAATCATCACACTTAAACTTGAGTTTTAATCAAATTTTGAAAACAATTTGAACAAATTTTAGATCAACTTAAATTAAAGAAGAGTTTGAAACAACTGAATGTGTGCTCTTTTAATTTACGTTTTTATATGTATTATACAACATACTGGAGATACACCTTCATTTTTGAAATTTGTTGCTTATCTAAATGACCGGATTAAAATGCTCATTTTATGTCTTTTTTCGAATTGGAACAATGAAAAGTGGTATTTGATAAATTGTTTTCATTGTAAATATTTTTTTTAGTTAATGTTTGAATGATTGCAAAAGATTGTGTTTGACTGTTTGAACCATGCATGAATGATAGATAATTCTGCATGTGTTGTTTTTGGGAAAGTTACCTTCTGGGACGGGTGCCGAATATGGGTAAATAAAGAGTGTAGTTTTCCTTTTACCAAAACTACTTTTTATTGTCGTGCATGACATTTTAGTTGGCCAAGTAATTTTTGTACCATTGAAATAGATGGATTATTTCAGCTCTCTACCATATCCTAGTACCGAACTTGCTTCTTTCTTAACTGGATTAGAAAAATGAAAATGCTTGTGGTTTACTAGTAGTTCTAGGCATGCACCAGATGCCATCTTGCTCGTAGACTACTTTTTGCTAAGCAATTCATGCAAGGTCAGGTATTTCTTGATTGACTAAAAAATTTCAGGGAAGTGTAAGCTTCGAGGTTGAGCAGAAAAGCACCTGATCCTTGTTCTCAGCTTCTTTTGAAGATTTGCTTATGGATGGAAGATCGACAGACTAAATCTTCTTTTTAATTCTTTATTATTCATGATGTATGTAATGACGAGCTTATGGCAACTGAATTCCTAAGTCTCAAATTGTAAACTGGATATGTATCATCCTTTGTATTTATTATTTGAAATGTGTATTTTGACACTTGTAAGATTTAGACTGAAATGTAATGAAAGACATAAATTTGACTTTTATGTCATTGTATGTAATCAACTTGTATTTTGATGAATGTATGATTGAGATGACGACCTTATTTGGAATATAATGAAATTTATTTTAAGTATTGTCATTTTGTTTTTAAGGAGTTTTCAACTCTTTACAGTTCAGGTTCGTAAGGTTGAAACTTCAAGAATGTGGTATTGATAAGAAAGATAAGTAGTTAATACTATCAATTTTGTCTAATTTAGGTCCTAAATACTCTTATTTTGTATCTACTTTCTACTCTACAAAGAGAGCTCTTGGAACTTCATGGGCTATTTCCTCTTTTGATAACTTCATTACCGATCTAACAAGGGAGCAAGATAAGTTTGTACAAATGGTAAATTTGAAGACTAGTAAATATCAAGTACTTATTGTAGGAAATGAGAAAGAGAAATATTCTAAGGTAACAAACAAACAAATCAGAAGGATAAGGATTATAAGAAGGACAACAAAGTTGACAATAAAGCTAATAAAAATGAAGGCAACTCTAAGTAAAAGAAATCTAAGAAAGAGTTACTTAAATGTGCCTATTAAAAAAAATATAATCATGAATAACATCAGTGTATAAAGAGGCAAATAGACCACCTTACTCATCTTGTCAACAAGAACAACATAGGGGTTCTAGATTCATTCAACACATCTTCATCAAATAAGGAAAAAGAGAAGGAAAATGGCAAAGCTTTAGTTGCTACTTCATCCTCATCACCATCTTGGATTATAGATTCAAGTGCTACTCATCATATGGGATGATTACAACTTGAGTTCTCATCTTTGGAATCATTTGTGGCATGTCTTCAATCACCTTAGGTGATGATACTCTAGCATTGGTTAAAGGAAGAGGGTCTATCAAAGTTGAAGGTGGAACTTTCCAAAAAATTCTAAATGTACCTTCACTATCAAATAGTCTTCTTTCTGCGTATCAAATCACTCATCTAGGAAAAAGTCAGATAGTTGAATTTTCTCCAAATACAGTTGAAATTAGGGAATTGAATAGCAACAATTTGATAGCTACAGGAATAGCATATCATCAATTAATATTGTATACTTTTTCTAGTTTTTCTCATAGTCCTCCTCCAAAATCTTTGGCATGAGTGATTTGGCTACTTAAACTATCGCTATCTCAAAAAAATCAATCAAAAAACATGGTAATAGGGTTGAGAAATGTCAAATTTTCTAAGGAGCTTTCTGAAGGTTGTACACTAGGCAAGCATCCATAATAGAAGTTTTGACAAAGGAAAAGCATGGAGGGCATCACAAGTCTTAGAACTTGTTCATAATGGTTTTTCAGGACCATTTCCACACCCATCCTTCACTAAGGAAGGATATGTTCTTAAATTTATTTATTTATCTAGATACACTTGGGTTTTCTTCCTTGGTAAAAAACATGAAGTCTTTGAATGGTTTCAAGATTTCAAAGCCATAGATGAAAAGCAATCTAAGAAATCAATCAAAATTCTAAGGAAAGATAATGGGCATATGTTAACAATAGGTTTGAGAAGTTTCGCACATTAGAGGGGATTGAATTGCAGCATACAGTTCCTACACTCCCTAAGAAAATATTGTTGCAGAACATAAGAACATGTCACTAAAAGAAATGGCTAACTGCATGATTCATCATAAAGAGCTTGCACCAAAATTTTGGGTAGAAGCTATCAACTATGCGTGCTATATTTATAACAGGGTACCTCATAAAGCATTGAAAGGAATAAAAAAATTTGAAGCTTGGAAAGGAAAAAAACCATCAGTTGATCATTTTAGAGTTTTTGAGTCTTCGGCTTTGGCACACATTCCAAAGGAGCAACACAAGGTTATGGATCCTCAATTTCCAAACCTTGTATTTTTTTTAGATATCTAGATGGTGTTAAGGGTTGCCATTTACTTTAGCCTACTACACATGACTTGTTCATTGAGAGAAATGTTAAATTTGATGAGAGTCCCAATTACTCTATGCTTAACATTTCCAACTTGGGCTCACTACACCTTGATGATTCAAATTATTCACATCAGGTTTAGGATACACATTCTTCTAGCTATGACAGTGAGGGCAGTGATGAGGATTCATCCTCAACTAGTTCTATAATTCCATTGGAGATTGACATATTTGGACTTGATTAACCTCATTCTCATTCACTTGATATGGAATATTTAGGAGCACAATATTCAATAGGTGACACACATTGAGTCTAATTTTCAGAGGGGCCTCATGCCTACTTTCCCACCGTTTTTTGATCCATGAACATCTAGATAGGTATCAAACATACTTGAGTGGGATAGTGCTATGAATGAGGAACATAATTCCTTACTTAGAAATCACACTTGGGAATTGGCTTAACTTCCTAAGGGAAGGAATCTAGTTCGATGCAAATGGATATATTGAAGTAAGTATGGAGCAGATGGTTCAATTGATAAGTATAAGGCATGATTAGTTGCAAAAAGTTTTTCACAAGTTGGAGGTATTGATTACACTAAAACCTTTTCACCTATTGCTAAGATGACTTCAATTAGGCTAACACTTTCTATTTCTGCTTCATATAGATGGGAAGTACACCAGGTGCATGTGCATTTCTTCATGGAGACCTAGAACAAAAAATCTACAGGGAACAACCACAGGGGTTTGTTCAGGATTCATCCTTAGTATGCAGACTTAGAAAATTCCTATATGGCCTAAAACAAGCTCCTAGAGCTTGGTCTGCCAAGATGGATTCGTTCTTGCTTGCTTTAGGTTTCACTAGGTTGCATTCTGATCCTAATGTGTATCTATTCCAATAGGATGATTCACAATTGATACTAGTTTTGTACATTGATGATCTCTTGATCACATGAAGTTCTTCATCTGTAATTGCATCACTAAAGTCAGCTCTAAATGACAGATTTGATATGACAGACTTGGGTATTTTGCATTATTTGCCTGGCATTGAGATTGCACAATCTGATTTAGGGATCACTCTGGCACAATTTCACGTGACTTCTTGTAAGCCATCTCCAACTACTTTTTTATCCAGGCTCAAGCTTGAGACTTGTTGTACTTCACCATTGGTTGATGCCACTTTGTACCACCAAATAGTTCGGAGTCTAATATACTTGACTCATACTAGGCCAGATATTTCATATGCAGTCAACATGGTTTCCATATTCATGCAAGAACCTCATGAGTTGCATTGGAAATAAGCTAAGAGGATTCTTCATTACCTACAGGGGTCACTTGGATTTGAGATTCACTACAGAGTTCGTATAGATATTGATCTTGTTGGTTACATAGATTTAGATTGGGATGGTGATTCTGAGAATCACAAGTCTACTTCAAGATACAGTTTCTCACTTGGTTTAGGTCCTATCAATTGGTCAAGCAAGGAGCAAGGAGCTATTGCTTTATCATCTATAGAGGCAGAGTATAGGGGAGTTGTTAATGTAGCTATAGAGGCTATTTTGTTATAGGATATTCCTACAAAGTTTGGTATTCCTTCAAGGAAACCAACTATCATTCATTGTGACAATCAGAGTACTATTCACATATGGAGGAATCTAGTTCAACATCAATGAACCAAACACATTGAGATTCACATGAATTAGATCAGATAGCTCATTCATAGTCAGGTCATTGAATTACTATTTTTCCAATCTTCAACATAGGTTGTCGAAATTTTAACCAAACCTTTCACTGAGAGAAATTTCACTCATCTACGAGCTATTCTTGGGGTGCAGTGTACATCAGTAGATGTATCATCTTTGGGGAGGCCTTTCTAGTCTTCTCTTCTTTTTTCTCTATTTTGGGAGGATAGTTTTGTCCCACTGGGTTTTCTATCTTACTCCATTTTTTAGAGAGATTGCTTTGTACATGGGTACCTCATTAGGCTAGTAGCTGGGACCCATTTCTTCTATACCCACCTAAGCTATGTTTAAGGGGGGGTGTTAGTGTATTCTACTCTAGTTAGGCTAACTTAAGCCTATTTAGGTGTTGGAGTTGACAACTTGAATCATTTCCCATGAGGTATCAAGGATGTTGAGGTATCTTGAGAGGTTTCCAATCCCTCTCGACACCTCTCCCTTGCATTGAGGAGAGCAACTCACCACCATTGTAGGATGAGGAGTCCTCTCCTCAATCCATGACATGAGTTTGCTCATCCTCATTCTTTACAATGAGGGTTTGAGTCCATTGTTGAAACTAAGCTGAATAAAATATCTTTGCATTCCGAAATCATCAGTGTATGCCGTTAATCCTTTGTTCTTGCAGTTTGTTCATTTACAATAGAATATAATATAATAAACAAATAATATTATTAAAATTTCAGAAAAATACATAGCTCTTGTTTAAAACAAAACAAGCCGAAACAACTATACGTAACAAAGAAGGAAGTTCTTACTCGTGACGGAAAATGGAAATAGGGTGGTAACCAACAATATAAAATAACGTTGTAAAAAGAAATAAATTTAAGAATAAAATGAGATAAACAAAGAGGAATAGCTAAGTAAATGATGCCGGCCGAAAGTAAAAGTTAATAATCCCGTTTACAGGCCACCAAACAACAGAAAAATCTCATCCAATCATTTATGGAAAATAGCTCACCACAAAAAACTGCTGGAAACGACGCACTTGGAAACGGAGAACAACCCATACTAGAGACGCAGAATAATCCCGTTTGCAGGCCTTGGAAACGCAGAACAACCCATACTAGAAACGATTCCTGCAGCTAAGCAAAAACTCATCCAATCTTTATTTCGACGTTACAAACAACAAAAGTGACGCTATTGAAACCTACTCTTCCTCAAAGAACAATTCCTTCAACAGTACATGTAAACATTTTGTCTGTACAGCTACATTCAATTGTAACGTTATGGAGAAAATTAATGTTTTGACATTTATGGGAGTATTGCTTGTATGGCTGTTGATTTTAAAGCCTTGTGTGGGTAGTTCTTTTACTGTGTGGGAAGGACCTGGGTGTGATAACAAGGGTCTCCGTTTCAATGATTGTGGGTGTTTTAGCATACCCCAACACGGAGGATATGAATTTCTATAAGGAGGACAACCTGTCTTACTTTTTAATGCTGGTAGATGCCAGGGTGAAGTACATAGTGAACTTGTTGTCAATACAACCGACTGCACTGGTTTTGGGTGGAAAAGCCTCTCCATTAATTGCGAAATACAGGCTTAACAACTATTGCTATCCAGCGATGACTATTAGTATGAATAAAGAGTCTGTCTTGTGTGTCCTTCGTTGTGTCTACTGTAGGAGGAGTTAAGTATTTTTATCTTTTGTAGTTTGTAAAATTTAATAAGATTTATATCTGGTCTTTATCATTGAGACGCATTCTTATAGTTAAATGTGGTAGGATTTGTCGAGCTTTGATATCGTATGCATGCCACCTTTATAAATGAGGACTTTCTTTAAAGGTATATTTACTGTTTCGAAGGATCATTTTAATGTTTAAAGTATTGAGGTTTCATTTTTCAGGATTTTAAGTTCAAATATTGGAAAGGGAATTTGTAAATAATCAGTGATAAAAAAAAGAAAATTATTTAATTGAGAGAATGTTTTAAATTGATTTATTTACGATATGATATTTAAATAAAATTTTGTATGCGTCTTTATGTTAGTTTTGGTGATATAGTGGATCTTATTTCTTTTCTATTAAATTCAAATAAAAGGGATTGTATTGATTAACTTCATAAGTTTGTGCTGATTATATCCTTGAAGAAATAAAAACATATGTGAAATAAACCATAGACAAATCAAACTTGAAAAAATAAAACTCAAATTTGGGAGACTAGTCTACTATTCCTTGTATTGGGATCAAAGGATTATTTTGTAAATTCATTCTTTCTATGAGAAATATTTCTTCATTTGCACCATTGACCACTCTTTAACAAAAGACTATTTGAGCCCTATATTATAGATGAAGATAAACATCATCATACAACAAGGATAATTAATCCAATGACCAATATTATATTAAAAGAAATGTTTTCTCTTAAGTAATTATTTGATATGTTTTAATTGAATAAGAAAACCATGTATTTTTGAGGAATACTCAATAGAGCCATGTAACTTTGCGGACATGGGAGATCAAAAGAATGTTTTCTTAGGAAGGTGGTTTATTGAGGAAAATAAGAAAGGGATATGTTTAAGGATTCAAATAAGTTTAGGATGCTATAGTATTAAAAAATGACGATCTCAAGATCTATGATGCCTCCATAAATTTAAATGTGTAAAATATAAACCAAAACATCACATGTTGTTTAGAAATATTCCCATGATTATTTTATGTAGTTTTATCTTTACTAAAAATTATAACATGAAGCAAGTGCCATTCCCACACTAGATACAACAAAAAAAAAATTACTGTAAAATTTAACAGAGTATCACTTATCTCTACTCATATCTTGAAGATGAACTACCTAATGTGCACAGTTGATGAAGTAAAATGTGTGATGTCACAAAAAGCAGATTAGAGATGGGGAGAATGGGTTCAAATGGGACAAATTCTAGCTCACACACTCTATTTTGGAGGCTACTCTTTAGGGGTTTAGACATCTTTTTATTGATGAGATGTCTTGAGGGAATATTTTGAACATTTATTTTCCAAAGGTTGACTACATGGAATCATAGGGTGAAGTCTTGAAGAGGAGATCTATGCTTAGAATGATTAAAAAGTAAAATTTTAATAACTTTAATAGACTGGTAAATAAATTGATCGTTTAAAAGTATTTGTCTTAGTATCATTTTGATTGTTAGGGTTATCGTGGACGTAAGAAGAATTATTTCAATAAATTTTGGTTCTAGGGATCCAGCACTTGGTTAGAAGATCTTAAGTAAACTATAATTTTTCCCAAGATCCCTCAATTATCTATCCTTGACTTACTATTTTATTTATATAATCCTAAGAAAATTTTGATGTGACTAAATTATTTTGTCGATAAGGATCAAAATTATTTAAATTGTGAGGTAATCCATATACATTATATATTTTCTCTTTCACCTTATCCTATTTTTTTAGAACATCAAAGATTTAAGATATTTACACCTTGATTTCCCTGTTACTACAAGAACTAATGGTGTCCCTAATGTTTATATGTAATATAACGTATATTATACATTTATTCCTATATAAATAAATATATAAATTCTTATATACATAAGTAATTATGAATCTATGTATGTATTTACATATATGAGTAATTGTATATATATATATATAAACTTACTTATATATGTATATATAATTAAAATTTACATACATATATACCTTTTATTTATATCATAATTATATATATTTTATTGCAAGCTTGTAAGATTTTGTTTTCCTTTTAACTTAGGTCTTAGTTAATTTATAACAATTGTTAACCTAAAAGAAAAATTATATAGACTTTGACCATATGTTTTAAACATAGGGAAATAATAGTATTTAAAGACATTATATTATTATTATTTTTTCTTATCCATTCAACCAAATCATAAAGGAATTTATTTTTGTAAATTATAATGTATGATGTCTATTTCAAGATATCATAAGTTAGATAAGGTGAATATGGAAACTAAAAGGAGAAAAATACTAAGTTTATGGACAACACATCCTTTTGTCAATTACTCCATAGCATATGCTAGAACATAAACCACAATAAAAACTTATTAATATAATGAGAATCTTCAATCAATTTCACCATATTCTAAAATACCCCAAAAATTCTATTTGACCTAACATAGGTTTGGAAGTCTCAAGAGACTACCAAAAGTTAGGGTATGCAAAACCATGAGGATTCCTTTATATTTTGTTGGAGTTATGAAAAAAAATGTAAGGAAGGATAAAAATACGAACACCTTCCATGCACAAGAGTTGTAAAAAAATATTTTTTACTTCCTCATAAAGGAAAACTTT
Organism: Sequoiadendron giganteum; assembly: GCA_007115665.2. Classification (NCBI taxonomy): domain Eukaryota; kingdom Viridiplantae; phylum Streptophyta; class Pinopsida; order Cupressales; family Cupressaceae; genus Sequoiadendron; species Sequoiadendron giganteum. Next base: position 221,358,279 of record CM021104.1, read on the forward strand.
TAGAAAATGATCTTTCATTGAACTCAATAATATAATCAAGGGTAGTGCTTATAATAGAAAACACTAAATCATAAAAGGATTATATCATGAAATGCATCAAAATTAAATCTAATGAGACATAACAATCTAATAATAGCAAAATCTAAAAAAAAAAAAAAACCATTCCTATATTTAGGAATTTTAGTTTAAAAGTGCACAAAATGAAATTATCCTAATAATGAATTAAAAATTAATTATTAGATGATAAATGATTACTCTAACACCTCGTAATTGAAACTTAGTTAGTAGCTAAAAAACTATAAGAGAAAATACATAAAAAGTAAATATTCATGAATTGGTCTCAAAAAACAAGGCTTGATGAGGCATCCATGTAGAAACACTCTAATCTGTCATAACTAGAGAAATAGAGAAATACCTCGTGGCTGAAAACTCCTCTCCAAAAGAGAGAAAAATAAGATGAATTAATAAGAAGCCTCAAAGAAAATATCCCAAAATGAATAGGAACATGAGGAACATTTTTGAAGAATGAAGAAGCTATAAAAAATTATCAAATGATTTATGTTATAGTGCTTAAATAAACAACCTTCTCTAGAAGTAATGGCTATTAGGTTAAAGAATACAAGAATCTAGATGAATTCCCTAAATTACACTACTTGAACAATTACCAAATGTAAAACAAAGGAAAACATCTGGTAGTTGAAGATACAAATACAAATAATTTTGAAGAAATGATCAACTGAAAGTGGAATGTTACCTCCAAAAATACAACAATACAATAGTGTATACATCATAGGTGTTTCATCTCACCTCAATACATAAGTAACAAGAAATTACATCTACCTAGTACATACAAACAAAAAATAGATATATAGCTCACTCAAAAATTAAACCAAGGAAGCATTAGCACTAATAGAAGAAACCCACAGTAATGCTAACAAGGGAGAGCCATGATAGGTCCACTAAAATTGTGTCTCACAAAGAAGTACATGGAGGAGACTAAGTAAAATTTTAATATTCCCATGAAAGTACTTGCAATTGGAAAATGATGTGTAAACTAAGGCACACATGCAGGAGGCAAGAATCACTAGGATTTGATGATCTCATGGAAGGGAAACTCACCTGATAAAGGTGTGATGGAAAAAAAAAAGAACTACACAATCCATCATAAAAAAATATAATATAGTGAGAGTACAAAAGGTAAAACAAGATGTGTGAAATCCCCAAAAAGCTTGTACAATAATTGATTTTTATCTTAGTGCATTTGCATAAGAGAAATTTCTTACAAAACATGTATTTGATGCCCAAATAGGATAAAATGCTAGAAATATATGTAGAATAGGAAAAATAAGTAATCACATGCAAACACAAACTTTCTAGGAGATAAAATGTCTAGGTAATTTAATTGAATGTGAAGAAAATAAATAAATAAGATTTACTTACATATACAAATCTAACAAATGTGAATGGATAAATGTGAAGAGATTTGAAAGATCTTTATAACAATGTAATAATTCTTAAAATAAGAGAAATTGGTAAAGTTTTGAGATCAAGAGTAAAAAAACATATAACCTAGAAAGGTGATATAATGCACTAGCAACAAAATATAGTGATGAAGCCCACACCAATGGAAAGTACAGTGAACATTTTTTTTGATAATATTTCATTTTCCAATTTTAGTTACAATGCACTCAAGTTATGACCAAAAGAAAAAACCTTCTCATGTTGGCCACAAAGATGAATACTAGGAGGTCAACCAGTGTTTGTACCACTAATATCATCATAATATTAGCATGACATTAACATCGGGGAAAGATTTCCATTATCAAAAACATTATCCCTTGAAATTTTCAAAAAGATATTTAGGATGCCAATATATGCCAAAAATATTCTTTCCTAGAAACAATTAACAATATAAAGAACAAAACAAATTGCATGAAAAGTGGATGTTATGGAATTTTAGAAAACCATTGCTAGAAAATTTGATAAGTGATGAAAGGTTGAGAGGTGCAATAAATTTGTCACCACTTGTGCTAAAGTGGCCATTGTGTAGATTTTAAGGGAACCCAATTTAAATAGTTGGCATTGGTAGGAAGGCCACTTGGTGGCATAAAGGCCACAAACATGTACAAGCCCACATGGGGCTACATGAATAGGTACACACTGAATTACCAAGAAAATAAATATTCCCACTTTTTTCTTTCTTAAACTTTCTTTTTATAATTTTATTTTAGAATTAAAAATAAGATAAAATTTTGTGAAAAGTCCCCTACTTTGTTTCTTGTAGTAGTTGTCTAGTATGGCCTATACAACCTCATTAGATTGGTATAGTAATTTTCTCTCCTCATAATCTCGTGAAATAGATTATGATAAAATTTATAGCTAGACTTCATCAACTTGGCCTCCTTAATGTTATGGTGAGGTCCATTTAGCTCCAAAATGCACCACAAAAATGTCAAAGACCAAAACCTATAAAATAACTATGTAGATTCTAAATTTAGCTTTTATAACCCTAGTTGAGAAAAATCTTACAAAATTTAAGAATGAGTTTGTTGAGTCCATGTTCTAATACCAAATTCAAATTTTGAAAGAACACATAAGGTAGTATCAAACAACAAATGAGTAAACCTTCCAGACATGATAGTTCAAAACAATAATTTCCTATTTCCTCAAAAATAAAATCTTACATAATGTTGATGTTTCACTGAAATCAATAATATAATGAAGGGGAGTTCTTAAAAGTGGAAAACCTAAATAAGAAAGGGATTAGATCATGAAAAGTTTCAACATCACATATGATGAGAAATGAGACATAAAAATCTAATAATAGTTCAATCTAATAAAATAAAATAATACTCCTAGGTCTAGCTTAAGTGTCTAAAGTGAAATTATCCTAATAATAAAATAAATATTAACTAATAGTTAGCTAGTTTAAATGATTACTCTAACTAATTGGATGCATGTTAAGGCCTTATGTTCATCTTCTTGGTATGCATCAAAGTAATAATTAAGAATTAAAAGCAAGAAATAGTGGCAAGAGAAAGGATGGATAAAACTATGTATTCTTCTAGGTAAGAAATTGTCACTCATAGGTGATATATATAGTGGGAAATAAAAATGAACTGAATCCAATGAAGTATGTGATATTTTGTTAGCCTATTGTTTAATTCCACATGCAGCACATATGTGTTTAAAAAAATTTTATGGCACTAATATTAGTACACACACTACCTTGCTACACATAAGTTTGCATCTATAGTGGTAATAATTCGTTATAAACCAAGCCCAAATACTAAATTTATTATTCATGACAAAGGAAACCCTTGTCCAACTTCATATGTTTCCTCTTGAGTCTAGGTTATAATTGAATTAAAGTTCCAAACTAGCCTTTCAAAAAAATCTTACTTTTTCCTTGTAGGTCTACCTTCAACGTTAAAGTAGATATGAATATGCATACTATTAATCTTGAGCAATACTATCTACTTATATAATTTTGTTTTTGGCTGAGCTTTGTTAAGTAGAAGGGTTTAGAAAAAAAAATGTAGTCAAATCTATCAAAGGTATTTTTCTTCAGAATCACATATGTTTACTATTTTATTTTTTGGAAATATATCTACACATGGAATGAATAGTATAATAAGATAACTTCCTTCTTGGAACTACATTTAAATTTTAGCATTATGAGAAAAATGTATGCAATAAAGATAATATTTAAATTTGTAACATTATAATATATATATTTTCGAATTATCTATATTTCCTAAATTTTCTTGATACATTAATATAATTCTAAGCACCAGTCACCTTTTATCTCAAACCACAATCAAGATAACAAAAAAAATTACACTCTATTTAGACAAAATAGTATTTTAATATCTCTTTTCTAGACTAGCCAAAAATATTACTCCATTCTTTAGATATAAGATGAAAATTAATGATAATGATTTATATCTAATTCTAATTTCATTTCCAAGCTTTTATGTATTTCATTACAAGATTACAATTCACATTATTTAAAAAACCCACAAAAGTATCTCTTCTTGTTTATTCAATTATTACACATGTATAATAACTATTTCCCTATATATATATATATATAGATATATATGTGTGTGTGTGTGTGTTTGTGTGTGTGTGTGTGTGTGTGTGTGTGTGTGTCTATATATAATAATTGTCTCTAAAGATTTCCTAGATATGTATAGCATTGCATCAATGATTTATATTGATACCTTAGTCAACAATTTTTTGAGTATACATTGTAATTACAATAATTTATCATAGTATATTAGGTTAATTTTTTAAACTCAATCACAAAATTATTGCAACAAAATTCACATAAACAATACAAATTTATCATAAAATGGTATTGTACTTTCAACATAAATTACATCTAGGTCAAAAATATTTAAATTATATATTCCTTTGAATATGTTTAGGACCTTCATATTAATAAAAAATAACCCTCTCTTATATCCCATGTGATATCACCTCCTAGCCTTAGGAATGCATACCGTTCTACCCCCAAGCTAGGGTAAATGCATAGTGACCAAATAGCATATACACAATTAATACATAGTAGCACAAGCATGGCATAAATGGAAATTCTACATAATATTTATAGTAAACATTCATTCCACTATTAAAATATAAATTTCCAAAGGAGGCCTACAAAATTGGTTGTACAAGAACCCCACTAAAGTGGTGGGGTTATCAAACTAAGGGAAAATCCAACAAAAACAAGTAATTTACCACATTCATCCCTTCCACAATCTTCTCAACCAAAATATTTTTTCTCAAAACACATAAAATTATTATTTTTCACACTTCTCAAAATAAACAATAACCTACAAATGTGATATAAGGGTAATATTAAAGTTTCCCTATAGGGACTTGCAGCCCACTTAAACCCTAATCAATTGGTACTCTCATCCAAGTGGGACATAATATGACTCACTGTTCCCATATCCACATTACCATCAACATCTTAGATAAAGAACCACATAGAATAAACAAAAAATAAAACTCATAGAAAATGCACATGAATCTATCATAAATATTTTAGTTCTAAATTAAAAAAATTTAAATTTTTTCACATAGAAACTAGACAAGGAAAAGTTCACTACCTTGATGAATTATCTGCATACATAGGATAGATCTAGCTTCATAAAAAAAAATTTCTCCATCTTCCTCTCTTTAATAAAAATCTATTCTCTCCAACTCATATCTCCTTCTCACTACCCTTTCTCTCGAGTAAAATAAATATGGTCCTCCATCTTCAAAATCAATTCTCCTTCTCATAAAAAATAAACCCAAGTATTAGATTCCAATATATTTATCTTCCAATTTGAAGGTTATGATTGTCACCTTCACAATTGAAAGCTTAATCTACTTCTCCTTCTTATATACCCTAATATAATGTATTCATGTAGTTTCAAAAAATGTTGTCACTTACATTTTCAAACTTGATGTGGGAATAATTAATGATACATTGAACTTACTGTTGCCTTGATCTAGTGTTGCGAGGTGCTTTATAAATCCACATTACATCATGGGTCGTTTTTAAGCTAGATTAATTTAACTATTCCTTAATTTAATGTTGTAAAGTGTATTTATTTACACTTTCAAATTAAATTTACGAGGCTTGTAAACTAAATGAACCTAATCTAGTGTTGTAATTTGTTTTACACATTCCCATGGGATTTAGGGTTCTTCTAAGCTAAATAGACCCATGTTTACCTTAATTATGTGTTGTAATGTGTATTTATTTACACTTTCACATTGGATTTTGGACCCTCTTACATTTATAACCTTAACACCATCATTAATAATCCCTTGTGACCCCATCGTGGATCCCAAGGTATATTTCAATTAAAAACTCGATAATATTCAACGTATAAACTTAATTTACACACTCCTCGACATTTTAGAAAGTGAAATAGGCCCTATGGGACCCATTCGCCTCTATGGGTGAATGAGTCCAATCTAAGAGGGACCCATTAACCCATATTGGTGAATGGGTCCCATTTAGCCTATTTAAGGTTTTAAGTAGAAAATTTGGGTTTTAAGTTTAAATATCTTCTATGTCGGCCTTTGGGATCAAGTGAATAGTCATTTGAGTGGATTTTATATATAAACAAGCTTTCAAATAATTATTTCATCAATAACTGATGATATCAAGTGAAACAAGAAAAAGTTAAGCATTCCAAGACTTCACAAGAGCATTAAGAGAGCATTCAAGATCATTTCTAAGCCATTTAAGGGAAATATTCTCCATCAATTATTGTAGGAATTCAAGATCCATCATCATGTCAAGCATATCAAGTATCAAAAATTTTATTGAGATAGTGTGGTGATGTAGCATTAAATATTGAACATCAACAATTTTTTTACACCTATTGTCAAGATCAAGATCTACATCCTTCATGGCCATTTCATGTTGAGCTGCAGATTTATAAGACATCATTTACAAGAAATAATTCAATTTATCATTGTTCATGTTTCATATCCTATGTTTCATGTATTGTTTCATTATTTCATCATTTGGTTTAATTACCTAAAAGGGGCTTGACTAAGGAAAACCCCTATTCCCTAACAATCAACACTTTTCCTCTCTCTCTCTCTCTTTTTTTGATTGTTGATCTAGGTGCTTTCAATAATTGAAGATCATTGAAGATTAGGTTACAAACTTGTTAGAGTTTTCTTCCCATTTTCAAGGTCATAATATTCACTAAAAGGTCATCTATAGCCTTGAAATAAGAGTTTCAGATTCAAAAACCTAGAGAAGCAGATTGTCTAGATTGAGAAGAGGAGATTTAGTCTTTGAATTCTTGAAAAATCAAAATGGGACTGATTCACTACAAGTGGAAAATGATTCCCCACTATAGGTGTTTTTCAAAGATCTTTTCAAATTTAGATACCCTTTTGCATGAAACTTGCTCCTATGTAGAAATCTAGAGCTAGTACTGATTCATCGACAATGGAGAGTGAGCCCCACTAGGTCAAAAATTTAGCATTTCTAGCATTTCAGAGCTTCTTCTAGTCACATTCAAATTCTTAGGTACACACATTTCATTTCTCGGCTTGTTATTGTATTCTATATTCATTTTGAAGTCATTTAATTCAATTTTGCATTATATTATGGTTTTTCATTTCATCTCATTTCATTATCTTTTCCAAGTCTAATTTTTTTGGTGAACCCCTCATTAGATCCTAATCATCCTTTAGGAAAACCCTATTGCATGATCTCTTTCTCCTTTTTATTGATATCTCTAAAGAATCCTTGAATGTTAGTTGGAAGAAACTGATGTTTTATATCCAAAGCCATAAATCATCCATTTTTCAATTAATTATTTTGGTGAACCTACATTTAGAATGTCTTCTTTGCTAATTTAGAGTCCATCATCATCCTAGATCTAGCTTGCATTGACTTTACATTATGATTTATACTAGTTAATTAGCATCTATCGTTTCTATAGTTTGCATTACTGAAAGTGCATATAGGTTGTCTTTTTGCATATAAAATCATTGAATATCATATAAAATATGGATTTTTATTTTTTTTTCAAGTCATACAACATAAAGCATCAAAACCAAATGAAATTTTTTGAAATCTTTGAAAAAAACCCTAATTGGGACTCATTTCCCCCTCTTGGTGAATCAGTCCCATTCCAAATTTTAAACTACCTTATAAAGCATTAAAAACCTCATTTATGTGCTTACTAATCTTTTTGGTAACATACAGTATAACTCTGGAAAGTTCCAAGAATATATATTTTATGTATTTAGGCCAAATAATCCATGCAATGAAGTAATTTTTAAATCATTTCAAAAATCATTTCACTATCAAAAGTTTTAGATCTGTAGGATTTTTTTACATTTTAGAAACATTGTATAATTTATGTAGATTACTTTCTCATGTTAGCATGTGTTTTTTTCAAGTATTTAGTGTTTCTAGAATATCAAATGGCTTGTATGGTTCTATTTTCCCTACTAATGGGCATAATCTACGAAAGCAAAATAAAACCTTTAATAAGCATGTTGGATACCCTCCTAGTATCTATCAAGTTTGTAATAATTTCATGCAGTGTAGGAAAATTCATACCTTTGCATTTTCACACTTGTTTGGGTTCTCCTTTCTTTATTTATCCTTGTTTATGTCTTAATTGGTCCTATTTCGCATCCACAAGCCTAATAAATTATATATTTTCATGGCTAATCCCGACCAACATGAAAGGATAAATGATAATTTAATGATTTTGGCTATGTTTCCTCGATTTTTGGACTAGGAATAAGACACCACATAGGGTGTCTTTGTCCGCCAAAGGTCTTGAGACTCTGATTTCAAATGCACCTTAAATGGGCCCCTTTTTAGAGTTTTTGTCCCAAGTTTCAAGCCTCTAGACTAAGATTCCACCTAGCGCGTCTTAGTCCCACTCAAGTTATTTTTTGGATTTAATTTCAAATCTTGGAAAGATTTAGGCTCCTTTAATTAATGAATTCATATGTTGGCTTGTTGTGGTGTAATTTTGGGATGTTAAGCAAGGATAAGTATAAATAAAAGGTTCTTTCAATTATCTTCTCATATAGCAAGTTGAACGAGCATTCCTAATAGAAATTTTGAGTTCAAAAGAGAATTCAAGAGCAATCTATCAAGAATTTGGATCCATCATCAAGATAAGGATCATGTCAAATATAGTTTTACAATGATGTGTGTTTTTGAGCTAATGTGTGTGATGTATGGTTTTGATTCACACAAGCAATTCAAGTCAAGGTCTATCAATAATTTCTTTGATTGAAGATCTAGATTCAAGCTAGACACTTCACACAACTTTTCAAATTTCATAACCAGGGTTTGTGAGTTGCAACATAGCACTTTGTTCATTCATCATTTTCCTCCATTATTCCATTTTATTCCAATTCTTAGTTACTAACAACATGTTTGACCAAGGCAAACCCCCATTTACTAACAATCAGCTATTTTTTCCTCTCTTGTGTGTTGTTTGTTTGTAGATTTAGGTTGAAGATCATTTGAAGTGAAAATTTGCAAATTTGTTATCTTCATAGAGAGTCACCTCTAGGCTAGATCTGGAAGTTTCAAAATCCAAGATCTAAGAAGAAGGAAGTGCAAACATTGTACCTTAGGATCACCTTTCAAAAATTCAAAAATTTAAAATGGGACTAAGCTGGCAGCAAGGGCGTCTTAGTCCTCCCAAGGGTACTTTATAGAGATTCTTCTAAATCGTGTTATAACATTCAAATATTTCACATTTCCCTTGAAAAATAACATGACTAAGACAATAGTAAGGGCGTCTTAGTCCTCCCTATCATATTTTGACAACATTTTTTGTATTTCTAGAATCCTTATCACATTTCCAAACTTCCCTAGTACATATATCCTAACTTGTTAATTTCATCATTTTCATTCATTATTTGTATTGCATTACTAGGTTTTGTGAGTTGAATGATAAGTTGTCTTTTCCAATATTTTTCTTGGTGTTGAACCCTTCAAAGCCTAAAGAACCCTCTCCTAGGTCTCCTTTGTTCAGAATTGACTCAAATTTTTGTTGATAGTCAATCCAATTTGGGATCCTAAGACATTCTTGAATGAAAATTGGAGAATAGTGGTGTTCTATGACCTATGTTATAAAGCATCCCAATTCCCTATTGTTCATGTCATAACATAAGAGGATACAGTTTTACACAATCATTACAATCATACTTGTTCTTCTCCCACTACCTCTCCTATTTGTGATGAAGGTATCTTATTGAAAGAAGATATAATCATTGAGAGTATTGATTATCCCTCTCCTCCTCCCCCTTTGCAAGATATTAGAAAACAAGAAGATGAGATCATAGAAACATTTTTAAACATCACCTTACCTACTCTCCATTCATCCCTTTCTTGTGAGAATGTTTTAGCGAAAGAGGATGATATCATACATATCCATGATAATCAAAATTTTCCCTCTCCAAATATCCCTCCTCGATGCAAGGACGATAGGTTCGTGTTAGAATATGTACCTATGAAGAGTCATGAGAATCGTGTTCCCCCCTTCCCGAATTCTTCTACCATTTGGAAAGATTTATTTGTTAAGCATGAAAATGATAGTTTCCCTTTTCTTGATGCCTCCCCTACTTGTGATGAAGCTACTTTAAAAAATATAACATATTACAAACTCTCCTACTAGGGTAGATAGTATGACACAAGATTACGAGACCTTAGAGAAAAAGGACAATCAAGTACATAATTCTCCTAATATCCCCACTATTAATAAACAATAAAACCCAACCATTGATAATTCCCCTACTTGCAATAAATTCATTTTAGAAGAACCAACCTCTAAATGTCATGAATGTATCTAGTTTGTAGTTCTCCTCAAAAATCTCCTCCTAGGGAGGATATCACAGTGCAAGAAAATGATAACATTGATAATAATGATATAATTCCGTTAGATGAAGATGATGAAGTAGCATTAGACTATCCTTCACTAAGGGAAGTTAATATTATTCAACCTCAACTCATCATTTACCCACCTTCACACAAAATTCAAACTCAAAAAAAACCTAAACTTATCCTTTACCCACCTAAGAAGAATGTTTTGCAACAATCGAGTCACAATAAAATTTCTCATACATACATCACTAGAAAAAAATGACAAAAAAGACAAACAAATTCAACATCCCTCCCATTTCACAATCCTATCTTACCAAGTCCTCCTTGTTTGTCTCCACAAAGTGGAAAGGAGTATGATCTTGTTGAACAACTAAAGAATAATCTTGCTAAGATATCCTTATGGGACCTTATTCAAGCCTCCCCTCATTACTACAACATGATTCAAAGTTCCTTATAATGCACAACAAATGACATTGAAACCATGATTCAAGGAATAAATGCTTACAATCTTTTCGACCAAAGTGAACTCCCCCCTTTGGAAGTGTAAAAAAAAAATGATGATTTCCTTCAATATTAGTGAAATACAATAAAACAATAATTAAAAGAACCATTGTTGATAATGTATCAACCCTTAATTTTTTTAGTGTAAACCTTTTGGATAGGCTTTCTATTGATAAATAAAAAATTCAACCTAATTCTTTGTCTATCCATGGATTTGACAATGTAGGAAAAAACCAGTTGGTGTAATCAATTTACCTATGAAAGTTGGAAAGGAAACATTAGAAACACCAATCCATGTTATGCCACATGATCTTTCATCTAATATTATTTTAGGAACACCATGGATTCATGCAATTAATGGGGTGCCTTCTTCTCTTCATCATAAAATGAAGTATACTTACAACAACAAAGTGTACAAACTCGAAGCAGACCCTGACCCAAATACCTGTTGAAACATTGAAAAAGGAAAGCAATGTCCTTTGGAAACATTAACACCAACCACACAAGTGGATCTCATACAATAGAAAGCTAAAGAAAAACACATTTAAGAAGTCAGAAAGCTATTAGAAGATGATTGGGGTTCCTTAGACTTCAAACCAATATTCATGGGTGAATACAAGATCATACACAAAGACTCTAAAAATAGAAAGGAAAAAATGATATTGTCAACACAAAATTTTGAAGACCCTTCAAAATAATCCACCTCAACCACTTTAGAACACACGACAAAAAATTATACGATTTTTTTTTATGAAGTTGATTATCAACAACCACCGAATCCAAAAGAAATGAAAAAACATTACGGAAGAGGTTATGAGCTTATGAAATAACTTGGCTACAGTGTAGAAGGATTTGGTGGTAGAGAACAAGGTATTTGTGTCCATATATAGCTTCACACACAAGAAAAGAATAGTGGTCTTGGTTATTTTCCCTCAAATGAAATAAATAAGTCGTCACTCAATATCAACACTATAAAAAAAGATTCCTCTAAGCCAAATTTAACATTAGATTATCCTGAATTGATAGACACTAGTCGTCTTGATTTTTATACTTTGAAAGAAACACAAAATTCCTTGGTTAACATTAATGTCATCACACAAAACACTTATGATCTAAATTTGATAGATTTTACACACTCGTGTAAAGGAGAGGACAAAATATTGGAATATAAAGTGTCTTTTGTAAGTATAAAATCTAATACTAAGCAAGAGATATCTTTGTCACCAAATAAAGAAAAAACTTCTACTATTGATCAAGAAGGCATCTTGTCAAGACTCCTCCAAGATCATTTCATATCCCTCCCTTTATGAACACAAAAAAAATTAACTAGAAGAGTTCATGGTCATTCTACTAATTATTGTAAGGTTTTGAGTAATTGAATTCAACATTTCAAGGAGTGTGGTTCTCTTCCTTGTGTTGAAGCACCTAGTTCCTCTAATTCAAACTTACTTTCATCCTATTCAACTCACCCTTTTCCTTCAATAAGTGGGGGCAATGGGTTAGGTATCCTCCTCCTCATATGTCACTTGTCGTTGTCTCTTTTGGCTAGTTGATCACCTTTCATGTACATATAAGAGAAATATTGGGATTTGGGCAACATTCCTTAAGTTGGCTTGGATGTAACATACTCATCCATGATGTAGTTTAATTTGGAAACAATGACAACATAGGTATTTACGAATAAGCTCTCATGTATTCCTCTACTTTAAATAAATTTCTCACAGTAATGATGTTAGCAACCAATTTAATGTGGGGACATACATTGACACTCATATTTTATTGTACGATTTTCTTTCTTCTTGTGATGCGTCATTTTCTTGGTGGTGTCATTATGTTTGATTTCCTTCGAGAGTGTGATACTTATTTGAATTTTCCTCTCTTGGAGACATTGGGAAAAATGTTCCCTAAGAAGAGACCTTGCATGAACTAAGAAAAATCCCTTTGGGGTAAGTGCACAAAGATGGTTCCCAAAAAGGGGACTTAACTGGACAACTTTTTTCCAAAATCAGGAAATGCTGACCTTGGACATGAAATTGAGGATACTTACACTAAATTTTTTGAGATGGAACAAAAATAAGGATTCAATTTCTTTGAGTCTACTTTCTAAACTACTAATTTATTTTGAAAATGGTTGATTTTAAGGGGTTCAAACGAGGGATGTACACAAATTGGTGTTGTTTTTGTCAGAAAAACATAACATAGCAACTCTTGTACGACCCTCATATGGTGAAATTTTTTTTAGTATTTTTAAAATCACAACGGTTAGAAGTTAGCTAATATTGCATAGTTGATGCACAATTTTTTTGATAATTGTTTAATGAATATTTGATTTTTTACTAGTTTTCGAAGTAGACATTTCATGAAAAATAGAATTTTGGCTGTGCTACCCCTAAAATTTTTGGAAACTAATTGATATATTTTTTTATTTTATTTTTTAAAAATTTGTAGAATGGAGTCTATTTTCTAAAAATGTAATTTATTTGAAAAACCAATCAACGGTTAATTTATAACCAAAAAAATACCAAACACTATAAGAAAAAGACATACAGATAAAATAAATAATGGATGAAAAGCTTAACTTTGAGAAAGTGAAAACAATTCCATCATTTGATAGCTAAGAGAGAACCCAACATTTTCCATGTGTTTGATTTTTTCGATATTGAACCATGTGCAATCCTGATGGTGAACACAAACTCGATTATGAGAAATATGGTAGATTCTCTAAAAACATGTCTCTGGTCATTAGGAATGCCCTCCAAGCCTTTGGGTTGGTATTCCAAGGCAAATACCAATCCTAAGGCTCAGTATTTCCCAAAGCAAGATATAATGCGAGCATGTTATAACGTGCTCGTGTTATATCTCACTTTTTAGATGGTTTTTGATTCTACAAAAAACATATGTCAACTAAGACATAACACGAGCATGTTATAACACGCTGATGTTATGTCTTCCTTTATGTTAAATGTTAATATATTGAATGTATGTTGATATATTTGCATGTTTGTATGTACATGTATTCTTGTATGTCATGTATGTATGTATCAATGCATATATATTGTATGTATGCCTCTATGTATGTTAGATTGTATCTACACATGTATGTATGTATGCTTTTATGGATGTAAGATTATATGTAAATATGTATTATGCTTGTATGTATCCATTTATGTGTGTCTTTAGACAGAGGGACAATTTAGAGAGAGAGAGTCTAGAGATATGGAGAGGGGGTTGAAGTGAGATTTTAAGAGAGAGGGAGTGGGAAAGAAGGGGTTGGAGTGAGAGGGACTTAGCTAGGTAGGGTGGGAGGGATAGAGGGAGGGAGAGAGAGAGAGAGGGGGGTGAGTGGGAGAGAGAGAATTGATGAGAGGGAGAGAGAGAGAGACAGAAGAGAGAGTTATCTAGGTAGGGTGCCAAAGGGAGAGACTTGAGAGTGTGAGGGGGTGAGAGGGAGAGACTTGAGAGATAGGTAGTGAGAGGGAGTGTGAGAGAGATGGAGTGGGAGAGAGAGGGAGTTTGAGTGAGAGACTTGAGAGAGGGATAGGGTGCTGGAGGGAGTGACCTAATAGAGGTAGAGAAAGAGGGGGGTGGAGTGAGAGGGACTTATCTAGGTAGGGTTGGAGGGATAGATAGAGAGAGGGGAGAGAGATGAAGAGAGAGTTACCTAGGTAGGTTTCCAAAGGGAGAGACCTGAGAGAGAGAGGGGGTGTGAGGGAGACATGAGAGAGAGGGAGAGAGAGGTAGTGGGAGGAGAGATTGGGATAGAGTGGGAGTGACATAAAGAGATATGGATAGAGGGAGTGAGAGAGGGTTGTAGGGATTGATTGAACAAGAGGTATGTAGAAAGAGGGAGATGGTAGATAGAGACAATTAGAGAGGGTAGGAGAGAGGGAAGGAGGGAGAGGTGAGATGTATAGATAGGGAGAAAGTGATAGAGGTTCAGGGTATAGGGTTGAGGGATTAGGGTGGAGGACCTATAGGGTTGATGGTTTCTAGGGTGTTAGGGTTTAAGTTTTGAGGGTTAAGGGAATAGGGTCGATGGTAGAGGCTATTTGGTTGAGGGTATAGGGTAGAAGGTTTAAGGGTTTAGGGTTGAAGGGTTTGGGGTTAAGGGTTTAGGTTTAAGGGTTTAGGTTTGAAGGGTTTGGGGTTAAGGGTTTAGGGTTAAGGGTTTACTTGGTTGAGGGTACAGGGTTTAAGGTATAGGTTTGAGGGTATATGGTTGAAGGATTAGGTTCAAGGTCCAATTTAAAGAGTAGAGGGAATAGGGGTACATGGTTTAGGGTCTAAGGATTCAAGGTTGAGGGATTAAGGTTTCAAGGTTGAGAATTGAGGTTTGAGGGATTCATGTATAGGGTCAATGGTAGAGGGTAGAGGGTTTAAGGGTTGAGGGTTGAAGATTGAGAGTTTAGGGTATAGGGTCGATGGATTAGGGTTCAGGGTGCAATAAATAGGGTAGAGGTTATAGGGGTTGAGAGATTAAGGTTTGAGGGTTTACGGATTAGGGTAGAGAGTTTTCTTGGATTTCATAGTATAAGGGTTGAGGAATTAGGGTTGAGGGATTAGGGTTTAGGGTACAGAGTATTGGGTTGAGGGTTGAGGTATTAAGAGGGTATAGGGGTTGAGGGATTAAGAGGGTATAGGGGTTGAGGGATTAGGTTTTAAGGGTTGAGAGTTTATGGTTTAGGGATTAAGAGGGTATAGGGGTTTAAGGATTAGGGTTGAAGGGTTGAGGATTGAGCATTGAGGGTTGAGGAATTAATAGGGTATAGGGGTAGAGGGATTAGGGTTGAAGGGTTGAGGGTTGAAACTCTCCCACTCTATCTTTCTCCCACTCTCCCTCTCTCTCCCTCGCTCTCTATCTCCCACTCTCTCCCTCCCTCTCTTTCTCCCACTCTCTACGTCTCTCCCTCCCTCTCTATCTCCCACTCTCTCACACACTCTCTTTCTCCCACTCTCCCCTTCTCCCACTCTCCCACTCTCTCCCTCCCATTCTTTCTCCCACTCTCCCACTCTATATTTCTCCCACTATCCTCCTCTCTCCCTCCCTCTCTATCTCCCACTCTCCCCTTCTCTCACTCTCTCTCACTGTATCCTTCTCCCACTCTCCCACTCCCTCTCTTTATCCCACTCTCCAAATCTATCTTTCTCCCCCTCTCCCCCTCTCTCCCTCCCTCCCTATCTCCCACTCTCCCCTTCTCCCACTCTCTCCCACTCTCTCTTTCTCCAACTCTCCCCTTCTCCCTCTCTCCCTCTCTTTCTCCACTCTCCTTTTTCCTCTCCCCTCTCCTCCCTCTCTCTTTCTCTCCCTCTCCCCTCTCTCCTCCTCTCTATCTCCACTCTCTCCTACACTCTCTTTCTACCACTCTCCCCTTCTACCACTCTCTCACTCTCTCCCTCACTCTCTTTCTCCCAATCTCCCCCTGTGTCCCTCCCTCTCTATCTCCCATTCTCTCCCACACACTCTTTCTCCCATTCTCCCCTTCTCCCACTCTCCCACTCTCTCCCTCCCTCTCTTTATCCCACTCTCCCCATCTCTCCCTCCCTCTCTATATCCCATTCTCTCCCACACTCTCCTTCTCCCACTCTCCCACTCTCTCCCTCCCTCTCTCTTTCTCACCTCTCCCCTCTCTCCCTCCCTCTTTATCTCCCATTCTCTCCCAAACACTTTTTCTCCCACTCTACCCTTCTCCAACTCTCCCACTCTCTCCCTCCCTCTCTTTCTCCCACTTTCCTCCTCTCTCCCTCCCTCTCTATCTCCCACTCTCCCACACTCTCCCCTTCTCCCTCTCCCTTCTCCCACTCTCCTCTCTCCCTCCCTCTCTGTCTCCCACTTTCCTCCTCTCTCCCTCCCTCTCTATCTCCACTCTCTCCCACCTCTCCCCTTCTCCCCACTCTCCCTCTCTCCTCCTCTCTTTCTACCACTATCTCTTTCTCCCTCTCTCTCCTACTCCCCATCTCCCTCCTTTCTCTCCCACTCACTCTCCCTCCCTCTCACCTCTATCTTTTCTCCCCCTCCCCTCTCCCTCTCTCCTCTCCTCCTCTCTCCCTATTTCTCTCCCACTACCTCTCCCTCCCTCTCTCCCTATTCCTCTCACACTCTCTTTCTCCCCCTCTCCCTCCCTCTCTCCCTCACACACACACACTCACCTCTATCTCCTCTACTATAAGGGTGTTGGGGACATATATAGAATTAGGATAAAGGGTATAGACAAAGAGAGAGACATTAAATATATTAATAAAACCATATTTCATATAACGCGCTTGTGTTGTAACATGAGCGCTTGTTTTACTCCATGAAAAATGGTAAAAAATTCTATATACCCATGATTTCAAGGCCCATAGTTTGCATATTCCCCTGGTTCTATGCGTGCTCCGACAAAAAAGTTCTTTTTGATGATGTTGTGAAGTGTGCAAGCATGTCTTTCACATTCCATCACCTTTTCCATGATCTTTCTACCACCTTTGCATGAAATAGAAAATTTTCCATGTTTAAAGACGTATAATATCAATTGAAGTTTGAATTCCATTGAAAACTGATATACAATTGAATTTTGGAGCAGAATAAGATTTTGAAAAAGTCAAATTGTTGTGGAGTTTGAAGAAAGAAGAAGCTAAGGCTACATAATTGGGTTGAACTCCTCCATTTCAGGAAGCTAAGGAAGGTATTGAGGGAGTACCACTTTTACATTAGTGATGATCACACAAATTCTCCAGAGTTTGTGCAAGGTTGCTTCCAGATATTCCACAGTGGTTTGGCTCAGAGGGGCATAGAATACGATCGACATATAATACGATCTGATAACTATGCAGCATAGTTCAAGAACTCGCGCATGTTCTACTGGTTGTGCAGGATGCATGTCATTAGAGAGGTTCAAAATATGTGGAACTTTTGTGAGGCCAGACATGGAAAGGGGGAGCATGATGGTGTAGGAGCATGTGTGAAAAGAGCATTAGCATGAGAAGAGTTAAAGTATAAAGATAGTGCAAAGTTGACATACGTAAAATCAATCGTTGAGTGGTGTAATTATTTTATGGGTCCAGGTAATGAAGGTACGTCTTCAGTTCATAGATTCTTTTCGTTGATGGATGATACTAACATTGCACCATATGAAGATTGTTGTACACTAATAAGATCGAGTGAGGTACACTCTTTCCTTAGCTCAAATGTAGGTTCATGGAGTATCAATACACGAAAGATGGCATGCTTTTGTTCTTCATGTACAATAGAAGTCTGAAATGATTGTGAGTCAGGGGAGTGGGTTGAAAAATGGTTCACAAGTTATCTTAACCCACTTCACATGTATCACCCTCCGAAGACCTTGGAACTGACACAAATGGAAGCATCGATTGACTTTGACCACGTATCAGATCTAGATGGTTCATTGGATTAATTAGTGAGTATATGAACATTGGTTCTTATTAATTTATACTTGTATGCAAATTAATTTGTTTGATGCCAATGCTATCATCTTCTTTTACAGTGACTGGTATCCCCTTGCAAAAAATATAGATATATGAGCCATCCAAGAGAATGTTAGCCAAAAAAGCAATGCAACATCCTCATAAATTTTAAGTCTAAATTGTCTCATCACCTAATTCTTCATTAAAATAATCAAAACCTTGATTAAGCTAATCTCTCTCACTAAAATCCTCTAGAGAATGCAACTTGCACAATAAATCAATTACTTTGATTTATTTAATTCTCTATTTTCCCTCACAAAGCATCAAAACGGAATATTCTCTCATTTGAATTCAAAAAGGCCAAGTGGACTTGGTCCTTCCAACAAGGCATTCAATGCCTCTTACATGTCCTTGTGCATTGAGGAAAGTGACATTAACTCCATTTCTCTTTCCCTCTCACATGTCACATTCAAAATTTAAATTTGAATCTCATGGCATTTATCATGCAAATTGACCAAAATGTGCTCATTCCTCCTCCAATCACATGTGGACAAGTGGCACAATGCCATTGGATTATCTTTTATCCCACATTGCTTATTTTCACTCATTCTTCCAAGATTGAAATCTATAAATGAGAGACTCTTCCTCTCATTCAAACATCCACAACTTGAGTAAACTTACTCTACTCAACTCTATCCTCAATCTTAGCTAGGTTATTACAGGTTTTCTCAAGGACTCACATTGTTCTTCATCATCAAGTGGATCAATCATCAACAATCACACAAAGGAGTTGGGAAAGGGCCAATTGCAACACTTCATTGGCACCAAATCCCCCATGGGATCAAGAGTTTGCTTGGTTTAGATAGATTTAATTTGGTTTAATGCATTGTTCTTCATTTTTCATTTCTATCTTAATTTTGTAAATGGATTTCATGGGGAATCTTGATTCTCACTTGCATTTGATCTAACATTACGCTTGTTTGCTATGTTTGTGCATTTGCTTAGATTAGGGTTCACATTTTGGTGTTAGAAGGAGGGCAAATCTCAAATTCAAATCACGTTTTTTTGAAAAATTCTGCAGTTTTTCCTTTTTTTTTGCAGGTTACGGGTCTGTGGCTTTGTATTGCACCACATTTGCAGGTATTTCAAGCTCCGTCGCACCCGCAAACTTCGTCGCACTTGCGCTCATTGTTTCTCTAGAGCGCCGCATCCAGAGAACCATGTGGTGCTACATAGCACTGCACCTATTCCAAAGAGCACCACACGGCGCTATACAGCACCACACTTGCAAATAGCGCCGCTCCCAAAGGGCGCCGCATATGATTTTTCCTTTTTTCACCCAATTTTAAAATGGTCATATCTTGGTCATTTTTTAGTCTTTTTTGAAGCTTTTTTTTTTTAAATGGGGTAGAATTTAATAATCTATCCAATGGTTTAGGTGTTTCTCAACTTTTATAGAGTTAAAATTTTAGGGTTTATATGCTTAATCTTTTATCTAACCCTCATACCTTCTTATTTATTGATTTTATATAACATCTGGAGCTTGTATTGCAGGTTTTAAAGGAGGATGGAGTGTGGAAATGAAAGAAAAAAATTATCACATGTTTGTAACAAGTGTTTTTAAACACTTTGGGAGAACTTATAATCCCTTTCTAAAATATTTGTTTACTTTATGCTTTAGGAAACACTAAAATTATTTTGGGTTTAAAATTAACAATCAAATTTCCTTTCAAAAGTTGCCAAGGGGCTAAAAATAACCTTAGACAAACATACTAGATTTTGTTTGAAGGATAAAAAATTGAACAAGGCAAACTCACATTTAATTTGGTGCTTAAAAAGAACTCGTCATTGCTTTGAATTTTAAAAATGAACAAGTGTTTTCAATGTTTTGCAATCCTTTTCACAACCTAATATCATTTAAAATGTGTATGCACTTCTCTCGCGCTTCATTGCAATCTTGAGAATCAAAAACATTTTAGTGATATTAGGTTGTTAAAAAGATTGCCTCCACATTTCAACTTGGGCATTTTAAAATTGAACAAAACATGCGAGTGTGAATAAAACTTATTGCAAGTGTTCTTCTTTTATTTTTAAACAAAGGTTGATCAAACTACGAATAATGTTTGTTTGCTATTGTTTATCTTAGAGGGCCTGCCTTGTGGGAAATAGTACTCACCTAAGGGAATGACCCAACTGAGAACATGCTAAAGCCAAGTGACTTCCAACCAGTATATAAGTGTGGGTTCTTGAGAAAAGTTCAAGAATCACGAGGATTATTTTGACAAGATGGAAAGAAATGGACTCTCGCCGATGTTGGATAATCCCCCATGAATAGAATTCCTGCATAAGAACCCTTTGTTTAGAAAAAGGCCAAAACCTTGTCTATCTTGTTGGTGCAAAAGGTTATGTCCTTTGAAGCCACCCCATGTTATACATGCGGTCTTCTTGTGGAAATGGAAAGTATGCCATGGGAGATTCATGGGTACTAATGCTTGACTAACCCGAATAAGTGAGTGTCCTAGAGGGGAGCTAGTTTGGTCAAGAATTTAGCCATTCACACATGATATGCACAGCTAGATTTATCCAAGTGGGAACCCAACAAGATATCGCCTCATCATCTTAGGAGTGTAAAAGTGCTTCAAATAAAATAACACATTGCTTGGTCCTCAAAACTTTTGCAAAAACAACATTCACAAAGACCTTCAAATTTCAAACCCCTTGTGAGAAAAAAATACTCTTGACGAATTTGGGCACTCTTGCTTTCCCTAGGGATCATATATCTAGAGGTTTCTAAGTGCACAAATTCTAACATAACTTGTTTACTTCAAGGTTAAACATAAATAAATTTTTCCCTATTTTCCTTGATTTCCACACAATGGACCTTGTGGGATGAGAACAAAAGTGGGACATTAGACACATAGTTTGAAACATAAGCAAGCAAGTGCCTTTGGTAACAAAGAATTCATTAAACCAAGATAAAAGACAAATTGAATCACACATGTGTTTTTTCTCTTCTGGGTCATTTGGTTTCCATGCAGACATTGGTCTTTTGGTTTGAATTACTTCTAGGGAAAAACATGTTCTTCATCACCTTGGTCTTGTAAGTAAGTCCTGACAGGGTCATCTAGGATCAAAATCATCACTTCATCCATCAAAAAATTAATCAAATCCCATCTCACCAACAACTTTTGGAACTTTGCAACATCACTTATGCTAGCCTTTTGGAAAATCAAAATCACCTTGTTTGACTTAAAGCACCTAGTCAAATTATCAATCTTCTTGAACAAATTTTCCTCTAGGATAACACAACTTCCTGAGGTCTACTAGTTCATGATCACTTTTATTTGGCTTAAAACACTTAGCCAATTCATTTTCTTATGCAAGTTTTCCCTAGGATAACACAACTTCCGAGGGTTTACAAATTCACCATCTTCTTATTTGACTTAACACACCTAGTCAAACTATCCTCAAAATCAAATCGAATCAACTCCTAAAGTCTAGCATTGATCCAAAGCTCCTAACAGTTCAAAACACCCATATAATTCACCCCTTTCATCCTCCATCTCATCATTGGTCCTAAACACCTTAGAGTTTCACTCTCACAACAAGGTCAAAACACAAGAGGGACATGGAATATAAACTTGATTCATCTATCATGAGTGATCCAATTCAACCAAACTATCCAAGTCTCACAATGCCAATTGATTATCAAAACTCACATTTATACATGGAATCATTATCTCCTCCAAACCTCAAAAGTACAATGAATGTGAGTATGCCGAATCCAAAGTTTGGAACACCTTTTCCAATGATAGATTTGAATCAAAGTCCAAATCTGCAAATCTATCAACCAAATACTCAATGCATGGGTTTTCCAAACAACATTATCCCACTAAATCCATACATGCCAAATACAAGTTTGTTGAAAATGAAAATTTCTAGTCCACACTTGGTGAATTTTGGGATAGATATGCTTGCAAATCCCCCTAATATTGTTCAAAATCCTAGCAATATATTAGCAACTCCATATGTTGATTCAAGTCAAGGTAACACCATGCAAAATAAAAGTTACCTAAATCAAGGCAATATGATTCTCAACCACAAAAATGTTCAAATTCAACCTATAATGTCGAATCACAACATCATACCAAATCATCCCATCTTTCCATCGGTATTGCAACAACAGGTGGCAACCATCCAAGCAATCCCAATGATCAACACCATCCCCAACCCACCACCACCACCACCAAAACACAACATGACAAATTCATTCTTCATCATGTTGCAAGCCACACAACAAGTTGCCTGCCAAAAGACACTCCAAGCCCAACAAGCCATACAAGTTGCGCAAGTGGCTCAAGTAGCCCAACAAACACAAGCTCAAGCTCAAGCCCAGCACCAGGCTCAACATGAGCAAACACAATTTAGCGAATTATTGCAAGCAATCCATCAACAAGAAGCTCAACAACAAGCCAAAAAAAAAGCATTGTCGGCACAACAATATGACCAACAACAAGTGTTGTTGGCTCAATAGCAAATGCAAGCATTACTTACTCAACAAAGCTTGCAACAAGTTCCCACCAAAATTGTTGAAAACAATGATCAATACCTATCCATTGATGAACACCTTGATGATGTTTCCACCTCATCCAATGATCAAATCAACATACATCAAGAGCCATTTTTTATTCATGATCAAGACCCCTCCTACAAGGATCTATTTCAAGGAGTGTTGATGTTACTTGATCCTATTGACATAAACCAAGATCCTTCGACCAATGATCATATTGAAAATGTGTCTACATCGCCTTATGAGTTAGAGGACATATCTCAAGAATTTATTCCAAAGCATGATCAACATGTTTCACCAAAGTCTAACAATGAACCATTCGAGGACATATTGACATCCTTTGACCTCATGGTTACAGATATTGAAGAAATTCTCAAATCACCATTTGATCCAAGACCACTCAAAGATCAAGAGGATATTGAGCCACTTCCAATGCCTTATGATGATGTCCAAGAACCTTTTGAAAGCAATCCATCCTTTGAAATTGACCCATGTCAAGAACTTGATCCAAAGCATGTTGAAAGCAATTTTGACATTAATCAAGATCAAGAATTTTTATATGCAAGATACTACATTGAGGTGATGGCCACTCTCCTAGAAGATCTCACAAATGATGATCAAACCCATATAGCACATATTCCTCCATCTACCCACAAGATGCTTTCTTTGAACGGACATGTAGATGATATTCATTCAAAACAAGAGTCTCAAACTCTTGACATCATTACCAAGGTACAAGAGTCTCCTCCTCTTAAAATTTGTACACATGATCAAGATATAGAGAAATCTAGAGACATATCAGAAATGGGTCATGAAGAAGGTTTCTACAAAAGTTGTGAATCAGAAACATCATGTGAAAGCATACCAAGAATAAATCACGAGGAAGACTTTTGCAAGGACATTGAATCATCAATACCTCTTGAAGAAGCACTACAATCTGATATCTCAAAAGATCAAGACAAAGATATCAATAAGGCATTCATCCCACATATGGAGAATCCCATCAGTTATAAACTTGGATCACTTACCTTTTTTAGGGCAAGCTATCAAATCAATACAGTAGCTAGCACTTTTGAAGATCCACCACAGAGCAAAGAAGGAGTAGCACCTTGTTTCCAAGAAAAATCATATCCTTTTGCAAATAAAATGTTTCAACAGATGAAGTATCAAGGCAGAGGATTAGGCCTACATGAACAGGGTATCTTGGAACCAGTGCAGATTTTTGGCAATCCTAAGCATCAAGGCCTTGGTTATTTGACAATCAAGGGATCTGAAAATATTAGTAATACTTCCACAAAACTAGGGGCAACTTCATCTAGAGCAAACATCAACATAGGGAGCACAAAGAATCCTTATGATGAAACCAATGCCAATACTACAACCCGCCACATCATGAATCTTCATCCACCCATCACCCCATCCATAAATTGGGACCAATGTCAAAAGAAAGACTTGAATCCAAGCATGAAGAATGCTACCAAGGAAAATGAAGCTAAGAAGCGTGAAGGACAAATCAAATACATATGGATACCAAAGAATACAAAGAATGATTATCCCTATCAAACTCCATTAGTCAAAGAAACTATGGGGCAAAATAAAAATGGGGCAAGTATCCATCAAAGATGTTCACAAAATAAAAAGCATGCTTCTCAAGAAACATACAAAGTGTATTAAGCAGTTGGTCCTAATTCCATGCACACTTCCATATCCACCCATCATTGCTCATCTTCCCAAGTTTGGAGAGTCCAATGTTCCAAACTATCAACCAATTCATCTGTTATTCCTAAACACACTCCATCCATGCCTCCACACATGATATCCAATTCTCACATTGACCATGTATTGGCAATGACCCTTCGTCATAAGGATTCAGAAGGCACTCTATCATGATGTGCGTACAAAGACAAAGTTAACTCCGGTATCAGCAAAGCAGGTCAAGGATCTCAAAAGTTGCTTTCAAATGCACATGTCTTGACAAAGAAGCTTCTTCAAGTAGGATGTTGATGGCATGTTGTAAAAGAAGCATCAACATCAGCACCACCAGGTGGTTTAGCATCAGCATAAAATCTCTGGGAAAATACAAAAAAAATTAGAAAAATTTCCTGAAAAAATGGTCACCTTGATGAAAACCTAGCAAATAGGCATCTTGGTGACAACAAAAAAATAAAAAAACTACAAAAAATCCAAAAAAAATATCAGAAAAAGGATTGAAAATAGTAAAGAGAAAAATCATCCTCTAATGAAAACCACTTCAGTGGCACTTTGGACATGTACCATGATGAAAACCTAGCAAATAGGCATCATGTGTAGAATCGAGCATCTATGTGTGCCAAGTTCAGGAGAAAGCATCTTATCGCATCCATAATAAAGCAAGCATCCTAGCCATATCATTCATTCATCCATGAACCGTTTATCCAACCCATTACCATCTATCTGCATTATCTTGATAAAAGTTTGGTACACACTTTACACTTGTTTATGGTAAACATCTTGACATGGGTCATTTTCATTGATCCCATCCTACCCAACATTATCAAGGCCTTGAAGCATTATCCGAATGAGAATCCTCTATTTTGACCACCCTTATCTTATTACAAGATAATTCGTATCCATTCATCCGAGAATCTACCCATGGTCATTCAAACATTGCTAGACACTAGGGGCAAATATTTACATCATGCTTCGGGAATAAATCTTGATCTATATCTTCACACTTATGTGGTGACCCGAACATTGGAAAACATTAAATCAAATTGGTTAAAGGATTTGCGAGCCAAAAGATCCAAGTCACTAGCCCATGGCATATTTTCACGGGAAGATGTTCCTCATCCAGCTTTATCATTCATCGAACATCAATCCAAGCAATCAGTATCAGTTGTATCTAATGTGTACTTCAACATCACATCAAAATCATCAAAGCTATTTTGTTCCAAATCAAGTTTCATCAATCTTGATCAGTCGAATCCAATAAATTATCACCTTGTTTGACTTAACACACTTAGTCAAATTATCATCTTGTGAACAAGTTTACTCTAGGATAACACAACTTCCTTGGGTTTACAAATTTGTTATCATCTTTGTTTGGCTTAACACACTTAGCCAAATTATCAAATCCATAATCACCTCATTTGACTTAACACACTTTGTCAAAACCATCCACTTTTGTACAAGTTTACTCTAGGATAGCACAACTTCTTGAAATTTACAAGTGCATTATCACTTTTGTTTGACTTAACACACTTAGTCAAACTATCATTTCATCAATCTGATTGATCAAACATTAAGCTTGTTTATCAACAAAATCCCAAAATAAAGCACTAATATCATTATGTATCGTATCCAAATTGTCAAAGTCATGTGAAAATTCAAAAACATTCAAAAAATAAAAAATCCAAAAACACCCAAATCATTCAAAAATCCAAAAACATGTGGAAATATCAGAAAATCTCCAAAAAAATCATCATTGAGTCTTATCAGTCTTTCACCTAGTTGAACTACGTCATCTCTGAGCTTGAACGTAGGCAAGGTTGATCTTTGATCATCCCTTGACACAGTTAGGGTCAGTCCTTAGGCATCTATTGCATTGGCAATCTGTTTGCCCATCTATTTTACATTTAGGTCAGTCCTTTAGGCATTTGTTGCATTGGCAATCTATTTGCCCATCTAAGTTTGCATCTTAGGTTAGTCCTTTGAGCAATAAAATGGCAATCCGTTTGCCCATCTATCTCATTAGTAGTCAAGTCAATTGGAGTCCGAAATACATCATCTTTGAGCTTAAATGTAGGCAAGGCCATCCTTGATCGGTCCCCGAGACACAAAATACCAAAAATAGCCTCAAAATATCGAAAAACCCAAAATGGTGCATCCATTTCATCTCACTTTCACCCATGACCATCTCACTCATAATAAAGTCAATCATCGCTTTCCCCCTTTGGTGAGTCAGTTAGAAGCACGTTTAGTAGGTTCTAAAGTGAACGCCCAATCTTCTAAAGTCTTGGAAGTCTAAGTCAGTAAGAAAACAAGTTGGTCAACTTCGAGTATCAATAGATTATCACTGAATCAGTCCCACTAAAACCCTGATCACAACATGTCCTAGGATGAAGCTTTCCTGCAATGGACATAAGCATCAGGTACCCCACAATAGTTAGTCTTGGGTAGTAGTACGAAGAACATTAGCTTGTTTGTTTACTTTATTTGGTCTTTTTGACTTATCTTATTTTTTGCTCATTATAAGGACCTCTCAATGATGCCTAAACAAAACAGGTTTAGAGAGAAAGGGAATGAAGCAATGATCATTATTTTTTATTTGTTGTGCTTGTTGGATACTCTTGTAAAATAACTTGGTGAATGCTTGCTTTGTTGGGTCCATCCTAGCAAGGTTTCTATATGTCAAGTGTGAACAAGAGAACTCCTATCTGATTGTCGAGTCAAATTCCATCACATTAGATACAATGCCATCCTGGTCCTTTATACCTTGATGCATCGTACATATGTGTGTCATCAAACATAAAGCAATTGGCCCTTTGAAAATCCTAATTCCTAGCAATACATCATCATCATCATCATCGATAATAATATGAACTTGTGTGGATCCTCCTTCCATCCATCTTATTCTTCTTATTCTTCTATCTTTACTAACATTTCTATCTAAAATCGGTGTGTTGTATCAAAATATACATGAGGCTACCCATGGCTGATGATTGTCTATACATCATCAGAATTGTCTACATCAAAGAATTATCTTTCGTCCTCTGATCAGTAGAACCACTCCTCTCGCATTTTATCGCTATCTCGATCAGAAAATCATACATTTACACTTGATCTCTCGAGGGGGCAGTATACCAGCATAATCCTTCTACTGGGGCAATAGTGGGGCATCTGAAAATAGAGAAATTTTGAACTTTGATCACAATAGATTATTCTTTGAATCAATGCAACAAGTACATTGCTTCAAAGAGGGGCAAAATGTAGACATGAAAAATGTACATTTCCGGTTTGGCACACTTGATCCTGATCACTAACATCATTTCCTCTAAAAGCACACTCAGCTTTCATCATAATTCTATCCCTTAATCTAATGAATCGTCATTTATCTGATTAAGTCTATCACCTTCTTTGATTAAATTAATCAATTTAATTTAATTAACCTTATAGTTTTGTTTAATTAAATAAATCATTTTATTTAATTAAATTCTTTAAAGTCCTCTTATTAAATTAAATAAATTAAACCTTATTTGATTTAATCTAATACTTCCCTCCTCAATTAAATAAATCAAATCATTTATTTAATTAAACCCTTCCTCTCAATTTGATTTAAATCAATTCATAAATTTTAAGTCTAAATTGTCACATCACCTAATTCTTCATTAAAATAATCAAAACCTTGATTAAGCTAATCTTTCTCACTAAAATCCTCTAGAGAATGCAACTTGCACAATAAATCAATTACTTTGATTTATTTAATTCTCTATTTTCCCTCACAAAGCATCAAAAGAGAATATTCCCTCATTTGAATTCAAAAAGGCCAAGTGGACTTGGTCCTTCTAACAAGGCATTCAATGCATTGATCCAAGTGACATTAACTCAATTTCTCTTTCCCTCTGACATGTCACATTCAAAATTCAAATTTGAATCTCATGGCATTTATCATGCACATTGACTAAAATGTGCTCATTCCTCCTCCAATCACATGTGGACAAGTGGCACAATGCCATTGGATTATCTTTTATCCCACATTGCTTATTTTCACTCATTTTTCCAAGATTGAAATCTATAAATTAGAGACTCTTCCTCTCATTCAAACATCCACAACTTGAGTAAACTTACTCTACTCAACTCTATCCTCAATCTTAGCTAGGTTATTGCAGGTTTTCTCAAGGACTCACATTGTTCTTCATCATCAAGTGGATTAATCATCAACAATCACACAAAGGATTTTGGAAAGTTCCAATTGCAACACTTCATTGGCACCAACTCCCCCATGGGATCAAGAGTTTGCTTGGTTTAGATAGATTTAATTTGGTTTAATGCATTGTTCTTCGTTTTTCATTTCTATCTTAATTTTGTAAATGGATTTCATGGGGAATCTTGATTCTCACTTGCATTTGATCTAACATTATGCTTGTTTGATATGTTTGTGCATTTTCTTACATTAGGGTTCACAATTTCATTTCCATTTTGGATTCTCTTTCTTTTTTTCTTTTACTTTGCATATTTGTAAGTAAACTACTAAAAATTGATTGATCTCTCGTTGTAGAAAATGCTGATTTAAGAGCCATCAAAGAGAATCTCAACCAAAAGAGCAATGCAACATCCTTATTTTGATGATCTTGAAAAATATCAATTTTGATTTCAAGCCATTATAAAAGAGCATGTGAAGCTTAGCGAGGGAATGTCAAGTTACTCAATTGAAGTTAACCTCATAATGAGCACCTACGATGTAGACATTTAAAGAGAATCTTGAATATATGAGTGACATTGTAAAAGATCTGTGAGAACGAAGTGCTTGAGGCATTGTAATAAGATTTACTTACATAATGACAAACTCTTAGATCCACAATTGTAATAAGATTTACTTACATAATCACATACTCTGAGGCATTGTAATAAGATTTTCTTACATTATTTTATGTAATATTTTATCAAACCCTAGGGTGAAACCTCATTTCTCATGCCCTTTTCCATCAAAATCTATAGGGGAAGCAACATAAACCCCATAAAACTTATTCCCATTCAATTATAAATTTATTTTCTGATCCTATAATATTGTGTTGGGCCCCTCTAGAAAAACCTCTCTCGATTTTGCTTATCTTGAAGAGGTTTTCCTATGGCAGTAGATTTTCTGCAACTTTTGTGACTAAGCAGACTATTCCAACATGTCCAAATAGGTATTTTTATGCTAGGCATGGTCTTCTTTCCCACCGAAACACGTGAAATCGATTTGAGCTATGTTCCACCAGATCAATCCCTTAAGGGTCCAAAGTGCAAAATGGCTACAAACTTCATCATCATATTAATTGGATACTGTGACACTTAGAAACTTATTTTCTAATCCTACAAGATCGCGTTGGACCCCTCTATAAAAACCTCTCTCAATTTTGGCTATCTCGGAGAGGGTTTCCTATGGTGGTGGATTTTCACTTGATGGAAAAAGTGTCAAATTCAAGCTATGCAAAGTTGCAAATGGTACAAATTTTTCTCTCTAAATTGTGTGACCAAAATAACTACTCCAACACATCCGAATAGGTATGTTTATGATAGGCATGGTCCTCTTTAACACCGAAACACACGGAATCCCTCTGAGCTACGTTCAACCAGATCGATACCTTCAGAGTCCAAAGTGCAAAATGGCTGCAAACTTCAACATGCTATTACTCGGATATCATGATGCTTAGAAACTTCTCATCTGATCATACAAGATTATGTTGGGCCCCTCTACAAAAACCACTCCCAGTTTTTTCTATCTTAGAGTGGTTTTCCCGTGGTGGCGAATTTTCACATGATGGAAAAAGCATCAAATGCAAGCAGTGCAAAGTTGCAAAGTGGTGCAACCTGTGTGACCAAGTGAACTGTTCAAACACATCTGAATAGGTAATTTTATGCTATTCATGGTCTTCTTTAACACCGAAACACATGGAATCACTCTGAGCTATGTTCCACTTGATCAATCCCTTAAGGGTCCAAAGTCTAAAATGGTTGCAAAATTCAGCATGATATTACTTGGATACCATGACACTTAGAAACTTCTCATCTAATCCTATAGAATCATATTGGTCCACTCTAGAAAAACCTCTCTCCGTTTTTGCTATCTCGGAGTGGCTTTCCTGTGGCGGCAGATTTTCACTTGATGGAAAAAGCATCAAATGCAAGCAATGCAAAGTTGCAAAGTGGTGCAACTTTCGCTATGCAACTCATGTGACCAAACTAACTACTCAAACGCATCCAAATAGGTATTTTTATTCTAGGAATGGTCCTCTTTAGCACTGAAACATGCGAAACCACTCTGAGCTACGTTCCACTGGATCGATCCCTTAATGGTCCAAAGTGCAAAATGGCTGCAAACTTCAGAATGCTATTAATTAGTTATTGTGATGCTTAGAAACTTATCGTCTAATCCTATAGGATTATGTTGGGCCCCTCTACAAAAACCTCTCCCAGTTTTTTGTATCTCAAAGTGGTTTTCCTATGGCAACAGATTTTCAATTGATGGAAAAAGCATTGAATGCAAGCAGTGCAAAGTTGCAAAGTTGTGCAACTTTCATTCTGCAACTTGTGTGATCAATCAGACTATTCCAACATGTCTTAATAGGTATTTTTACACTATGCATGGTCCTCTTTTGCACTGAAACACAAGGAATCACTTCGAGTTATGTTCCATCGGATCTATCCCTTAAGGCTCCAAAGTGCAAAATGGCTGCAAACTTCAGCATGCTATTATTTGGATACTAAGACACTTAGAAACTTCTCATATAGTCCTACAAGATTGTGTTGGGCCTCTCTAAAAAAACCTCTCTCGGTTTTGGCTATCTCGAAGTGGATTTCCGGTGACAGCTGATCTTCACTTGATACAAACAGTGTCAAATTCAAGTTGTGCAACTTTTGCTCTGCAACTCGTATGACCAAAGTAACTACTCCAATGCATCCAAATACATATTTTTATTGTAAGCATGGTCCTCTTTGACACCAAAATACGCGGAATTGCTCCGAGCTACGTTCCACCGGATCAATCCCTTAAGGGTCCAAGTGGAAAATGGCTGCAAACTTTAGCATGCTATTACTCAAATATCATGCTTCTTAGAAACTTCCTATCTAATCGTACAAGTTTGCACTGTGCCCCTCTACAAAAATATCTCCTGGTTTTTTGTATCTTAGAGTGGTTTTCCCATGGTGGTGAATTTTCACATGATAGAAAAAACATCAAATGCAAGAAGTGCAAAGTTGCAAAGTGGTGAAACTTGTGTCACCAAGCGGACTATTCCAACACATCCAAATAGGTATGTTTACGCTAGGAATGGTCCTCTTTCACACCGAAACACATGGAATCACTCTAAGCTATGTTCCACCGGATCGATCCCTTAAGGGTTCAAAGTGCAAAATGGCTGCAAACTTTAGCATCCTATTACATGGATACCATGACACTTAGAAACTTCTCATCTAATTTTACTAGATCACATTGGGCCCCTCTAGAAAAACCTCTCTCCGTTTTGGCTATCTCAGAGTGGTTTTCCCGTGGTGGCGGATTTTCACTTGATGGAAAAAAATGTCAAATTTAAGCTGTGCAAAGTTGCAAAGTGGTGCAACTTTCGCTCTGCAACTCGTGTGATGAAAATAACTACTCCAATGCATCCGAATAGGTATTTTTATCCTAGGAATGGTCCTCTTTCCCACCGAAACATGCAAAATCGCTCCGAGCTATGTTCCACCAGATCAATCCCTCAAGGGTCCAAAGTGCAAAATGGCTGCAAACTTTAGAATGCTATTAATCAGATACTATGATGCTTTGAATCTTCTTGTATTATCCTACAAGATTGTGTTTTTCCCCTCTACAAAAAACTCTTCTGGTTTTTTCTATCTCAGAGTGGTTTTCCCGTGGCGGCAGATTTTCAGTTGATGGAAAAAGCATCAAATGTAAGTAGTGCAAAGTTGCAAAGTTGTGCAACTTTCATTCTGTAACTTGTGTGACCAAGCATACTATTCCAACACATCTGAATAGGTATTTTATACTAGGCATAGTCCTCTTTTTACACCAAAACATGTGGAATCACTCTGAGCTATGTTCCATCGGATTGATCCCTTAAGGGTCCAAAGTGCAAAATGGCTGCAAACTTTAGCATGCTATTACTTGGATACCGTGACACTTAGGAAATTCTCATCTAGTCATACATGATCACATTGGGCCCCTCTAAAAAAACCTCTCTCAGGTTTGGCTATCTCAGACTGGATTTCTCGTGGCACCTGATCTTCACTTCATACAAAAAGTGTCAAATTAAAGTTGTGCAAAGTTACAAAGTGGTGCAACTTTTTCTCTACAACTCATGTGACCAAACTAACTACTCCAACACATCCAAATAGGTATATTTATTGTAGTCATGGTCCTCTTTCAAACCAAAACATGCGGAATCACTCTAAGCTACGTTCCACCGGATCGATCCCTTAAGGGTCCAAAGTGCAAAATGGCTAAAAAATTCAGAATGCTATTACTCAGATACCATGATGCTTATAAAATCCTCATCTAATCCTACAATATTTTGTTATGCCCCTCTAGAAAAACCTCTCCCTGTTTTTTCTATCTTAGAGTGGTTTTCCTGTGGCGGCGAATTTCACTTGATGGAAAAAGCATCAAATGCAAGCAGTGCAACTTTCATTTTACAGCCCGTGTGACCAAGTGGACTATTTCACAATGTCCAAATAGGTATTTTTATGCTAGGAATGGTCATCTTTCACACCGAAACATGTGGAATCACTCCGAGCTACGTTCCACCGGATCGATCCCTTAAGGGTCCAAAGTGCAAAATGGCTGCAAACTTCAGCATTCTATTAATTGGATACCGTGACACTTAGAAAATTATTGTCTGATCATAAAAGATCATATTGGGCCCCTCTAAGAAAACCTCTCTCAGTTTTGGGTATCTCGGATTTTTTTTCCTGTGGCGACATATTTTCACTAAATGGAAAAAGTGTCAAATTCAAGCTATGCAGAGTTGCAAAGGGGTGCAAATTTCACTCTGCAACTCGTGTGACCAAACTAATTGCTCCAACACATATGAATAGGTATGTTTATACTACGCATGGTCCTCTTTCACACTGAAACACACGGAATCACTCTGAGCTACGTTCCACCGGATCGATCCCTTAAGGGTCTAAAGTAGAAAATGGCTGCAAACTTCAGAATGCTATTACTCATATACTATGACATTTAGAAACTTCTCATTTGATCCTACAAGATTACATTGGGTCCTTGTACAAAAACCTCTCCTAGTTTTTTTTAGCTCAGAGTGGTTTTCTCGTCGCGGTGGATTTTCACTTGATGGAAAAAGCATCAAATGTAAGCAGTGCAAAGTTACAAAGTGGTACAACTTTCATTCTGCAACTTTTGTGATGAAGAAAATTGTTCCAACATGTCCAAATAGTTATTTTTATGCTAGGAATGGTCCTCTTTCACACCAAAACACGTGGAATCACCCTGAGCTATGTTCCACTGGTTCGATCTCTTAAGGGTCCAAAGTGTAAAATGGTTACAAACTTCAGCATGCTATTACATGGATACCATGACACTTAGAAACTTCTCATCCAATCCTACAGGATCGCGTTGGGCCCCTTTAAAAAAAACTCTCTCGGTTTTGGCTATCTCAGAGTGGTTTTCCTGTGGCATTGGATTTTCAATTGATGGAAAAAGTGTCAAATTCAAGTTGTGCAAAGTTGCAAAGTGGTACAAATTTCATTATGCAACTTGTGTGACCAAACTAACTACTCCAATACATCTAAATAGGTATTTTTATCCTAGGCATGGTCCTTGTTCGCACCAAAATACACAGAGTCTCTCGAAGCTATGTTCCACCGGATCGATCCCTTAAGGGTCCAAAGTGCAAAATGGCTGCAAACTTGAGCATGCTATTACTCAGATATCGTGACGCTTAGAAACATCTCATCTAATCTTACAGGATTGCATTGGGCTCCTCTACAGAAACCTCTCCTGGTTTTTTCTATATCATAGTGGTTTTCCCGTGGCAGCGGATTTTCACTTGATGGAAAAAGCATCAAATGCAAGCAGTACAAAGTTGCAAAGTCATGCAACTTTCGTTCTACAGGGTGATCCCACAAAGCTAGTTTACAATTTTTGAGAGGAACTGACTTTTGCTGAAATCACATATTTTTAGAAAATACAATGATTTAATCCTTTAAAATTTCTATTTTAAGGATTCCAATTGAAGAGGGTTTGATCAAACCACCTTAGATAAAACCCCCCTTGGATATAACCTTGCTAGTTTTAAACCATACCTATAAATGAGTCTCCTTTACACCTATCAAAATGCTGATAAAAAATCACTTTTGATTTACCTTTTGGGGGATGAAATGAATTCATTTAAAATTTATTTCAAATGATTATGGTAGTCCTCAAAATGAGCTATCCCATGAATATAATTTTAATATGTTTTGGTTTTCTTATGTATGTGTTTTTTTAGTTTTATTAAACATAGGTTTTTCACCGAAAATCAAGGTCTCTATTTTTCACATGTGGAAAATAAGAAAATTATTAAAATAATTTTTTTTTAAATATGTTCGTGCTGGGTATTGATGTCCTTGATCCACTAAAAAAAACAAAATTTAATTTCTATACATATAGAAAAAGTTATGTTGTATACAGTCCGCCTATGTCTAAATTTCAATTGGTTTGACTTTGAAACTCTATTAAGGAAAAAATATTCAATAAAAAACTATGAGACCAAATGAAAGTGCTATATATCATAGTTACAAATCTAAATTCAAAAAAAATAGAATTTTATCCTTCATACAAAAAAAGTTATGTTGTATACGGTGAGCGTCACTTTTTAAAAATGTTGTTTTATGAAAAAAACCAGTTTTCATGGGAGATGAAAAAAGAAGTGCAATATTATTCCAAAAAAATTGAAAAAAATATTTTTAGAATCTACAGACAAAATTTGATGAGACTCTAGTTTGCATCATCTTCAAATTCCTCACGGTTTAGCCGCTATAGGTGCTCGAATGTGAAGATTTATTTAAAAATAATAATTTTAGTGTCCAATTTGGCCAAAAATTGTAAACCACTATTGTGCGATCACCCTGCAACTTGTGTGACCAAGCAGACTGTTCCAACACATCTGAGTAGGTATTTTTACACTAGGCATGGTCATCTTTCATACCGAAACACATGGAATCACTCTGAGCTATGTTCCATCGGATCGATCCCTTCGGTTGGAGGAGTCTAAAGTTGCAAATTTTTAAGTTGCTTAAAGAAAAAAAATTGAAATACAACGGTTACCTATTTTGAAAGTTGGTTTTTAGCTAGTGGAGGGAATGGATCAGTTAGAGAAGGGTGTTAAACACTATTTAAAGCCTTGAGAGGCTCAAATGGAGGTTTTTAGATGAATTTTTGGAGAAGAGCTAATAATAATTATTCACACTATTCTCTGTTATTTAGATTTTTTATACAAACTTGTTGATCCTGTACTTGGTATGACCTCCAACTTCCTGTATGGTCCCAAGGCTGACATGGATTGAAAGAGGGTTGAGTTCACAAGAACCCATCTCTTCTGATAATGAATGGCCCACTTAGCACTCATTGCATCTAGGTGATGCTCACAGAGGTGAGGCAAAAGGCCTTCCCGAGAGGTCACCCATCCTAGTACTACTCCAGCTCAAGCGCTTAACCACAAAATTTTTCCCCAAGGTTAGGCCTAATTAGCTTGAGACCCCATTTGCAAAACCTTGAGCAAGTGTTGTGCCTTATGAAACATTCATTATAGATCCCCTTTAGCTCATCAATTGATAAGTAGGAGGTATTTTCTACAGTGTGTCAAATTGTGATATTGCTATCAGGATTCAATTGTGTAGTTTTTGAGTATAAAAGAGAATAAGAAGGGAGGATCAAGGTAATCAATTTTTAGACTTATTTTTATTATTGAACTACCTAGTGTGGGATTGGTCTATATGAGAAAAAATTTATAATATGGGATTATACGTTTCAATCATATAATCTAGAAAGGACTCAAAGTAAGATGCTTGAGTACAGAGTATCGATTAGAAAAGGCATCCCAATTATCAAGGCCTATATATCAATTATAGGGAGATTCATATTCAAAGCTAACACATGATTTTAATTGATTAATTAGAAACAACTATTATATTTATTTATCAAATTTCCATTATCAAATTAATATTTGAATTCAACTTCAAAGTCAGAATTTATTTCATTTATAATTTGGGGAGTCCGTTATTTATCTTAATAATATTGGATGACAACCTTTGTCAATCCAATAAGAAATAAATCAAAAATCTATTGACCAAGAGCTCGAGTCATTACAATGGTATTAGAGCGAATGAACCTGTCAGCCTTTGGGTATTGCAAAAAATAGACTATCCATTGGAAGCATCGCAACCGATGATAGTGGTTGGCAAGATTACTTTACGAATCAGGTAGTAAGCTTAGTAGTTTATCTTAAAGGAATGCCGTTATGGTCACATTGAAAAGAATAAAGGAATTTTTAGGCTTTATTGAGAAATCATTTGTAGTATTAGATATAGCTCTAGCTTTAACAGTATTGCACATTATTGTAGATAGCTTCAAAGATCTAGATGACATCAATAGTTCACATTACTCAAGAAGGATGAACATCTTAAAGAGATTTGTGGAAATCGGGACAAGTAATCTTCTTGTGGACTTAGGGTTGCAATATTTGATCTATAACATGTTCCACCATTTGTTTAGTAGGATCAAGAACACAAATAATGAAGGTGTGTTTGCAGCCATGAAATATTATGGTTCGAACTATCCAAAAGAGTGATGTTTTATCTCGACCAACCATATCTATACTATGGTTTTTTTAGAAACAAGGATGAGTTCTCTCTTCATCATCATATACATTATTCCTCGATGTGTTCACACTAGTGTTACAAGACATGGACTTGCCTTTGATTTGAAAATACAATTTGTTACTTGGACTCGGGCTCAGAGCCTAGACTCGACAAATAGAAAAATCTAAGAAATTCGAACATTTTTAGGGATTTAAAACTTGTTTCATGCACCCTTTAATAAATAAACCTTAAAGACACAATAGCATTATAAAATAGAAATTACTATGATCCCATACACAAACATACATCAATCACATAAGTATAAGAACAAATTTTAGCTGAAGGAAATAACACATTTAGATATATAAATATTGTGATATTGCTATCAGGATTCAA
This sequence comes from Sequoiadendron giganteum, assembly GCA_007115665.2. Taxonomy (NCBI): domain Eukaryota; kingdom Viridiplantae; phylum Streptophyta; class Pinopsida; order Cupressales; family Cupressaceae; genus Sequoiadendron; species Sequoiadendron giganteum. The sequence continues at coordinate 221,396,069 of CM021104.1, forward strand.
TCGTATAGTTTTACAAGTCAAACTCATTGACCCATGATTCATGAGTAGTGGTTCACAAGAACCCATCTCTCATGATAATGAATGGTTCATAAGGAGGAATATGAATCTCCATACATTTCTTCTATCACAAATGAGATAAGTGATTTGTTTCATGAAGGTCATGAAGCAACCATTAATGGGGAGTGGATACATGAAGAACCGATGGAGAATGATAATGGATTCAAACCTGCTATAAAGTATATGCACAAATACAAGGTATACACATGAAAACACATAAGCCATAAAGTATACATTCAAACGCATGTAAGTCATAAAGTATATAGGTAAGCTGTAAAGTATACACTTGAATACATGTAGCTCATATCTATTGAACCATCAATTTAGAATGCAAATATCGACAGGCATCAATAAAAGATATTTGTATTAACCAAATAGCCATGTAGGCATACATCAATATTTGTCGATATAAGTATGAAATATATGTAAAAAATAGCCATATAGGCTTAGGAGAATGCCATATAGGCATACAATATCAAATATGTCCAATAAAAAATATGTACAAAACTGCCATGTAGGCATACAACAAAGGGCTCTAGAATCAAAAATCATTGCTCTCCATGCTTTGGAAATAAAATATTTCCCTTTCCTTTTGGATCAAATGGCAATAGGTCTGTCACTCATTTTTGCTGTGCTCAAGGAGTGCTCCTATGGCTCCTCCTAGGATTTAGTTCATTGTGAAGTTTTAATTGTTCCAATAAGAAGTAAAGACATGAATATATAGAAATTATATTATAGAAAATGATATATTTGACAAAATAATCACTTACTGCCATCTCACGATCTCTCTCTGCGAGGGAAATATTCTCACGTCCATGCTCAGCCGTGCTCAAGCCCTGTATAAACCATACAAATAGAAATTAAACTATGTTAATCAATAATGGTTTTATTTTTCACTAACTAACATCTATAATAACAAATCTAAATTGAAATTTACTAATTTGCCTCATACCTCTCCTGTTAGAGCCATCAAGGATTGTATAGAAAATATCACAGGAATCTCTATTTCCCTCATCATATTCAGAGGTGTATCATTATGCAACATCTGAAAATAAAAAAACAAATTATTCAACCTAATCAATGATGTGCATATAAACTACACAAATCTATTAAGTACTTGATTCATTATTTAAAATCTTTATTCTATTACCTCTGTGTAGGTTTGAGTAAATCCACCGCCACTAGGAATTATTCCATCCAAACCTCCAATATTAGTCTATTCAACATCCAAAATCGTATAATAAATTACCATTCGTAAAACAATGATATTAACATGCAATAAATTTATAATTGTTTACTAGTTACATACCCTAGTGATAGGTGTACTACAAAAATAAGTTGGCGGGGGGCCGATGTATCCAATCTCAACACTGTGACCCTGCAATTTTATTAAAATTATAAAACATTTCTAGTTAATCTTGCATTTCAAAATTGAAATTTAATAAATTAAATTCAATGAACATGCACTAACTTTTACCTGACTATCAATGCCATATGCCTGATGCAAAATTTCAGCTACCCTCTCCATCTCGATAGCTACAAATGAATCTTACGTACCACTCTCCTCCGTGTCGGTGGGGTCATATGAAAAAGTATCCCTGCAAGATTGACACACATGTGTTCGAAGGCCACTAGTCGAAGACTCCCCTAAATGGTGTTGTAGAATAGGGCTACTATGATGGATGAAACTCTAGGTCAAAGTGCTGATCACCTGCAATGCCTCTAGGTCGACACTTTCCTTCATGACAAAAGGCATAACAACATGCTCACGAGATGTCCTAGCAAGAGCTCATCTACCTTTCCACATAGGATCCGGCTATGCCCCAAGTCTATCCTGAGCTGACCCCCCACCTCTCCCCTAGAAATCCCTCATATCAAAATAATTTGGGATCTTGTTCAATATGAACTCACTGTATAGTTTCCTAAGGAAATATTGTGGGACCTCACAATTTTTGCATGGTGGGTAATCGAAGACCATGTACCACCTATTATAAAATTGGTCCCTAATCTATTGTTGGTGTCACCAATGGATAGGAAACCTCTTCGCATTGAGAGTAATATTTTCATTTTTGCGTGGGTTGGTGAATAATGAGCACAAATCACCTTTTGTAATTTTTAAATCCTTTACATCCTTGTATGATAGTTTATTTGCACAATAATCCCTAGCTGCTTGCCATCCAGTTAATTATTTGCTAATTGAATCTACATTTTTTAACATATCTTTCAATGAATTTGCTAGTGTCATTCATTTTGTGATTGAACCATTTGGATCACTCAACCTACTGATCAAATCTTCAATTTTGTTTTTTTTTTTCTCATTTTCACTCATTAAATTTTGTTGAGTTCCAGGAGGGGGTTGAGTGATTGGTGGAGGAGGTTGATGTTGTGGTTGGTCATCCTGTTGAGGATTTTGAGGGTTTGCAGGTTTATTTGCATCTCCTAAAAATTCAATCAAATATATATCAAATTCAACCTAAAACTAATAAATTCAAAACAAAAACCATATAATCCTTACCTCTCACAACTCCTCCTCATCGTGGCACCATCGTTGCGAAGAAATATCAATTTTTGGTGAAGAAATTTGTTGAATAGCTCCTCCTAGAACGCGAGCGCAAAATTGTGAGTTTTTTGGTTGTAGCTAGAAAAAAAATCAGTCGAAATGCTAATGACAGATTTGCATTTATTTATTTTCTTTTAATAGTCAATAACATGAGCACGTTATAATGCGCTCACGTTATCAGTTTGTATTTTTTGAGCCTCACGCTTGACATAATGAGTCATAACGTGAGGGTGGGTGCATGGAAATAGGTAGCCATTCTGTGGACACCCTTAAAAAAAAAAAGTTGTTAGACATAACGCGAGCACGTTATTGACTGTTAAAAGCAAAAAAAAGAAATGCAAATATCTCATTTGCATTTCGATTGGTTTTTTTTTTTGCACCCGCAGCCAAAAACACCAAAATAGCGCGCTCGCATTCAAGGAGAGGAGTTTCTTCACCAAGCAGCTGAATTTCTTCACAACGATGGCGCCACCACGACGACGAGTTGTAAGAGGTAAGGATTCTATGTTTTTTATTTTGAATTTGTTAGTTTTAGGTTGAATTTGATATCTATTTGTTTGAAATTTTAGGAGATACAAATCAACTTGGAAACCCTCAAAATCCTCAATAGGAGGACCAACCAAATCCTCAAGATCAAAATCAACCACAAAATCAACCTCCTCCACCAATCACTCAACCCCCTCCTGGCACTCAACAAAATTTAATGAGTGAAATTGAGAAAAACAAAAAACAAATTGAGGATTTGATCAATAGGTTGAGTGATCCAAATGGTTCAACCACAAAAAGAATGACCGTAGCAAATTCCTTGAAAGATATGTTAACAAACGTAGATTCAATTAGCAAAAAAGTAACTGGATGGGAAGATAGGAGGCAGGCGGCTAGGGAGTATTATACAATAAACTATCATACAAGGATGTGAAAGATTTAAAAATAACAAAAGGTGATTTGTGCTCATTATTCACCGATCCACACACAAATCAAAATCTTACCCTCAATGCAAAGAGGTTTCCTATCCATTGGTGCCACCACCAACAGATGAAGGAGTGATTTTATGATAGGTGGTACATGGTCTTTGATTACCCACAGTGCAACAATTGCGAGGTCCCACAATATTTCCTTAGGAAACTATACAGTGAGTTCATATTGAACAAAATCCCAAATTATTTTGATATGAGGGATTTCCATGGGAGAGGTGGGGGTTCAGCTCAGGATAGACCTAGTGCACAGCCGGATCCTACGCGGCAAGGTAGATGAGCTCTCGCTAGGCCACCTCATGAGCACATTGTTATGCCTTCCGTCATGAAGGAAAATGCTGACATAGAGACATTGCAGGCAATCAGCACTTTGACCCAGAATGTCATCCATCATACTAGCCTATTCTATAGCGCCATGAAGGGGAGTCTTCTAGTGGTGGTCTTCGAACACATGTGTGTCAATCTTGCGGGGCTACTTGTTCACATGACCCCACCAACCCTCAGGAGACTGGTACATAGGATCCATCTGTAGCTATGTAGATGGAGAGGGTAGCTGACATTTAGCATGAGGCATATGGCATTGATAGTCAGGTAAAATTTATTGCATGTGTTCATTGAATTTAATTTATTATATTCGATTTTGAAATGCAAGATTAACTAAATTTTTTTTATGATTTTAATAAAATTGCAGGGTCATAGTGTTGAGACTAGATACACTAGCCCCACACCAATCTATTTTTGTAGTACACCTATCACTAGGGTATGTAACTAGTAAACAATTATATGTTTATTGCATATTAATGGAATTGTTTTACGAATGGTAATTTAATATGGAATTTTGGATGTTGAACAGACTAATATTGGAGGTTTTAATGGAACACTTCCTAGTGGCGGTGGATTTACTCAAACCTTCACGCAGGTAATAGAATAAAGGGTTTAACTAATGAATCAAGTACTTAATAGATTTGTGTAGTTTATACATGCACATCGTTGATTACGTTGAATAATTTGTTGTTTTATTTTTAGTTGTTGTGATACGATACACCTCTGAATGTGACAAGGGCAATGGATATTGGTGTGACATCTACTATACAATCCTCGATGGCTCTGATAGAAGAGGTATGAGGAAAATTAGTAAATTTTAATTTACGTTTGTTATTACAGATGTTAGTTAGTTAGAAATCAAACCATTATTGATTCACGTAGTTTTTGTCTATTTGTATGGTTTATACAGGGCTTGAGCATGCCTAAGCATGGGCGTGAGGATATTTCCCTAGTGGAGAGAGATCGTGATATGGCTATAAGTGATTATTTTGTCAAATATATCATTTTTTATAATGTAATTTCTATATATTCATGTCTTTACTTCTTATTGTAACAGTTAAAAATTCACCATGAACTAAACCCTAGGAGGAGTAGCAGGAGCACTCCACGAGCACAGCAAAAGTGAGTGATAGACCTATTGCCATCCGAGCGAAAAGGAAAGGGAAAGATTTTATTTCCTGGGCATGGAGAGCAATGACTTTTGATTCCATAGTCTTTTATTATATGCCTGCATGGCAGTTTTGAACATATTTTTTATTGGACATATTTGACATTGTATGCCTAGATGGCATTCTCATAAGCCTCTATGGCTATTTTGTACATATATTAAATACTTATATCGACATATATTTATGTATGCCTACATGGCTATTTGGTTAATACAAATATCTTTTTTCGATGCCTGTCCATATTTGCATTCTAAATTGATGGTTCAATAGATATGAGCTACGTATATTCAAGTGTATACTTTACAACTTACATGTATACTTTGTGACTTACATGCATTCGAGTGTATACTTTGTGGCTTACATGTTTTTATGCATATACCTTGTATTCGTGCATATACTTTGTTTTAATTTGTGTATACTATGTATTCGTGTGTATACTTTTTGAGGCTTACGTGTTTATGAGTACTTGTAGTTCCCTTATTGACATGTACATGTTTAACTTATTAATGTGTATAATTATTAATTGGTTAGCATAGCATTGATCTATTTCATCCTCAATGCATGATCCTTGAGATGGAGTAAGTACACCCTCAAGGTCAAAAGGAGTTTCACATGCATTCTTTGTAGGCTTATTTTGGTAGTGAAACCAAAAACCTCTTGCATCATTGAAATGAAAAAAAAATTCTTTTATAGCAAGTCTGAAGCCATTATCATTCTCCATTAGTTCTTCATGTATCCACTCCCCATTAATGGTTGTCTCATGACCTTCATGAAACCAAACACTTATCTCATTTGTGATAGAAGAAATGTATGAATATTTATCTTCCTCCTTATGAACCATTCATTATCATGAGAGATGGGTTCTTGTGAACCACTACTGATGAATCATGGGTCAATGAGTTTGACTTGTAAAACTACACGATTGAATCCTGATAGCAATATCACAATATTTATATATCTAAATACTACCATTGAATCCTGAATACTGCCATCTTACCCACACAAGATTTAGGAAGATGCTTCCCACCCTTCTCTTAGTGGTTGCTCTCATTGCACTTTGTACCTAGCTTCATCTTGGTGTAGACAATACGAAGACCCCAACTTGAGATCTTCACACACGCAAGAACAACTGCATCCTTCCTATAGCTTGGATGGATCAACTTGCAACCAAGAACCCACACTACTTCCTAGTGTAGATTTCCTTCTACATGCTCAGAACCTTTTGCCTTTGATACCATTCTAATGCAGAGGAAACAACACAAGATAGTGGCTCATCCACCCTTCTCACTCCTTAACCTACTGATCACTACTGATCACTACTGATCAAGACATGTTCTTAAGCCTCTAACTGTATCCACCACCTTTCCGCTATTCAAAGCCCAAGTCACACATTGCTCAAACAAAATGGTTGAGCGATGTAATGGTTTCTTTGAAAATCATTATACATTTAAAACCATACAAGAATTTCACACTCAGTTATATTACGTATATTCCCTGTCAACTGAAACCATTTTTCCCATTCCATTCAGGACTGTCATAAAGAAACTCGAAAAAAAGACACCCATGACATTCAAAACAATAGCGAATCCTTCAAAACTAATCTGCATTCACAATTTGCAAAACAATAAACCAGGAAAGATAGAGAGAACGACATGACGGGAAATGGAAAATCCTCTTTAACGAATTCCAGATATTAACACTTCAAAAAAATACATGCTTTAAATGGCTCTTTGGCCAAAGGCCAGAAAGCCCAATTTCTTCTCCCTCTTGTTTACTCTCTTTTTTCTTTTCCCGTAGTTGCAATCTCTATTTCCTCTATCTCCCCGTATTTAGTTACATGTTGTCTCTTTATAGAGATTCTAGGGTAGTTAGACAAATTGTTCATCTACCCAATATTCCCATTCGGTTACAACTATCATTTAATCCTTTTGATGAATATATCATTGCAATTTTAAACACTTAACCATTTCTTAACATGGTCCCACGAAATTCTAAATGACTAAAACATTACAAAATTATGAAGCTTGTCATAAATTTCAAGAGTCAAGGTGTCCCCGCACCAGTATCCTAGTTGTCCCTTTGTTGATTTATCTCCTCACTAATCCATCTTATTGGATTCTTTCACCTTTTATCCATCGCTTTCTTGAAAAACTCAATTTTAGGCCTTGTAGCCTTCTGCCCCAATTTGGCCTCCTAGAACCCGTTTTCTTGACTTTTCTAACAATCAGTCTTAATAACCCCCAAATTTTTTTGTAAATTATTTATTTTGATCATCAAGGCTCCAATATTTACCAAGCCTTAGGTCCTACAAGTTTTCGTACATATGATTGTCCTCAAACCCCCTATTTTCAAGGGTTCCTATGGTTTTTGGCTCTTTTTCCTTCTTTGAGGGCTTCAACAACCTCCTCAGCTCTCCTCCTGGAACACACATGACTAAGTTACATGTTCCTACACTCTCATACTCTTTATTGGCACAAACCAATCCATTTAGCAACTCTCCTTGCTGCTGTCCTCTCCAAGCTACTAGCCAGAATGCACTTGCACTCGCCTAGTGCTTGATGATTTCATCACCTTCCCGACAAAACAAGACCCCAAAACCTATATGTACACTATTTACATAGTCCCCAACTTGATTCCAAGTGGCCATGAGAGGAAAGCCACGGGAAGTCAAGTGGGACTCATTATTCACAAAACTAGCCTGAATCGGCAATGAGACCAAGAAAACCAAAAACTTGCAAAAAGATAACCAGTTGGTCTAGATGACTAATCTAATGCTACACAAGGTAAGTAAGTGACACAAATGGAAGACTCAAAGCATTAGATAAGTCCTTTCAATCAATTCTTGACTGGATGAAGGCTCAAACATAGAAATTCAATGAAAACTTGCTCTCTTCCAATCACAAAAATGTACTCTCCAAGTCTCAATTCATGAAAAAAATCCTGCAACCCAGGTATTAGGGATTTTCTGACCTTATATACCTTTCTCCAACATTCTAGGACCCTTCAATTGGGCTTAGAGCATCATTAATGTCATTTTCCAACTTTTAGGACAAATAGCCAAGGCAACATTGCTCAAAATGCTCACAGTGTCCAAGACTTACCCAAACCGCAAGCCCCTAAAAAACCTATTTCCAATTCACTCATCAAAAACACTCTTGGGAATTTATATCACAGTCCTTATTCCCTCTTTCATCCTAATCTGGTAGTAGCCACTTTTCAAATCAATCTTGGAGTAGTACCTAGCACCCCCCTAAACAGTCCATTAAGTCTTCTATCCTAGGAATAGGAAACCTATATCTAATGGTTATCCTATTTATGGCCCTAGAATCAGTACACATTCTCCACTTATCTCCCTTCTTAGGTTCCAACACCACTGGAACAACACATGAGCTTATGCTTTTCCTGATCAACCCTTGGTCCAAAAGTTCTTGAACTTGCCTTGCTATCTCCTTGTTCTGCTCCGGTGTCATTTTGTATGCAGCCTTGTTAGGCAATGTTGCTCTTGGTACAAAGTCAATTTGATGACTGATTGCCCTCTTAGGTGGTAGTGTAGCTGGTGTTCCTTCACAAATGATATCCTTGAACTGATCCAATAGTTGCTTCACCTTTGTTGTCATAGGTAGCCGACTAGGTGACTCCTCCTCCTTTGGATTCAACATGATTGCATAGACAACTCCTTCTTTCTCCTTCATGTCTCTTAGGAATTCCTTTCCACTCATCAAAAGTACACTGGATTCTGCCTTTTCCACTATCCTTCTTGGGGAAAAAACTTCATGGTTAAGCGCTTGAGCTAGAGTATACTGGAATGGGTGACCTCCAGGGAAGGCCTAGTGCCTCACCTCTATGAGCATCACTTAGATGCAATGATTGCTAAGTGGGCCATTCAATATCATTTCAAATTTGTTTCTTTAAACAACTTACAAATTTGCAACTTAAGACTCCTCCAACCTAAGGGATCGATCTGATGGAACATAGCTCAGAGCGATTCCATGTGTTTTGGTATAAAAGAGGACCATGCTTAGCATAAACATACCTATTTGGACATGTTGGAATAGTCTGCTTGGTCACACAAGTTGGAGAACGAAAGTTGCACCACTCTGCAACTTTGCACTGATTGCATTTGATGCTTTTTCCATCATGTGAAAATCCACCACCACTGGAAAACCACTCTGAGATAGCCAAAACCAAGAGAGGTTTTTGTAGACACGCTCAATACAATCCTATAAGATCAGATGAGAAGTTTCTAAGCATCACGGTATCCAAGTAATAGCATGCTGAAGTTTGCAGCTATTTTGCACTTTGGACCCTTAAGGGATCGATCTGGTGGAACATAGCTCAGAGTGATTCCACATGCTAAACATACCTATTTGGATGTGTTGGAATAGTCCACTTGCTCACACAAGTTATAGAGTGAAAGTTGCACCACTTTGCAACTTTGCACAGCTTGAATTTGACACATTTTCCATCAAGTGAAAATCCGTAGCCACGAGAAAACCACTCCAAGATAGCCAAAATCAAGAGAGGTTTTTCTAGAGGGGTCCAATGCCTTTCTGTATTATTAGACGAGAATTTTCTAAGCATCACGGTATCCAAGTAATAGCATGCTGAAGTTTGAAGCTATTTTGCACTTTGGACCCTTAAGGGATCGATCCGGTTGAACATAGCTCAGAGCGATTCCACATGTTTTGGTGTGAAAGAGGACCATGCCTACCATAAAAATACCCATTCAGACATGTTGGAACAGTCCGCTTGCTCACATGAGTTGCAGAGCGAAAGTTGCACCACTTTGCAACTTTGCATAGCTTGAATTTGACAAGTTTCCCATCAAGTGAAAATTTGCCGCCATGAGAAAACCACTCCAAGATAGCCAAAATCGAGAGAGGTTTTTCTGGAGGGGTCCAATGCCTTTCTATAGGATTAGATGAGAATTTTCTAAGCATCATGGTATCCAAGTAATAGCATGCTGAAGTTTGCAGCTATTTTGCACTTTGGACCCTTGAGGGATCGATCTGGTGGAACATAGCTTACAGCGATTCCATGTGTTTCAGTGTGAAAGAGGACCATGCCTACCATAAAAATACCTATTCTGATGTGTTGGAATAGTCTGCTTGCTCACATGAGTTGCAGAGCGAAAGTTGCACCACTTTGCAACTTTGCACAACTTGAATTTGACACGTTTTCCATCAAGTGAAAATCTGCCACCACGATAAAACCACTCCAAGATAGACAAAATCAAGAGAGGTTTTTCTAGAGGGGTCCAACGCCTTTCTATAGGATTAGACAAGAAGATTCTAAGTTTCATGGTATCTAGGTAATAGTATGCTGAAGTTTGCAGCTATTTTGCACTTTGGACCCTTAAGGGATCGATTTGGTGGAACATAGCTCAGAGCGATTCCACATGTTTCAGTGTGAAAGGGGACCATGCCTATCGTAAACATACCTATTAGGACATGTTGGAACAGTCTGCTTGCTCACATGAGTTGCAAAAAAATGTGTACAAATTGTTTACATGACCTTCATATGACCTTTTTCACATTGTTTAGATTTCAAAATTCAAAGTTTGCAAATTTTCCTACTCAAGGCATTTACAGAACAAGGTGCTACTACACCAAACATGAACTTCAACCTTACATGAACTTCAACCAACAATATTCACTTGTGGTAAATGGTGTCCCTCCATATTCACTTGCAGTAAATGGTGTCCATCCATATTCACTTGTGCTAGATGGTGTCCCTCCATATTTGCTTATGCTTAATGGTGTCCCTTCATATTCACTTGTCGTAGAGGGTGTGTCTCCAACTACGGTATCTGAATCTATCTTACGATGAAGCTTTCACATTCATGCCTTTTGTGCTGTCAATTCTCGTTCTCTTTTTGATGGTTGAGGTTCCTCTACAATCGGGTTGTTTTCATCAATCGTTCCCAATTTCTTCTTTTCACGATATGCCGCCACCCGAACTCTCTCCTTTTCTTTCAAGGTTTCGTTCTCTTTGTCTGTTAGTTTTCTCTTTGTCTTTTTCTTTGGCATGGCAGATAATTTAATCTATACCATGGTAATGAGACAAATATTAGTTCCTAAAAAATGTATCCATTCAAGATAATTGAAAAATATATGTCACTGAAGACTTCCTTTAAATAATACTTACAATCATCTTGTACAAAAGTAGTCTTTTATTGTTGATGGTTCTAGAAAACCACCAAGGGAATAAGGACTATGATGTAAAGTCCAAATAGTGTTTTTGATGTGTGAGTTAAGGCAAAATTAGGGTAGTCTAGAGCCTTGAAGTTTGGAGAAGCCTGAATGATGAAATTAGGCAAATTAGTCCATGTAGACTTGGCAATTTGTCCTAAAAGTGGGAAAAGGGCATTAATGATGCTCTAAGCCCAACCCAAGGGTCCTAGCACATGGGAGAAAGGTATATAAGGTCATAAAAACCCTAATTGAGCATGTGGGAAAGCTATTGTACGATTTGGAGTTTTGGAAGGGGAATTTGTGAGTTGGAAGAGTGCAAATTTCATTGAATTTCTGTTTTTGTGCCTTCATCCAGTCAAGAATGGATTGAAAGGACCTATCTAATTCTTTGAGTCTTTCAATTGTGTCACTTAATTACTGTGTGAAGCATTATATTAGCCATTTAGTTCAATTGCTTTCTGTTTGGCAAGTTTTTAGAGTTTTTGGTCTCATAGCCAGTTGAGGCCAGTTTTTGTAAATAATGATCCCCACTTGAATTCCCATGGCAAGGCTACCATGGAAACTTGGAATCAAGTAGGGGAATATTTTTACAGTGTACATATGGTGTGTGGTGTCTTGGTTTGCATAGGAGATGGTGAATTCATCAAGAACTAGGTGAGTGCAAGTGCATTTTGGCTAGTGGCTTGGAGAGGACAGTAGTAAAGAAAGTTGCTAAATGGACTGGTTTGTGCCAATCAAGAGCAAGATAGTGTGGGAACACATATTCCAGACATGTGTGTGCAAGGAGGAGAGCTGAGGAGGTCATTGAAGCCCTCAAAGTTGGAAAAAGGAGTCAGAACCCTAGAAACCCTCAAAAATAGGGGGTATGAGGACATTCCTATGTACAGACGCCAAAGGGACTAAACACCTAGTAAATGACTAAACACCTAGTAAATATTGAAGCCTAGGGTACCACTAGAAAGAATATATAAAAATATTTGGGGGTTGTTAAGACCGTTTTTGAGAAAATCCAAGAAAACGGGTTCTAGGAGGCTTAAACGGGCAAAAGGCTACAAGGCGTAAAATTGGGTTTTTCAAGAAAGCGATGGGTACAAGGTGAAAGAATCCTATGAGATGGATCAGTGAGGAGTCAAATTAACAAGGGGGTAGTGAGAATAACCTTTCCTAGCCCCTTGAGTGGTTAGGACACTTTGGGTCAGTGTGGAGCCTAGGGAAGCTTAGTGGTGAATTGAGAGCAATGGTGAAGAATTTGAAATTGGTGGAGAGTCTTATGAGGTTCAAGGGCTTTAGGAGGGATCCCTGAGTAGGGTAGAGAGGAATACCCTAGGAAGACCAAAGAATAGGTCTTGGGAAGAGAAATATTGCTCTTGAAAGATAAGACTCCCCATCAATTGTTGAAGGACTGGTCTATGTAATGAACTTTTGACCTTGTGCAGGGTATTTTGAAGATGTTTGATGCTTTGGAATGGTCTGGGAATGGTCTTAAAGGATGAATTTTTGTGAATGGTTCTGAATTTCTATAATTGGCAAGTGTGAAATCGTAATTGGCAAGTTTAAATAATTGTGTATATAATTTGGTAATTTAAAATGTGCATTGACAACCTAAGGTTATAATGACAAACAAAAATAAAAGCAAGCCATAATAGAATGAAATTAAAGACTTCACATACCTTAAAAACCAGACTTTCAAATGGAGGAATTCAACCCAATTATGTAGCCTTAGCTTCTTCTTTCTTCAAACTCCACAACAATTTGACCTGTTCAAAAGCTTGTTCCCTTCCACACTTCAATTGTATATCAGTTTTCAATGCAATTCAAACTTCAATTGATATTATATGTCTTTCACTATCGAAACTCTACTATTTCATGCAAAGGTGGTAAAAATATCATGGAAAATGTGATGGAAAGTGAAAAGGATGCTTGCACACTTCGCAACATCATCAAAAATATATTTTTTGTCGGAGCATGTGCAGAACCAGGGGAATATGCAAATTGTGGGCCTTCAAATCATGGGTATATTGATTTTTTTAGCATTTTAGTGGACTACAAAATGTGCTCATGTTATAACATTCACGCATTATAACACGAGCACATTATGTGAAATTAGGTTTTCTTAGTGTACTTTTTATAATATAGGAGTTTCTGAGAGAGCGGGAGAGTGGAAGATAGAGAGGGAGGGAGAAAGGGAGAGTGGGAGAAAGAGAGAGGGAGAGAGTTGGAGATAGAGTGGGAGGGAGAGAGGGGAGAGTGGGAGATAGAGAGGGAGGAGAGAGTGGGAGAATGGGAGAAGTGGAGAGTGGGAGATAGAGAGAGAGAGAGGAGAGAGGGGGAGGAAGAGAGTGGGAGAGAGTGGGGAGATGGGGGGAGAGGAAGAGATTGGGAGAGAGTGCGAGAGTGGAGGAGAGTGGCAGAGAGTGGGAGAGTGGGGGAGAGTGGGAGAAAGAGAGAGGGAGAGAGTGGGAGGGAGAGAGAAGAGAGTGGGAGATAGAGAGGGAGGGAGAGAGGGGGAGAGAGGGAGAGAGTGGGAGAAGGGGAGAAGTGGAGAGTGGGAGATAGAGAGAGAGGGAGAGAGGGGGAGAGTGGAAGAGAGTGGGAGATAGAGACATAAAC